>CP092883.1:25318919-25352508 GCA_030710605.1 Cordylochernes scorpioides | reverse complement strand
TAATTTTGATTAAAATAATTTTCTATCTGAGGGTTTGGTTGAACATTACTAAATTCTTTAATTAAGCGAATAGAGGAATTTTAGTAGGACATTTATAGAAGAAAACCTATAATTCAATGAACAGATATGATGACAATCATGTTCTTGATCGAATTGAAATAAGGCGCAACGTGTTGATGTTCATAAAACAACAAAACATGACGTTTGCGTTACGTTTGGTCATTTTTGCGTGGATCATCTAGAGAAACAGTTCTAGCTGTTCTAAAGAGAAAGATCCACGGGAAGGTGACCGATGGCCCAAAGACGGTGAGAGTAAATGGACGTCCTGAAAGAATTAACTATATAACTCACATAGGATGAGATGGGGAGAGGCCATGTGGCCACCTTCAGTAAAGAAAGGCACTGAAGGAGGAAGATATGGAGAGACCATGTAGCCAGCCACCCTCAGTAGAGGAAGGCACTGTAGGAGGGAGATATGGAGAGACCATGTGGCCAGCCACCCTCAGTAGAGGAAGGCACTGAAGGAGGGAGATATGGAGAGACCATGTGGCCAGCCACCCTCAGTAGAGGAAGGCTCTGAAGGAGGGAGATATGGAGAGATCAGGTGGCCAGCCACCCTCAGTAGAGGAAGGCACTGAAGGAGGGAGATATGGAGAGACCATGTGGCCAGCCACCCTCAGTAGAGGAAGGCACTGAAGGAGGGAGATATGGAGAGACCATGTGGCCAGCCACCCTCAGTAGAGGAAGGCACTGAAGGAGGGAGATATGGAGAGACCATGTGGCCAGCCACCCTCAGTAGAGGAAGGCACTGAAGGAGGGAGATATGGAGAGACCATGTGGCCAGCCACCCTCAGTAGAGGAAGGCACTGAAGGAGGGAGATATGGAGAGACCATGTGGCCAGCCACCCTCAGTAGAGGAAGGCACTGAAGGAGGGAGATATGGAGAGACCATGTGGCCAGCCACCCTCAGTAGAGGAAGGCACTGAAGGAGGGAGATATGGAGAGATCATGAGGCCAGCCACCCTCAGTAGAGGAAGACATTAAAGAAGAGATATTCAAATATATATGGGATATAGACCAGAATTAATTACATTGATATATCAAATAACATATATCACATATATAATTTCAAACTTAAAATAAGGTCAAATATATAGACTATTCTAAATCAATATATATTGTAATATATTCTTATTTTAACATATGGTGGCGAATAAATAATTTATATTTTATTATTTAATTATTCAATGAAAACATTTAACACAGATGATTACTAAGAATTAGTAAAATCATCATACATGGTCCTTAGCTTGCTTGTTCAATATTCTCTAGCTGTATTTAGTGGTTCTTGTTTGATAATTGTCGACTAGTCGTTCTGACGCCATCAATAAATATTTTCATATCTTAAGATATTTCAATACTGATTTCTGCGCTACAATATTAAATAGGGAAGCATTAAATTAATGAATAATTCAAAAATTAAATAATAGATGTCAGTGAAAATGTGTAATACTAAGATCGATATGAGTAATTTTATCAATTAATTATTTTTTTATTCAAATAAAAAATTGAAACGTTTTCAAATTATTCAAAAGAATGAATCATTTAAAAATTTTGATAAGGCTTCCTTAATAATATATTTTGGGGAATATTTATCTCGATTATATTTTTATAATAAATCGATAGTGTTGTTTCCTTATGAGAGCTATTTTTCCAGTTTTATATAAATATATATTAGATAGTAAAAGGCATATATTGGATTGAATAAAAGATTCATTTGTCAATATTTCGGTTGGCTGAACGCCAACCTTTATCGAGGCATTACATTTTTGTATACACAAAATAAATGCCGCATAGATTTACATTTTATAGATATGTTATATAAAAACTATTTTATATATAAAAAAATTTTACAGCTAACTACGCTGTTAAAGCGATCGCCAGATGTCGCCGCTTTCCCTAATGCCATCTAAAATGTTCATGTGAACGGTCAGGATATTCCAAATTTGTGTTTTTAATTATCGTTTGACACAATTACTTTAAAATAAAATAATTTAAAAGAGCGAGAATGTTGTTTTTTAAAAGGTTTTATTTTTAAGTATGAAGTTTCACTGTTGAGTGTAAATATTTATTTTGAATATATAAAAGGGGGGTTCCATTCTTAGGCAAAATGTTTTATTGTTGAGGATATTTTTCATTATGATGTGGAGAAAAAGTTTAATTTTTATTTTTATAAAAGATATTGTTTTCGGTGAAGTTTTATTGGGATGGCTAATTATGATCCTGAATATAGTTTCGTTTTTGTGAAGACAGTAGTCATGATTGTTAAAATAAGGAAAGCATTGATGTTGACACATTTTCATTTTTACTTTTTGTGAAATAACCAATATTTTGTAAATATAAAAATTCATTGTTGGAATAAAGTACTCATTGTTGTGGATAGATTTTATTATTGCGTATAGAATTTAATTGTGAAAAATAACTATTGTTGTAATTAGAATATTTCAATAATAGGGATAAAATATTCTTGTTGAGTATAAAGATGAATTGTTGAGGAAATATTTCTAATGTTGTTGTGTATAGTCTTTATATCAAATAAATATTCATTGTTGCGTAAAAGACGTCATTATTTTTATAAAGCTTAATTAGTGAACATAAATGTCATTGTTTTAGATTTTATTTTATTATCTTATGTAAAAGTTATATTATTGTTGTTTAGTTGTGTGCTGAGTATCTATATATATAAAAATGAATGTATGTGTGTGTGTGTGTCTGTTTGTCCTTTATGCCTGACCAAACCACTCATTGGAACGCCATGAAACTTTGGGAAGTTATTTAGTATAGTACTGGGAAGGTTTCTAGCAAATAAAATTTTTGAAATAACTTTTCGCTTTAAAATAATCAAGCTAAATATTCAAATTTATCTGCTATAATTCAACAATCTGCTCTAAATATTATCATGATGATACGATGATTTTGTAATGTAGAAAATTAGGAAAGACAAAATTCAGGATGACACGGCAATTTATTTGAGACAAGAATAATGATACAATTCCAAGGCAAGATACTATTCCTTTAACTTCCAATTACCGAGGGCACCAATTAATATTGATTTTATTCAACTTATCGAGTAGTTTTCAAGGGACCGGGAAAAAATGTTCACTTTATCGAGAGATTCGTTAAACAAACCTTTACTCGGGTAAACCCCGGGCGAAGCCGGCTACATCCATACAAGAATAATGATACAATTCCAAGGCAAGATACTATTCCTTTAACTTCCAATTACCGAGGGAACCAATTAATATTGATTTTATTCAACTTATCGAGTATTTTTCAAGGGACCGGGAAAAAAATGTTCACTTTATCGAGAGATTCGTTAGACAAACCTTTACTCGGGTAAAACCCGGGCGAAGCCGGGTACGTCCGCTAGTTATATATAAATTATCACATTGTTGATGAGATAATCTTTCTGTTTCGTTTTATTCTAACATAGGTAGCAGAAGGCAGCGCGCGGCGGTGTACGCGCGGCGGTGAAGGAACTGCGTCATCGCTGACCAATGGGAGGCCGTCTGGCTGCGCCGCCAGAGGGAGCTCGCCACCTTATAGAACAGTGTCGGGCAACCTTTTTCGAGTTGCGGCGCACTAAGCTTAATTTCTTTTTTTCGCGGCGCACCTGTGGTTCTCACTATAAATTTCCTCGTAGGTAATTAAAATACAACAATAAATACTAGTAAAAATTTAAACATATATATCACATTTTATTAATTTTCAATATTAAATTAACATAATCAATGCGAGCATTGCGATTGTTTTTGAGAGCATATCAAATCAATACGGGGATCTACTTGTGAAAGACAAACGCGCATCTCCTCATCTATCATTTGAAGTCTTTCGCGCTTCTTAGACTTCATTTCTGTGAGTGTTGAAAAACCTTGCTCACACAGGTAGGAACTTCCAAATGGCAACAATGATTCGATGGCCGCATTACTAAGTTCAGAAATTTGGAGTTTAAGCACAACCAAAACTCAGATAGCTCCTTTTCAGTGAATAGTCTTTTGAAAACTAAATCGTTTTTTAAATCAATTAAGTTTTCTTGCATTTCTTCTTCCAGATGTTGTATTTCACAGTGCATAAATGGGTTAACTACCCATTCCATCTTTTCAACGTCCAAGTAAGGAAATTATTTATCAAATGAAGCGGATAGTAATGTCAAAGTTTCTGCGACTTCTTTTTTGATAATAGATTTTGATGGATTCTCTTGAACCATCGGAAAAGATGCAAAGTTTTCTTTAGCAATGTTTAAATTCCATAAACTGAGTTTTTCCTTAAACGCTTTCAACTTGGTGGAGATAGTGATAATGTTCTCCTGAGCACCTTGCAAATTTAAATTAAGGCTGTTTAATTTGTCGAAAATATCACCCAAAAATGAAACTCGTAACCACCAAACATCACTCATCATGAAAGGAAAATTAATCTCTTCGTTATCAATGAATGCCATTATTTCATTTTTCATTGAAATAAATCGATTTAAAACTTTGCCTTTCGACAACCATCTGACTTCAGTATGAAACAATATATTTTTATAATCGGAATCCATTGCTTCACAAAATGTTGAAAAAATTCTCGATCGAAGAGCATTTGATTTGATGTAATTGACTACTTTGACAACTTCATCTAGAGTTGTGACAAAGATGGGAGGAACCGACTTTGACACTAACATTTCTCTATGAATCATACAGTGAACAAATTTGATATTTGGATTTTTTTATGACATGTGTTATCAATCCCTTTCTTGAACCTTTCATAGCTGGAGCTCCATCCGTACAGACGCTAACACAATTTTCCCATCTCAAGTTATACTTCATAACATTTTCATCAACTAATTCAAAAATGTCCGCACCAGTCGTTCTTTGTTTTAATTCTTTACAAAAAAAGTAGTTATTCACAATTTTTCCTGTATCGACGAACCTCAAAAATGCCAGCAATTGAGCTTTATTACTAATATCTGTGGTTTCATCAAGCTGTATAGCCCATTTTGTTGATGAATCATTAAAAGATTGTTTTATTTGCAACTCAATATCTTCTGACATATCTTCAATTCTTCTTGCAATAGTTTTTGATGATAGTGGAATTTTCGTAACCTTCTCCATAGCATCATTCGTTAACATACATCCAGCCACAATTTTTAAAGCAGGCAAGATAATTTCCTCTGCTTCCGCGTGAGCTTTCTTCTTTCGAGCGATGAGTTGAGCTATCATGTAACTAGCTGTTTGAGCTTCATCTGAGGTGGTCATAAATTTCTTGAATTTTTTTGATTGCTTTTGAAAACTTGATCGTATATTTTCAAAGTAGCTTATTGGATTGTTCATCTGCTCCCGATGATTTGTCTCAATATGTCGAAGTAGTTTACTTGGCACCATTGTTTCGTTGCTGAGGGTTTTTTGGCAAATTAAGCAAAACGGCAGTGATGGATCATTAACAGATGGTATAAATCCATATTTGAGATAATCTTCAACGTATTTCCTCTTATTTCCAGTTGATTTTACTATTTTCTTATCTTCTTTATTTTCGTTTTGATTTTGTTTATCACTGGCACCTTCTCTAATTAGAAATCTCTCCATCTAGTTTTGAGAGAATTTAGAAAATAAAAAAACACAAATATAATAATAAAATGTTTAAATAAAGTTACCTTGAGTTAAAAGTGAGTGAGAATTTCGTAACAAAAATATTTTTTTCCTTTTTTAACCAACAGATTTTACGATGTACAAAACTTATTGTGTGAATGTGTGTGTGTTTTACAACATGCAAAAAAAAATGAAGAATTACTACAGCAATACTTTGACGAAAACTCCGAATAAATTTTTAAAATAAATTTATAATTTTTTTTTTCTTTTTTTTAAGCTTTGTAGCTTTGAGTCTCTATTAATAAACAGCTGTGACAAAGATTGTAAAAGACGGTTAAGTTTGGACATTATTTTAAAAATTAGGTATTTTCCCGCAGTATGTATTCAACTTTATTAAATAAAGTTGTTTTCGCGGATTGTTTTTTTTTAACGTATGATTTTAATTAGGTACGTACCTATTTGCATTTTTATTTTTTAATAATGGCACGTGCCAGTTATGTACGTCAAGATTATGTACATACGTTATATGAAATATAAAATTATGCAAACTGTTGTAATTATAATACCAAAATAAGTTTTATATAAAATGAAATTTGCTTTTTTTTAATTTCATTTTTTATATAATAATTTTTGAAAAAAAATTAATAAAATTGAATAAAAATTAAAAAAATATATTTTTTGAAACATTATTTTTAAATTTAACCAAAAGTTCTAAATACCTACAAAAATGTTCGCGGCACACCTAGAATTCTTCGCGGCACACCAGTGTGCCACGGCACACCGGTTGCCCGACACTGTTCTAGAAGATTCTTACCAACGCGCGCCACTAAAGAACCATGCCTTTCATCGCTGCGGCTTTAAATCGTATTCTTTAAATATTCATTGTAAAGAAAAATAAAATAAATTCATTTGTAAAGCTTGGGATGATTGCCTGACCAAAGATAAGTAAATTTGTTTCTTTACACTAGTATAAACATTCTATTCAATTAAGCCTAACGAGAACAAATTATTTTGTAAAAAATCATTCTGCTTTTCCTACTTGCGTATTTGCCAAGTGGGAAACAAAACATTGGTGCCGAAACCCGGGAATAAATCTATTAAATAATTATTTAAATATAAATAATTATAATTCATTTTTGAAATATATTATTAAAATTAATAATAACAAAGATTAAAGATGGCTGCCAAATTTAAAGCTACTTTAAATATTCTTGAATTTCATTTCAAACAAGTGGATTATTTTGAGCAAATTTCGCTCAAGATGATTGAATCGAAGGATGATGCAAATTTACAGACATTTAAAAAAGATATTTTAGATATAAAATCTAACATTGAAAAAACTTATTGTAATCTTTTAACATTTTCTGAATTTGATGATGAAGATTACTTTTCTAGAGTTATGCAATACAAGGATAATCTTAGAAATTTAGTGGCGAATATCAATAAAGTATCTTGTACAGCCAGTTCAAGCAAAATTGATGATCTAAATCAACCAACCACAAGTAAAATGGAACTTCCTAAATTTAATTTACCTTCCTTTTCTGGTGATGTTAACGAATGGCTTAGTTTCAAGCAATTGTTTTCTCTGTCTATTGATTCCAATACCGCTCTAACTGATTCACAAAAGCTGCAATATTTACAATCAGCTGTTACTGGAGACGCTGAACGACTTATTAGGGGATTTCCTGTTATTGATGAAAACTATGCCCATGCTTGGGCCACATTGGTCTCCAGATATGATAACAAAAAAGAACTTGCCTTTTCACAATGTACAAAATTATTCAGTTTAAAACCTTTAAAACTAATAAATTCCAAGGCCATTTTCGAACTACTAGATATATGTAATGAAGCCATGAGAAATTTGAAATCACTGGGTTTGGAAAGAAATACACTTGTTGATATCTTTCTAATACATTTCCTACAAAGAAAAATAGGTGATGATTTGAAAAGGCAATGGGAATTGACGTTGATAGATGATGGCTTTCCATCCTACGAAAATTTTATTATGTTTCTTGAAAAACAAGCAAAAAATTTGCAATCGATAAAAGGTTATGCTAGGGAGGATAAATCTGTAGTTATTTATGCTTATGAGGTGATACAGCAGCGTATTTACAATTAGAGAGGAAACAAAATGAATTAAATCTAGAAAAAAGAAGTGAGGACATATCGGTCATTAAAGCCTGAGAGGCAAGGCCTTCAGCCAGTTCAGGGCTTCCGGGGTGACAGAATGGAGAGCTGCTGTATTGTCCGTGAGGTCTGTAGTGAAACAAACACATGTATATAATTATATTTCAAAAGGTGATGATAAATGCCTATTATGCAAAAATTCACATCCTATATTCAAATGTGACAAGTTCCATAAAAGTTCTCTCCTTGAAAGATGGAACATAGTCAAAACCAATAACCTTTGTTTCAATTGTTTGCGATCCAACCACAGAGTAACATCATGTAAAATCACTATGCATTGTAAATCATGCAACAAAAAACATCACACTCTTTTGCATTCCTTCCAACCCGAACCTTTGAATACCACTTCAATTGAAGCCCCAATTGCCCAATCTAGCGTTTCATGTTTTCTCAGTGATACAACAAAGCCCAATGAGACAATCTTATTATCTACTGCTATCGTGAGAGTGAGAGCAGAAAATGGATCGTTTCATCCATGCAGAGCTTTGATTGATACTGGTTCTCAAAGAAGTCTAATAACATAAAATTGTCGTGAAAAGTTGAATCTTTCTGTTAAAAAGAGCCAACTCACAGTTTTTGGAATTGGTAACCAACCAATACAGCAGTCTGCTAGTGAGACTTTTCTTCAATTTAAGCCTCATTTTTCTGATAGAATATTCAAAATTTCATCCATAATACTCGATCAAATCACTGTTGATTTACCTAATTTTCTGATAAATAGAGATAATTGGCCTCATCTTAAGAATACTTTATTAGCAGATCCCAATTTTGATAAAACAAGTCCCATTGATTTAGTAATTGGTGCAGACCTAGCCCCATTTTTATATACAGGAAAACTACGATTCCAAAATCATCCAGGACCCACTGCCTGTAGTTCCAAGTTAGGATGGATACTTTCTGGAAATGTTTCCAGTTCTGAGACTGGAAACAACTATATCTCATTATGCTCAACATCCCAAGGAGATGATAATCTGCGACAGTTTTTTGAATTGGAATCGGTTCCTGCCGCTCTTCCATTGACTAAAGAGGAGAAGATTTGCGGGGACATTTATGACAAAAACTTTTGCATATCAACAGATGGAAGATATTCTGTTGGTCTACCGTTTAAATCTGTGCCTAATCCCGGAGACTCACGTCAGAATGCCATGAAACGATTTCTTGCTCTTGAGAGAAAATTGCACAAATCTTCGAATCTTCTTCAGCAATATAAGGATTTCATGATGGAATATCTTTCTCTCAACCACATGGAGCTCATTCCGAAAAAAGAACTTGACAAACCATCAGACGAGTGCTATTATATACCTCACCATTGCGTTCTGCGTGAGCAGAGCAGCACTACTAAATTAAGAGTAGTGTTTGATGCATCGTGCAAAACGAGCAACAATTACTCCTCAAATGATTTTCTTCATACTGGACCAAAATTGCAGCATGATATTTTCAATATTCTTGTGAAGTTTCGTACTAATCCTATAGCTTTTACGGGAGATATTGAAAAAATGTACAGACAGATAAAAGTGAACTCTTCTGATCTCGACTTTCAGAGAATCTTCTGGAGAAATATTCCATTGGAATCTTTATTGGAGTATAGATTGCTCACAGTAACTTATGGAATGTCGTGTGCACCATATCTTGCAATCCGTACCTTGATGCAACTTGCCACCGACAAAGAACTCCTGTTCCCAGAGGCATCTAAAATCATAAAAACTGATTTTTATGTAGACGACCTACTTTCAGGCGCAACAACAATCGAAGAAGCAAAAGTTCTCATTGATGATATCCGGAAAATCCTTTTATCTGGTGGCTTTTGCATAAGAAAATGGATGTCAAATGTCCATGAGGTTCTTTCAGAGGTACCAGAAGCGCTGAAAGCACATGATTCATATGAAATCGGAGATAATTCATCTGTTAAGATTCTTGGGATAAATTGGAATCCATCCACGGATAATATCACAATTACAGTCAATTCACTAAAAGACGTATATTCTAAAAGACAATTGTTATCGGACATTTCTCGAATTTATGACCCTTTGGGATGGTTATCACTGGTGATCATTAGCTTCAAGATTCTGTTCCAAACTTTGTGGAAACAGGATTTGGATTGGGATGATCCCTTGTCAGAATCGTTGTGTTCTCATTGGAGGAGAGTGAAAATGCATTTGGCCATGCTAAATCATATTAAAATTCCTAGATATATTTCCTGCAAGGGACTTATACATTCTTTAGAACTCCATGGATTTTGTGATGCTTCCGAATCTGCATATTCATCAGTTGTTTATATGAAATCTCGTTTTAAATCTGGTCAGGTTCAAGTCACATTGATTGCTGCCAAGACAAAAGTCGCTCCCTTGAAGGCAACGTCAATACCTCGTCTGGAGCTTTGTGCTGCTCTTCTCCTTTCAAATTTATATGATTCCATTTGCAGCTCATTGCTGTTGCAGATTGACCGAGTAATTTTGTGGACAGATTCCCAGATTGTTTTATGTTGGATAAAATCTGAATCAAAACATCGGAAACCTTTTGTTGGTAACCGGATTGTAGAAATTCAGCGACTAACTCTGCAATCTTCTTGGTACTATGTGTCTACCAAGGATAATCCTGCAGATTGCGCCTCCAGAGGTATAACTTCTTCAGAACTAGTAAACCATTCACTTTGGTGGAATGGTCCTGATTGGCTATCAAACTCAAGCTTACAAGATCCGCTACCAATCACATATGAACTTCCAAAAGAAGTTTGTCATGAAAAAAGAAAGACTGTTCCGATTGTTCATTTCACTACTTGTCCTATTCTAGACTTTATTTTTAAATTCCAACATTCAGGAAGCTGAGCAGAGTTACGGCATGGCTCCTAAGAATAATCCACAATGCTAGACACAGCAGCGACAAAATAAAACACAAAGAATTGTCCTCTAATGAGCTCGATAATTCAATTCGAACTCTTATTCAAATCATTCAAAGTTCAGAATTTAAAACTGAAATTCAATGTTGTAATCAAAGCAAAGTTCTACCATCAAACTCAAAACTTTTATTAACACAAAGCAATAACGCGCCATCTATACATACAAAATAAAAGGATTTAAAAGCGCGAATGCTTCTTTTATACATAAAACGAACTTCTACTGTCCTTACTGCGATGAAAAAATATATTGGGAGGGCTTGGCTCATCAGTGGTGAACCCTCCCAGCGGTTTCGCCAATTTAATCCACCAGACCGCTTCTCAGAGCTCTAATACTGTATTGGATCATTCTGCTTTTATATGCTACACTGAAGGATGGAATCTTAGGAATGGTTTTCAAGTAAACTATGGACATAGGCTTATAGGACAGTAGAATTACATTCAAATATTTGCTTCGAGCAATGCTCTTCAGCAAACTATAAAGACAAGAACATTAGGAATAAATTAACACAAAGCAATAACGCGCCATCTATACATACAAAATGAAAGGATTTAAAAGCGCGAATGTTTCTTTTATACATAAAACGAACTTCTACTGTCCTTAAATTGGCGAAACCGCTGGGAGGGTTCACCACTGATGAGCCAAGCCCTCCCAATATATTTTTTCATCGCAGTAAGGACATAGAAGTTCGTTTTATGTATAAAAGAAACATTCGCGCTTTTAAATCCTTTTATTTTGTATGTATAGATGGCGCGTTATTGCTTTGTGTTAATTTATTCCTAATGTTCTTGTCTTTATAGTTTGCTGAAGAGCATTGCTCGAAGCAAATATTTGAATGTAATTCTACTGTCCTATAAGCCTATGTCCATTGTTTACTTGAAAACCATTCCTAAGATTCCATCCTTCAGTGTAGCATATAAAAGCAGAATGATCCAATACAGTATTAGAGCTCTGAGAAGCGGTCTGGTGGATTAAATTGGCGAAACCGCTGGGAGGGTTCACCACTGATGAGCCAAGCCCTCCCAATATATTTTTTCATCGCAGTAAGGACAGTATAAGTTCGTTTTATGTATAAAAGAAACATTCGCGCTTTTAAATCAAAACTTTTATCCTTAAACCCATTTATTGATTCATCAGGAATTCTACGTGTAGGAGGTCGACTGCGCAAATCCAACCTGCAATTCAATGAGAAGCATCCAATAATTCTTCCTCACAACCATTTTGTTACAGAATTGATTGTTCAACAATTCCACGTAGAGCATCTTCATTCTGGTCTCCAATTAACTCTGTGTGCCATCCGACAAAAGTACTGGATTCCATCCGGTAGAATTCTAGTAAAAAAGCTCATTAATCGTTGCATGACATGTTTCAAGACGAAACGCCAAGTGTCAAAACAAATCATGGGAGATCTGCCTATCCATAGAATCATACCCTCAAGCCCTTTTAGCAAAACAGGAATAGACTTCGCAGGACCATTTATAACTAAACCTAATGTCATAAGAACAAAAGTAACATTAAAATCATATATAGCATTATTCATTTGTTTCTCAACGAAGGCTATTCACCTTGAGATAGTTTCAGATCTGTCAACCCCCGCCTTCCTCGCTGCTTTTAGAAGATTCATCTCTCGTCGAGGAAACCCTCTGATATTTTCACCGACAACGCTACTAACTTTAAAGGAGCTAATAATATTTTGAATAATATACATCAACTTGTAAAGGATTCTTCAATTCAAAGTTATGTCGCAAATGAACACATCACTTGGCATTTTATACCTCCATCTGCTCCAAACTTCGGCGGCATTTTGGAAGCAGGAATTAAATCATTGAAGTATCATCTCCTAAGGTGTTTAAAATCTGCAGTTTTAAATTTTGAAGAACCCAATACTCTGACAAGACAAATTGAAGCGTGCTTGAATTCTCGCCCGTTGTATCCGATGAGTTCGGATCCAAATGATTTAAACCCTCTCACTCCAGGACATTTTTTGATTGGAAGACCATTAACAGCACTCCCAGAGCCCAGTTATCACCCTAATGACAACTACTTAACTAGATGGAAATTAATTCAAAAGGCCAGAGATGTTTTCTGGCAAAAGTGGTCCAGGGAATATCTGAACAATCTGCAACAACGGTCCAAGTGGAAAAAACCCTCTTCCAACCTGAAGGTTGGAGATTTGGTGTTGGTAAAAGACTTTCCTATGCCTTCAATGCAGTGGAGCCTTGGCCGCATCACCAAGGTGTCACCTGGAGCGGATGGCAATGTCCGAGTTGTGGAACTTCAAACAGAGAAACAACATCATCTAATAAGACCCATCTCGAAGATTGCACTTCTGCCATTCTAATTCTTCTTCTTCTTAAAAAAAAAAAAAAAAAAACTTTCTACACTATGTGATCCTTTTCTTTTGCCTTGTGTGTGGACTACGTCCACACGAGGGGAGTATGTTTCGTTTTATTCTAACATAGGTAGCAGAAGGCAGCGCGCGGCGGTGAAGGAACTGCGTCATCGCTGACCAATGGGAGGCCGTCTGGCTGCGCCGCCAGAGGGAGCTCGCCACCTTCTAGAAGATTCTTACCAACGCGCGCCACTAAAGAACAATGCCTTTCATCGCTGCGGCTTTAAATCGTATTCTTTAAATATTCATTGTAAAGAAAAATAAAATAAATTCATTTGTAAAGCTTGGGATGATTGCCTGACCAAAGATAAGTAAATTTGTTTCTTTACACAAGTATAAACATTCTATTCAATTAAGCCTAACGAGAACAAATTATTTTGTAAAAAATCATTCTGCTTTTCCTACTTGCGTATTTGCCAAGTGGGAAACACTTTCATTATTGTGGATAAAGAATAAATTTAAATATAGATAAAGAATTCTTCCTGATTTGAAATTAAACGAAAAAACATGGTGAAGGAAGACGAGTTTCTTTTATTGATGCGTAGGTGCAAGCTTTCGGGTAAAAACCCTTCAACAGGCGTGAAATTTCTCGCCTGTTGAAGGGTTTTTACCCGAAAACTTGCACCTACGCATCAATAAAAAAACTCGTCTTCCTTCACCATGTTTTTTCGTTTAAAGAATAAATTTTCGTATGTAAAAAATCCTTTTAAGGATAAAAATTCATTTCTGAGTAACATATCCATGTTGTATATGAATTTCAATTGTTTTGAGAGGTATTATGTTGGTAATAAAATTTCTTGTTATAATAAGAAGTTATAGTGTTTGATAAAGTTTCATTGTTGTAAAAAGATATCACACACACACACAAAAGCCTTTATTAAGACACACTGGTCTTATTAAGGATTCTCCCCGAGATTACAAGAGAGATAGGCCTGTGAAAGTGGGGAATATACAGAAGAAGAAAAAGAAAGATTATGTAAGTATGATATATACATGCACATACCCATATGTAAAAAATATCAATATTGTGAATATAATAATCATCGTCGTGGATTTACCTGGTAAAGTCTTCAATAAATTTCTCTACTTCATCAATATAGAGGTCGGTTAGTTTTTCCATCTTGTTTTCAAATTTTCTCAAAACAAAATCTTCATCAAAAATTAACTAAGCTGCATCCCACTTCTGACACCAAATGTTAGGTAGTTCCCAGACGTCGTTCATGCTCTTTATCTGATCAGGTTGGAATAAAAATAGCATACGTGAGTTCATGAGGAATGTACCAAAGGTTTTAGCCCTTTATTATTTGTTGCACTAAACAGAATAAGTACAATAAGTGCGACTTTTCTTTAACATTCCCGTCAGAAGGATTCTTGCGCTATAGATGTTACTATTGGGAAACGTCCGGTAGTATTTAAGGAATAGCTTTTTTTTTTCATTGAAGATGAAAATGCAGAATATTTTTTTGTGGCCTCACAAGAGTGAAAAGCTAAAATAAAATGTTTGTTTTTACTTTTCACAAAATCGTGACATTTTCAAATATAAAATTAATATTGCAAAAGTGATATTTTACTAGGATAAGGTGTTAAACAAATAAAAACGTTTTCCTGATCGAAAAATTGAAGGTTGCTGATTTCTTCCAACAAGACTTCCGCCTAATTAGACGTTTAGACAAGTCTGGTTGTTTTACGTCAAAAGCTATCTTCAGATCTGCCAATTGTGTGAAATTCTGTCCGAATTGATGGTCTGAATGAATGGGTGTAAATCATAATGAATCACTCCTTAGTGATATCACCATTTACAGAATGCAATATCTTTCGATTCAACCTACCTTTTTATGTCAATTATGGTGATTCACAGAACAAGATCAAACCGCAAACCATCTACACCTCATCTGCTCAGTTTTCCAATGCCATAGACTCCGTATTGCAATTATACTCGGAGTTCCCAATCTCAAACTGTCATCTATGGAAAACCTTCCATGGAATTTATCTGCATAGCGCATTCTACAGAGGGTGTTCACACTTATAGTAAACAGGTTTTATTATAAAATATTAAAAATTAACACCAAATTTGAAATTTTTCAAATGTTCTATTTGAAAGCCTTTTTGTTTATTCACAGAACGGCACCTGATTTTCCACGATAGCAGACACTTTCTGATCATGGTCATACTCAAAAGATCCCATTCTTCCTTTACCACTTTCCAGAGACCTTCAATTGTCCTAGGGTGTCTCTTTCCAAGTGCTCCTTTAAGGCATTCAAAAATGCAAAAATCCATCGGGGTTAAATCAGGAGATTTTACAGGGATTCTGTTCTTTGGAATAGTGTTGATTCCTGTTCTTTGCCTTAGATCTTCCAAAAAAGCTTGGGTTGAAGATGAGGTATGACTTGTGGCGTTATCATGGTGAAACCAGACTTTGTTGCTCTGTTTTCCATAGATAGAGGGAATATCATTTAAATATATAGGTTCTAAAATGTTGTTTTGATAGTACTCCGAGTTTATTTTGGCATTTCTTTTCTCATAAAACGACTTAATTTAAAAAATCAATTAAAACATTTCTCTTTTGTGTTTATATCTAGAACCTTTTCCTGTAGTATTCCGGGGTATCTTGCATTCAAACTTTATATTATATTATGTAATAAATTTGCGTAAATTGAAAAAAAGGTTTTTCTCATACCTCACCTCAGGTTTGTGTAAGAAAATTTGTTCCTCGGCAATTAAGGGTTAAAGACATGGTTCAAGGTATTATAGCTTATCAGTCTTGATCTGATTTGTTTTTTTTACAAGGTCGAACAAGTGACTCGTGTATTTGATATCTTACGAATCAGCCTAGACGTTTTTCTGGCAAAGTCTCAAGGACATTTCTATAGAAAGTTGATAGTTGGAAATGTTGCCTGTTCAAACGTAATCCCTCAATTAAGTAACATATGATGGATTAATAAATATTTACACATATAGGATCTCAAGGGATCAATGAAATTTCCTTTAGATTCATATACATTAATTTAAACAGTTTCTATCATGCATGTATTATAAAATAAAAATACTTCAGGGTTAGGTTCCTCGTACAACTTTTTATTTTCAAGCTCTCGGAATTGTTAGTCTTTCAACAGGATTATCACTTCAACAATTTAATAATAAATACATTTTTTAATTACTCGTTATTATATAATTTTTTGAATACCTACTATATATTGAGAGAAAAATATACTACATTATGTCTGTTTGAAAATCTTTTTTTTTTTGCGTGTATGGCAGAAAATCCTTCTTCTGTTTATATATATCGCACCTATATTTGTAATAGGTCTATATTTATATTAAATCTGTTATTTTATAGATACTATGGGCAAATCCACAGTCCTTGCAGTCCTATGCAATATATACAGCTAATTGTAAAATATTTATATATCACTCTTCAAAATAACTATTGATTTATTATATATTTATCATTTTTTGACAAAATCAATAAATAATATAGAGCTTGGTTTCTTTTAAAAATACAATTAAAAATAAAAAGAAACCTAGCCCTAGATTCTTTAATGATTTTATTAAAGTATAAAAGAAAGGAAGACTCTTTATTATATTTATTTTTTATTTTTTCAAACAAATGAAACACATCAAAGCTTTTTGCTATTCCCAATTCCAAAATTTTCCGTTCTAACTTATACAATACACAGTTGATAATAAACCACGGATATTTTAAGTGATTTTTATCAACAATGGGAGTTTTTGAGGACGCGAAATGTTACTGTGTCAAGAAACCCAAGAACTCGAGACTCCTACTATTGGAATGATTTTATAGGATTCCTTAAAAATCATGAAATTGATAAATATGGATAAAGATTCACGTATATACGATACGCATGTAAAAGTGGATTTTTTTATGAAAAAGAAAAAGTTCAAGACTATTGATAGGAAAAAAAATAGGTATATCGTTTCAAATGAGCGGCCTACTATATGTATTGTATATTTTCTGCAATATATATATATATGATAATATTTGATGATATTTAAAAGAAACACATTGCCAGTAAATTTATTTGTGTAAAATATTAACGATATATGGCAATTAAATTTAATTTACTAATATATATTGGTTATGAAAACATATTTTGCGGAAGAGCTTTGCTCGATGCAATACTTTGAAATTATATGTATGTACCTCTACAGACCCATAAGCTTATGTCTATAGTTCACTAAACACCCCTAAGCTGCCTTCCATAGAAAATACAGGGTATACTCCAAACCAATACAATACAATAGTAGAGCGGTCTAGAGATTAATTTGGCGAACCGCTGAGAGGGTTCACTACTGATGAGCCAAGCCCTCTCATTCAATAACTTATATCATTGCAGTAAGGTCTGTAAAGATGATATTTAAAAGAAACACATTGCCAGGATATTTATATATATTGCTATATATATGCTTTTACTATAAGTACACCACATGTCTACACATGTGAAAAGCAGTTCGACTTTGCACTTACATATGTGCCAAAGTCCCGTTTGTTTACTTGCACTCGCTGGTGGGGTTGGACTTTTGTAAGAATCGGGGGGCATTGGAGCATTTCTTTAATCAGAAAAAAGTGCCTAATGCGGGATTCGATCCCGGGTCGTCGAGGTCGAAAACAAACGGTTTAAACCATCCTTCCACCGACCCCTCATCGAAAATATTAGTTTTTATAGGGTTTTCCTTGAGAGAAAAATCTTAGATAATTATAAGAAATCCGCCAAATAGCCTCGCATAAAGGACGACAATGTCCATTTATAGGAATTATATGGTGTGATATTTTCCTTAATTTGTCGCCAATCTAAAGAGCGATGTCCTTGCACAAATTATAGCTTGAAAGAAGGTGAGTTGCATGGAAGAAAATATGTAAATATTATTATATTTATCTAACTGTTACTTACCATAGAGGATATTGATAATGTATTGTTATGTTTGGTTCAAGGTGACACTAATTGTTTTGCCATTGTTTGGACTTCCTGACACTTGTTAAATAATGGAAAATTACATTGTTGATTTGTTTTTCCTTTACCAAAGTTTGATTCATACATTGACCTTGAAGAGATAAACATTTTCTTCATTCATGTATTAAGTTATTAACAACAAGCGTCGTGTTTATTGAATGAACAAACAAAATATGAAAATATTTCTATTCATTTAAAAGAGAAAATAATAATGTGGTTACTCTATAGTTTATTTTAAAATATTTCATATGAGAGATGCGGCCAAAAAGAATTCTGGTCAGAAATAATTTTATAATTCACTAAAAGAATTCACTAAAATTAATGTATATACATGAATTCTAATTTTTAACTCTAATTTTGGCAATATTTTTCTTATGGTTTTAGTATATATAATATAATATAGATATAAATTAATTTCTGTTCATCAATACTCTTCATAATTCACCCTTTCATACCTCATCCAAAATTGATTTTTCGTTGAAAAGAAACTCATGCGGTGTAACTTCAAGTGTCGTTTTACAATCACAGGCCGCAGTTCATTATATTATAATATATATATATATAATAATATATAATAAAAATTTTGATAATCAAATATCCTCAAAAGACCGCTTACTGCAATGATTTTTAAAAATATTATCCTTGTATAATTATACGAGTTCAAAAAAGAATCGGTGGACGAGTGGGTAACACCCTTGATTCCTGACAGTCATGAACCGGGATCGTATCCCACGTTAACATTTTGCTTAATAGGTGAATAACCTTCATATATTATTCAGTTTTCAATTATCATAAACTAGGTAGCTCTCTTTGAGCAGTACCCAATAAAGTGATTTTGGAACCAATACAAGGTCATGGACCTTGGTAGGGTTGGAATATAGGTCCTTTTTTAAGGGTTACATGTTTTCCAAGAGGGGGACAAAGTTTGACTGTCATGTGATGGATAACCAACCAACGACAGCACCTCCCCATCATGGAGATTTATGGACTTCATTGATAAAATTATTAGACAAGAGGGCTTGATTCATCAGTGGTAAATCTTCTCCTGTGAGAGAGTTTGCCTCAATTAATCTATTAACCAATAAACATCTTCTTATTGTGAAAACAAGAATGATTTAGAGAAAGGTTCTAAAAAATATAGATATATATTTATTTATTTATTTCAATTCAAAACGCTATGTCCCCCTAGGGACACTTGCGCTAAATGTACATACAAATATAACAAAGAAAATATTCAACATGGAAAGATACACAGAAAGTAACTTAGAAAGATTCATAAATATTATTTACATATAGAGATATTCTTTGAATTTTATTTACAGTTACATCATTAAATTTAAAATATATACATATATACACACATATACACGCATACACCTATATATTGTTTACAATAGATATGGAGGTTGTCTGTAATAAATGCATAAATGTACTTGTGGCTAGTTCTAAAGAACATTTGTTGGTTGAAAGTTGATTCGGAAAATGTATAGCTACACATCAATCGATAATTTATTTAACTACCGATGTATCAGTGACCTGCTGTCACTTTAATCAGGAGAATGATTCAGGGGAAATCATTCCCCTCAGGAGAATGATTCAAGGGAAATCATTCCCCTCAGGAGAATGATTCAAGGAAATCATTCCCCTCAGGAGAATGATTCAAGGGAAATCATTCCCCTCAGGAGAATGATTCAAGGAAATCATTCCCCTCAGGAGAATGATTCAAGGGAAATCATTCCCCTCAGGAGAATGATTCAAAGGAAATCATTCCCCTCAGGAGAATGATTCAAGGGAAATCATTCCCCTCAGGAGAATGATTCAAGGGAAATCATTCCCCTCAGGAGAATGATTCAAGGGAAATCATTCCCCTCAGGAGACTGATTCAAGGGAAATCATTCCCCTCAGGAGAATGACAACAAATGACTGAAACGTCGGTATTAACTAAAATTTGGTTGATATGGCTGTGTTTTCTCTGAATGTACTTGGATAGATATGGAAAAATAAAAAGCAAATGTGAATCAACAATGGAGTATTAACAGCATTTATTAGATCAATGGATAGAACCATCGAGAAATCATAAAAATGCCTAACCAACCTTAACACTTTACCTATAAAAATGTTCTTAGTCGCCTAGAGAAATATTTCAGGGATAATGGGGCCCCTTATTTCTAACTTTCAAATAATCCAGGTGGTCTCCACCATTATTCAGCGTTCAACTGACCTGCGGGTTTGAATCTTTAGGTGATGCTCTGCCATGTAATCTAGTCCTTCTCCAAAGCACCTACAAATTTTTCCTATGTCCAGAACTGAGAGGCTTTTAAAAATATCTCCTTACTTTTTTCGGGTGATATCTAATTATGTACCCTAGCCATCTTCCCAGGCATCCACAAGTTATTCTTAGCTCCAGAACTGAAGGGAGTTCAAGAAGACTCCCTCCTTTCCAGAGTTAGAAGCTTTATATAGGTGGATGAGCATCACTGAAGGAAGAAAGTGTAACTATATTTATCTCCTTTTGTTCTTATTCCGTCTATATTTACTTTCTTTATTATCCTTCGAATGATTGTTAATAGAAATATTCGAATGTTGCAGATAATGGAAAACTCTGATTTCAATTCAAAGCTAGGTGGGGCAGTTTATAGGCTTGATCGATAACGTATCTGGAAGAAACAGCTAAAGGTTAATAGAATTATTAATCATATATAATGTCTAGCTATAATTATCTATTGATATGTTAATTTTTATAAATTTTAATTTCTTATTTTTTGTTGAATTATACTATTGAAAAATCTTAATTGTTGAATATATTTTGTTTTATGTGTGATAGGGATTTTTTCTATAAACTAGAATACTCCAAGTAAGATGAATTTGATATATAATTAACACTTTTTCATTGATATATTGACCTGCAAGAGTACACACAATATGCAACATTGTTTTAAAAAATGATAATTATATATAGAATTATATACAATGAATGTTTGAATGGCGCCTCTGCCAACGCTAGTAATATAAAGTAAGATAAATAAATATAAATGAATAAAGCGATAAAATAATTAGTTTAATACAGAATCCTTCATTTTTTCCAATTGAATTGGAAAATAAGACCAGAAGTTTAATTTAATATTGCCCCAATAAAATATGTATTGATGTCGCAAAAGTCATTTAAACTAATTCAATCGGAGTTTAAAATAAGCGGACATTGATTATTAGGAATTCTAAGGTCTATTATGTTAGCCGTGAAAACTAGCCCCATAGCAGAATTTCCCATTATTTCTTTGTCTGCTAATATTTAATAATGTCGGCAGGATGTCACTTCAATAGATCAAAATCCCGGCAGGAATGAAATATCGAAACTCTAAAATTATGACAGTCGAAATCTCGACAGATCAAATTCTTGATATGACATATTCACGAAAAGGACTGAATCGTGGTAATACAAAACCTCAATAGCCCAAAATGTCAACAGATATAAACCCCAAATCGCCAAACTCCCAGCTGAGTGAAATTCCGACAGTGATAATCCCATTAGGTCATAATATTTTTCAAATGGCGTAAAAGCATATATATCAGATAATCAAATAACTAACGAGATAAAAGTCTGACAATTCAAATACGTCATTATTCCGTATGTTGACACTGTGTGTCATCAACAATGTACATTGAAGCGGTCAGGCTATTATTATATAGTCATCTACATGTCATATTATCTACTTTTTATATCTTCTTTTTCACACATGGGTGTTGATAAAAAAAATATTAAATGTCTCTAATCATAATCATTTATGCATTCGACCTTGTGTTCCCGGCCAGTTCTTACAGCTTAATCTCTTCCCTATCTCATCCCTCGTCTGGGAATAATTAAACCCTTGCATGAAGGATCAGTACAGAAAAAAAGGACCTTGCCCTCACGATCTGTTTGCTACAAGGTTTTTTACTAATTTTGTTGCGTGTTAATTGAGAAGATGGCCTTCAGAGACCTTTGTTTTGTTTGTTATTCCTGTTTATAAATTTGCTGAAATTTCTCTTCATCACTTTTTTTTCTTTGTATTCATATTGTTACGGCAACTGGCACGTCTACAGTATATTCTTATTGTATATTTTTAAATTATTATTTTTCATTTAGCATATTATTATCACTGATGCACTCTGTGGAGTTGTAGTTTTTACTTTCGGTAAATTTATATATCAACATGAAAACATATTAGATAATAAAATGGCATATATTGGATTTATTAAAAGATATTTTTTTCCAATATTTCGGTTGCCTGAACGCCAAACATTTATCATGGCATATGTATATCTAATGAATTAAATATGGATTGCTCTATTTTCAAAATAAAAACATATGTATTATGTCTGCCTTAACAAAGAATTAAATACTTCCATTAAAACTTCCTAATCACTTCTTTCTGGTTAACATCAAACAAATACGAAGACGTTACACATATTAAGTTCCATTTTATTGTAGTTACTTCAATTAGAAGCTATTTTATGTTTATCCATCTTACTTTGCAATTATCTTTGCAAATTCAAATATTATACATAGCGAGCCATCTCTATCTAAATTTTGAAACTTTTTAACTCGCATTAAAATTTAAGATAAAACAACCTACAGGGTATCCCAAAAATTACTTCACAATTTAAAAGTGCAATAACATAACTTGTAATTATATTGTCGCGTTGAAAAATAAACGCGTGGAGAGGTAAACACAAACAAACTTTATTCTCTGTAACAACGGTATAAATTTGTAGCTACGTGTATTTATATAGCAATGACACAATTCAAAACTATGTAAATATAATTAAATATGAAATTTGATATTGTGTAAATAAATAAACAACGCTACAATATACACTGCGTGACATTGAAAATGGAACACCAAGAAATAGTGGCAAGAAAATTATGCAAATTTCAGGGTAGACGCGCCTAACCGAATTATGCTAATGATGTAAAATGCGCAGCTCTCGTACGCACATGGAGTAAGATATAAGGGAAGGAACTTGCAGAAAGGACAGTATTCGTGTCGTTATTTCTTCAAGGAAAATCATTGTAGAAATTTTGTTCTTGTGTCAAAAGACACGTGTAATAACAGAGAATGCCAGGTCATCGTAAACGGAGGCAGTTCAAGCAGACAGACGCTTTTACGAGGGGCATGGTGATCGGACTGAAAAGGGCAGGTTGGTCCATACGTCAAATCGCAGCTGATACACACCTTGGTGCGTCCACGGTGCACCGACTGTGGAGAAGATGGTTGGAACAAGGAAATGTGGCAATTTATAGGAATGTCGGTGCAACCAGAGTGACTTCAGCACGTGTGGATCGGCGTATCCTTCGACAAGCAATGGCGGCCCCACAAGCCACTTGTACCGCCATCCTGCAACATGTGCAAGACACCCTAGATCATTCCATCTCGACCAGAACCATTTCCCGTCGATTGGTTGCTAATGGCTTGCACTCATGCCGTCCGCTATGACGACTGCCATTGACCCCACCGAATAGGCGCCAACGTTTGGAATGGTGCCGGGCTAGATCGACGTGGATGACGGAATGGCACAGGGTCGTGTTCTCAGATGAGTCGCGTTTCTGCTTGTCCAGTGATAGTCGCCGTGTACGCGTGTGGCGTCGACGTGGAGAAAGGTCCAATCCGGCAGCAATTGTGGAACGCCCCACCGTGCGACAACGTGGAATCATGGTTTGGGGCGCAATCGCGTATGATTCCAGGTCACCTTTACTTCGTATTCAGGGCCCTATGACGGCCCAACGATACGTTGATGATGTGCTGCGACCGGTGACATTCCACTACCTTCAGGGGGTACCCAATGCCCTTTATCAGCAGGATAACGCCCGACCGCACACTGCTCTCATTAGCCAACAAGCTCTGCAAGATGTACAGATGCTTCCCTGGCCACCGTACTCTCCTGATCTCTCACCAATCGAGCACGTCTGGGACATCATTGGACGCCGTTTGCATGCCTTGCCACAGCCGCGTTCAGAAGAGGAACTGTGGCAAATGGTTGAGAGGGAATGGAGAGCCATCCCTCAGGACGCCATCCGTACTCTGATTGACTCTCTACCTAGACGTGTTGCTGCGTGCATCGCCGTCCGCGGTGGTCCTACTTGCTACTAAGCCGACGCCGTTCTCGCTCTGTATTATGACTATCATTTTGAAATAAAGATCACTTATTGTTCGTCCCTGTCTCTCTCTGTCTGCCGAGTTTCATCACTTTCTGGCAACTATTTCTTGGTGTTCCATTTTCAATGTCACGCAGTGTATATCACTATAAATTAAACGTATTATAAATATTCTCTACCTAAGGAATGTTATAATGTGTTTTTTATTTCACAGATAATAAGAAATCACTGAATAATACCGTCTATACAAGAAAATAAACAATGTGTGAAATTGTTTATTTAAATTAGACCTGGTACTTATATCCAGAAAACCTTCAGAACACAACTTGACAACCAATTATAGAATTCAATTCATGAAATGGAAACACAACACATACAATAAACTTTAAAATAATGAAAGAGAAAAACAATATTTTTTAAATAATTATTTTAACTGTAGAAGATAAAATACGATTTAGTAGTCATAATAATTATAAAATTGATTTATATGGTTAACACAGGCTTCTCTCTGGAGTGTACTAAATTTGTAACGTACCCGCGCGGGTTGTTCTTTATACCCAAGTCTTTTTATTTTATTTACAATGCAAGTAAGGGTTCGATTAATGAGGTGGGATATTGTCATTGTTGACACAAATGGAAACTAAATCGAAGAGAACTTTAAAACCCATTGAGAAGAAAAATAGGAATTGGATTTTTATATGCACAACATTGTTGATAATGTTCCTCAAATACCGATAGTTACAAGATTTCTACTCATTTTAACAAGGGAAAAGCTTGGGTTTTGATTGTAGATGACGCTAATATTGTGTAAATAGGCCTATTTCGTATCACAATTACTCATTATTCAATATTGAGTTACCAATTCATCATAAAAAAAAGATATAAATAAATCAAAAGAATCCTTAAAACATACTATAATCGACCACATATGTATACACATGCCTTTAATTCAATAACATCAAATTGCATTAATATTCCGGCATTACACATAAACTCAATGACTTCATTGAGTCAAACATACAAAGAATTCAGATGGACAACAATCCTTTTGATACCTTTTAAAACTTAATTCTATTGACGTTATGTGACGCTCAGTTTATTGTTGACACACATTAAATATGTTATAACACTTTGATAAAGGTTGGCGTTCAGCCAACTGAAATATTGGTAAAATAAATGATATTTTGATCCAATATATGCCTTTTTAATTAAAGATTTATTTATGGACTGCTCTATTTTCAAAATAATAAATATTGAATTAAAAAAAAAATTGAAGAAGTTATTATAAAGAGTAATTTTCTAAAAACAAAGGTTGATATTTATTACCAAACGATTGAGACTTTCGACAAATTACGAAGAATAAGATACCGCAATTATAAAAAGAGTTGAAACGTCTAATACCTTTTTATGATTTTCAATAATAGCTAGTAGTCTCAAATATTTATGATGTAGACTAAACAATATAATGAGCAATAGTTGCCCAGAAATTATTTCAGAAGAGAAAAAAATAATTCAGGTAAAAAGACTTTTTTTTTTAAATTTAAGTTTAGCAAGCTTTCGAGCAAAATTTATGCTCTTCAACCTACATAAATATATTTGACCGTTTAAGAGCAGAAAATTTGATCGAAAAAGCTTTCAAAACCTAAAATGAAAAAAAAAAACTTTTTACCCGAATTCTACTTTACCCTTTTCAAACTAAACTATATGAAGCACAGCCTAGAAACACAGATAACCATGGCTTCTTCTGTTGATGTTCTTTCATTAGAAGTTGAATTTTTGCCTCTAAAAACTGAAATCATTGAGATAAATGACCCATTACATCTCTGAATGCACTATTGTTAACAAGGAACGGAATAAGATCTTAAAGAACATTGTCCAAGTCTAGGTGAATCCAGTTCAGCTTATCAGAATGATGTCCGAGAAAAAATATATAGCGATAGAATTGTTTAACTTTCATAAAGCGTTAGAGAACAAGGCAATCTCTAAGAACTAAAATTACAGAACAATTTCCTTCCATAGTTAATTCGTATAGTTATGTTGAATACTTTGATTTCCTTTTCATTTCCCTTCTCTCCTTTGTTTATGTTTCCTTTTTCTTTTTCTCCATGAAAATGATGTATGGCGAGTCCTTACAGGACGGAAATGTTCTAATAAAGCTGTTATCGTTGTTGTTTCTGCCTTTAAAGTCATTTGTAATTATTAAAATACGGTTGATATACATATGATCTTCCAA
The DNA here is from genome assembly GCA_030710605.1 of Cordylochernes scorpioides. Lineage (NCBI taxonomy): Eukaryota > Metazoa > Arthropoda > Arachnida > Pseudoscorpiones > Chernetidae > Cordylochernes > Cordylochernes scorpioides. Next base: position 25,326,075 of record CP092883.1, on the reverse strand, counting down.
TGATAAGTTTTGGATGCAATTAGAAAATTTTATGTATTCAATTAGTCACCCATATAACTCAAAATTTATTCAAAGGATTAAGAAATGTAACCTTCCTTTATACAATCTTCACTATGTAATTTTCAGTAAGGTTACGACATGGTCTTGTGATGATTCGTAATTTAGTATTGCGTGAGAAATTTCATTAAGTCCTGTCTTGAGACATCCATAAGAGAGTGACTTCCTTCTCTATCTTGATTTTTCAGAATTTTTAACTTTTTTATACCCATTGAATTGCTATATTTTTATTAGACAAATTAATAATAACATTTTTGATTTCACACCATCATCATTTTATTTAACTTTTTTTGTCACGATGTTTTTAGAACCAATTTGTAAATAAAGTTAGTTTTGATGATTATTCATTTGTTGGAAGTTGTTTCAGAGAAAAACACAGCCACATCAACAAATAGTTTTTTTTTCCATGGAGAGAGTGACAGGAATTCATTGAAAGTCTGGAGTTAGAATAAACTATTGATTAATGTGTCGGTATTTTTCTCTAAAGTTAGTTTGTTTACACGACGCCCATCGTATCTCAGCTTATCACCACTAGAAGGAAAATACACTTTGTATATCATTGTTAACTAGTATGAAATTAATATACGACACACACTCACAATAGCTTAATTCAGTTTTTTTGTAAACAAAATAAATATTAATACAAAGCAATAACACGCCATCTATATATAACTAGTTCAAATAAATTTTCTGTTCGACGTATAAAATGTAATCCAATCATCGTTATCCTCGACCATCTCTAGACTTACTTCTGTCACAATAAATAGATCAATGCGACAATAGTGGATCACATAAACGAAATTAATAAGGTGGGAAGTTTTATTTTTCTATAGGACGAAGAATACTAATCATATATCTCCGAAAGCTTATGAAAGGAATATATAATTAAACAAGAAACTCATTCTTGGAAGCCGTTTTTCTATTATTTTAGAAAGTACAATATATATACTGATCGGATATAGCCTTTTATTATAAGTTCAAAATTGAATCTCAACCAAACAACAAGAGAGATAATAGCTTTATTCATCAAATATACATTTTGTATCCATGCTTCCTTCCTGCGGTGAATCTGTATAAGACAGGTGGTCTTAATAAATATGTAGGTGTGTATGTATGTATTCATTTTGATATATATATTTAATTTTTAAAATAATATTTATCTTCTAACACGTTTATATGTTTTAATCACTGATATAACTAAATGAAACTTTGACTTAAATATCGATCAAAATATATTTTTTCTTATGGCTAAGGTAATAATTGGTGTTAAACGGAATATTTTTCGTTCTAGAGATATTACCTTTATCAGTAGTTTCGTTGTAGAGTTATTTCTCTTCAAACATACTCTGTAAACAATTATATAAATGATGTTCAAATTATATATTTTGAGTGAATTATCCCAATGAGAATTAGCTAGAAAAAGTACCAGTCACACAAAATATAACGACATAAAGAAGCACCCATTCGACTTCATAAGTTAATTTTATAATATATGTAAATGATTTGGCCTTCAGAAACTCTTAAAAACACATGAGACATAAACACCTTCTAGAAATGCCATTAAATAGGTAATAAAAGGCCTACAGTAAGTTATTTATTTGTATTTACAATTGTTTATTTTCTTGAACCGTTGTACCATGCCTCGTCTTAGGGGTGTTGAGGTTATTCAGATAGGCTTATGAGTTTGTAAAAATGAAATTATGGAGATTTGGCCTTAATCAACAATCGTAATATTCACTACAACGCTAAGAAGATAGCCCAGGTTACTGGAGCGCAGTACGCCACCTATCAAGACCTTTTTCTTTCTTGATAAAAATTTATTTTAGAAAAGGAGACGCCTCTCTCTTCAAAAAAGGCCTAAAGCTAAGAGCTATTATTTAATCGTCTTAGTACAGGGGTCGGCAAACTTTTGAGTCGGAAGAGTCAAAAATTGCAATTAAAAAAATTTCAAAGTTTTTAAAGAGCTACAAAATAGTTTCTTTACCAACAATAAATAGTACTCTCATAAATAATATTTACGTATGGAACTATATAAAGAGCCGCAACTTCACATCCAAAGAGCCGCATGTGGCTCGCGAGCTAAAATTTGCCGATTCCTATCTTACACTTATTGAAAACTCCGTTCAACCCTAAAGTTACATTCTTATTTCCGGCAACACTTTCTATCTCTATTTCAGCCATTGAATTTTGCCAAGACATTTTACCAACTACACGATTCTTTGAAAATATTTTATGCTAGAATTTTCTCTGAATCCTTTCTAAATATATGGGTAACATAAAATCAAAAAGGCCTTGTCTAATAGAGTTAAAATCAGAAACCATAAGGTCAACAAGTATACATTTCAATATTTCCAAAGCTGGCGTTGTGTCTTTGTTAGTTTTCAAAGTTTATTATTGTACAGAGAGGGTTGGAAAATAGAAGTATAATATTTTAACGTAATTTACAGAATGTGTGTGTTGTGTTTTATGTGAATAAAGGATTTTCCCCCCGTTTATAGAAAAATATAGAGGATTATTTTTACAATTTGCTACTATTTGTGCCGGTAAGAAAGGTATTGAAACTAAACTAGAAGAAAAACTTAACAATTTATCATATGAAGAGAGAGAAACAAAATTAAAACATTATTATACCTATCTATATTCTGAGTTCAACAAAATGCTAGGAATATATTTTTTATATCTTATTGATGGCAAAGTCATTATACTTTCATTTTAAGATATATTCTAAAGAAGCCACTGGGGCCAAAAATATTTTTGGTCACAGTGGTACAGCCTACTCCAAGCTGACGAGCGCCAAAAGCGCGAAAGGCGTTCGTGGATGGCTTTTCTTGATTTATCAAGAAATTGGGTTGGCCAAATATCAGGAAACAGGCTAAAACAATGTTTAGTTGATTTCTGTTCCACCAGATGGCGCTCTGCCCTTTGAAAAGCTCATGTGCTCCTGGTCATAAAAGTGCCTTTTTTATTTTAATATATATGTGATGATTTAAGACCATGGAATTGTTGTAAATAGTCTAGATATCTACTACCACATGTTCCACCCCTTGACTGTATATAACTTCTTATGTACTGCAAATAGAAAGCCTCAACTAACATCAATCTGTACCGCGTAAGAATCTAATAAAGTATAGCAACTGTACAGATAGAAGGAATGGAGACTAACAGGAGAAAATTAAGGTTAAAACTAATCAGGCTTAGGTGATAGTAGAAGTAAGGCCTAGCAAAGAAGCTTAAAGTTAGAACCACTATTAATAAATGTATAGTCAATTTTACGATCGCGGAAACCATAAAAGTCGAGTAACGCCCCGTATTTCCGGAGCAAGGCCGGATATATCTTCCGTCAAAGAGATAAGCCAGGCCCAATCAGAAGACAATGCCTAAGTAGGTCAACCAATAGCCAACGGCCATGTGGCATATTCCTACCAATTAGGAAAGAATCACCTAAATAGGTCAACCAATTAGAAAGAAGAAAGGTCTTGGTGTTAAATCGAGAACCTAGGTTAGGCAGTCTGCGCTTGGATTCCAACGGTAACACTTGCTCTAAAGATCTCTCTCTCCACTCTCCATTCCTTCTTGACGTCAGACGCTTCTTAGTGGAATCTCTGTTTGTTTATTTCACCTTTGGCCCAGCTGTGTCGCCTTCCACCACGACTGCACGGTAGAGTTGACATCGAGGTTCGTCTAGCATCAGGTAACACTGGTCCCAGAGGTCCCAAGATATCACATATATTATATTAAAAATAAAGAAAAATTGTCAGGTGTTGATATAAAAACAAAATTGGCATTTACTGACCGCTCGCATGAGCATTTTAGATGGCAGAGCGCCATCTAGTGGAACAAAAATCGACTAAACGTTGATTTAGCTTGTTCCAAAGATAATTTGGCCAACCCAATTTCTTGATAAAACAATAAAGTCAACCCCGTACGCGTTTCGGGCTGTTGTCTCTCATCAGCGTGGTGCAGACTGTACCTCTACGACCAAAGGTTTTGCCCCCGAGGCTTCCTGAAATCTTTGGAACCGGCTAAATCAACGTTTAATTGCTTTTTGTTCCACTAGATGGCGCTCTGCCATCTAAAATGCTCGTGTGAAAGAGAAGGAAATGTCAATTTTTCAAAAAATATATTTATTTATTTATTTGTGTGTGCGCTTTTCAATCTTTTTATAAATTTGAAATGCATTGAACTATTGAGTATAATTTTTTTTCATTTATCCTACAATTTCCAAAATAATAAGAATATTATATAAAATATTGGGTAATATTATAATTATACGAAAATGGTATTATTCAATTTTACAACTTCCAAAAGAATAACAAAATTCTATCAAAGCAAATATACGCTTTTTTATTCCGGAATATAATTAGATTTTGTGTGAGTTACACATGTATCACCTCAATCCAGAAGAGGACATCCATACAGACAAGGAAACCTCGGTTGGCTGGTATTTTGATCAGGGTGCATGGACCGGTCTGATCTACTCCATGGACAAGACACTACCACCACTGATGGCCCTTCAATCCAGAAGAGGACATCCATACTGACAAGGCACCTCAGTTGGCTGGTATTGTGATCAGGGTGTAGGACTCATCTGATCAGCTTCATGGACAAGATACTACCACCACCATCTATCCAGAATAGGACATCCATACGGACAAGGCACCTCAGTTGGCTGGTATTGTGATAAGGCGGCATGGACCGATCTGATCTGCTCCATGGACAAGACAACACCACCATCAATCCAGAAGAGGACATCCATACGGACAAGCCACCTCAGTTGGCCGATATTGTGATTAGGGTGCATTGACCGATCTGATCAGCTCCACGGACAAGACAACCCCACTGATGACCCTTCAATCCAGAAGAGGACATCCATACGGACAAGCCACCTCAGTTGGCCGATATTGTGATCAGGGTGCATGGACCGATCTGATCTGCTACATGAACAAGATACCACATCTGATGTCCCTACAATCCAGAAGAGGACATACATACGGGCAAGCTACCTCGGTTGGCCGGTATTGTAATCAGGGTGCACGGACCGATCTGATCTGCTACATGGACAAGACAACACCACCATACTTGCATCATCTCATAGGCTTAATTAATAAATATAATTGCAAAACAATATCTTGAGATTCGATGAATAGAATTTTTTCATTAATTTCTTTAATGAATAGAAATAATTACTTGGTACCAAACAAGACCCATTATAGAAAGAAGGGTTGATGGCAAATGACAGGGATAAGAAGAGCCTTGCCAATTAAATCTTGAGTATGTCCTTGAAACAAAAAGAACAGGTAAGGCCTCTATGACGTAAATGTTATGTATATTGGGACTATATTGCGTCAGATATACATTGAAAAAACATATACTTCCTGAATTTCTCACTTCCTAATTTTTTTTATCATACTTTATATCCTTATTTTAGATTTCTTTTTTATCATATCAATTATAGGGAATTGATAGGAGGAAAGAATATCTGATCATTAGTTTTTTTTATTGTCTTTTTAATGGTTGTTTTGCTCATTAATGTTTTTTTTATATTGATTTCTGAATCCGTTTTGATTAGCAAAAAAGGAACATAACACATGTGATATCAAATTGTGTTTTAATGATTGACACAATATAAATATGATATAAATATTATAGCATTAATGCAGAATTTGTATTTTTAAATCGAATTTTCATGTTTCAATATTATCAAAGCGAATATTGATTTATGCCATGGTTTAGTTAAATCTAAACAACAAAATATGTTTGACTTTTTTTAGATTATTTTTTCTATTTGATTAAGATATCTGGTTCGTTAACCCTTTTTTTTTGGACAAGCACATGACATGTCAAAGCCGATTTAAATGCTTGTTTCTGTTGTTGAATCTTTCTGTTAAACAATTTAAATATTTATTGACACATTAATGATATTTACCTCAAAAATAATAATATAAACTTATTTTACTCATTAATTTATCTTTTTTTCTACATTATTTTATAGTTATATTAAATCAGAGTAAGCATAACTCCACCTTTGCCGGTCCCAAGCCCGGATGAAAAATGAGGAGGGGAAGCAGAAACAAACTCGGTAAAAAACCTGGGCTCAGCTGGCCCGGCTGATAGTACCCTGTAAGGGGCTCCTAATCCGGGGATACAGGATGAGCAGTGTTTGTACCTCATGTTAGGAGCGGCTGCACATGGCGTCTGTTCCTAATGTCAGAGGCGGCCATTTCTTTTGGAGCTAAATTCGCCTGCCACTGAGTAGTTCTCCTAGTCTAATGACGAATGCAGACGCATTCTACTTCACACAGTCATGATGGTTGTCAAACTGACACAGTCACAACTTGATATCCTAATATGATTGAGTGGAGATAAGAAAGAAGAAGAAGAGAGTAAAGCATTCTTCTCTGTTAAATATATATTTGCATACATTTCTCTATTCAAATTCTATCAACTACTATTTAAAAATCACCTGTATTACCACAATTTTTATAATTTATATATTAATAAATATTCAAGAATATAAAAATCAGTTTTTTACAATAGAAGAGTGGAATAGAGATCAATCAATCTAAACCGTTTAAAAGATTTGCCACTAATGAGCCATGCCTTCCCTTTTTCAATTTTCATTCCTTGACATATATGTTATGAAGAAGGGGGGTCGATGGAAGGATGGTCTAAACCGTTGGTTTTCGACCGCTACGACCCGGGTTCGATTCCCGCATTGGTCTTTTTTTTTTTTTTTCTGATAAAAAAAATACTCCAATGGCCCTCGATTCTTGCAAAAGTCCAACCCCACCAGCGAGTGCAAGTAATCAAAACGGGGCTCTGGCACATTTGTATTTGCAAAGTCGAACCGCTTTTCACATGTGTAGACATGTGGTGCACTTACAGTAAAAGCAGTCGCCAACTTCTACCCATCATGATTATCATGGCCTGTACCACGTGTACTAGGAATAGGCCAAAAAAGAAAATATATATTTTTCAATCATAATAGTTTTAATTGGTTCCATTTCACACTAAAGTAGTATTGAATAAAGTTTTCAACTAGCAATAATCGTGGAGATTTTCACTGGCTACGATATCGCTTCTGAGCAAAGCTGATTAA
>CP092883.1:24811289-25318819 GCA_030710605.1 Cordylochernes scorpioides | reverse complement strand
TTCTGTCATTTGTCATTTAAATAACAGATATAGTGTCAGCTTAAGCTGAAGAGCTATGAACGAAGAAAATATTGGATTCGAATAAAAGGTTTTTTTAATAATATGGTTGTTGAGGTAGTTAGACTGTACCACGATGAGACGAAGACCAAAATAGCCTAAAACTCCTTAGTGTTTGGCTTTTCTTGCTATATCAAGATTGAGAAGTATTTGGCTATCATTCTAAGAATAATTGAAAACCAACCCATTAAATTATGATGATTATTACGAAAGATTGAGCAAATCATCATCAAAATTCAATTGCACAATTTGCAGATGCTTCTGTGAGATAATTAATTACTGCTTCTCCATTTTTCAAAGACGGTACTAAATTACTTGGCGGCTAAAAATGAATTTATGACGTTATTTGAAGAACAGGTCAGCTCATATTCTCATTCGCTCAGCAATTTACACACCAAATTTCTAATTAGGAGGCAAAATTCGCACTTAATAAAAATACTATATATTAGATCTTAAAATTAAAGATACTTCGACCAGTAAATCTTTTTATTATCTCGACGTTTCGACAAAAATATTTAGTCCTAGTCAGGAGCGAACAAAAATTAAAACAAAGTATTGGGATGGCGGTAGGCTTGTGTTTACGCAATGTGTTTCCTACCCAGTGCTCTGAATATCAAAGTGAAAAAATTCAACCAAGAGCAGGTAAATGGCGGGAGTAACTATGACTCTCTTAAGATATCTAAATGTCTTGTCATCTAATTAGTGACGCACATGAATGGATTAACGAGATTGATATTTATTTTATATTATAATTTCGTTCGCTCCTGACGAGGTCAAAAGATTTTTGTCGTCGAGATAATAAAAAAAAATATACTGGCCGAAGTATCTTCAAATTTAAGAACTATGAATGCCGGCCAGGCAGCCTCTATCTTTACGATATATATTAGATGTATTACTTTTATGGATAAAATTGATCAACGCGCTGAAAGGGTTATACAAAATGAGTCAAGACTTTCGAATATATTGATCATCTTCCGTTTAGTGGCTGTAGAAATCTGTAATTTGTAGAATAGAATAAATTAATCAGCTCTATTAACGATGATAAATTTACATTTTCATAGACTCGGCTTTGTACAACATAATGCAGAACTAAAATACTTGGATGACATTCAGAGTTTAGTTTAGTGTAACAGACTTCCGAACCTCAATAAAATTCCTCGGTTACTATAGCGGTAGTACACCACCACCATCATTGGATAGTGGGCTACCTAGACCGAAGTCTGTACGCCTGCGCGCGGTAGTACATCGTAGGATGGAATGGCTACCTAAGCTAGTATTGCTTGAACGCCTGCAGCTAAAGCTGCACCCCTGCCATCCAGGTTTCCAGCCAGTTAGGAAATGGTGCATTCTTCATGCACCGATAGGCCATTTGGTTTGGCCCCTCGCGCCCGCTTTTATGGTCTAGCTCCATGGGATTGACCAATCAGCCCACAGGCGTCTACGAGAGCTTCATGGTTAGGTTGCTGTCCTCTCGTTTGGACTTGGTTAAACCCGTCCTACGCAAGTCCAATAGGACTTCCCCCCTTTGCCCCTCGCACCCTTAGTTCCCAGTATTCCCTGAATCTGCCGACGAATCAGGGACCTTTGAGGTACGAGGTTGACACGGGGAACCGCGCGAAGGCAGGGTGGTGCTACTACTGAGTGTATTCCTTGGTTTTCCATTACGTGCTCGGCAAGGACGCTCACAATGGCGCACACACAGAGCGAAGACCCAAGAGTTTCAAGACACGTGCGCCTCGCGCCAGCCAACCAAGGGCAGATGGCCAGCTTACAGCTTCACTGGCGATCAGCCAGTGGCATCCCGACGCAAGGACAAACATGCAGAGTCGCCTCACCACTCCCCTATCCTCAAGGATGAGTGAGGGGTGGGTGCCTGCCCTTTTCCCAGCCTTCTGGCTGGTGCAAAGACAGGGCTTCTTTCCCCGTCGCGCGGTAGTACAATGATATCTACCAATATGACTCAATTACTGGGTTTATTAAAACAAAGTTCACTTAATCCTGTAAAAATAGACATCAAAACTAAACACCATCTATTTACCATCGCTGTAAACTAGTAGTTTCGGTTTAGTTACTAAACCATAACACCAGTTTTGTAAACTGTCAAGCGTTCACTTGGAAACCATGGTTTCAGGCTAATATCACTTTTTAGTCAATGACGTCTAGTTTTGACGTCTATTTTCAAGGAAGAGGTATGACCTTCATTTTCATAAATCAATAATCAAGTGGAAAAATTTCCATCAAATACTGAATATACCTCACCACCTAACCATCTTATACACACGTTTGGTGGCTTAATGTACGGTATTGTACCTAGTAAGTTAGAGTTTTTAGAGTAAATTATTTTCCTATTAAATTATATCAGCTGAGTAGAAGTAGCAGTTCTCAAGTACAATCTACATTGTAGATTATATTCGTTATGTCACAGAAATCAGTAAAACAGCTGTTTATATAAAACATTTAGCCTAAAAAAATGTTAAAGATATCAGAACTCCTTGATGAATTGATAAAGCAAAAAAATGAAGAAAAAGAACACGTGTTTGGTATTTTCCAACAATCGTAAGAAGCTGGTTTTTAACCTGATAAGTATTCGTGTCATTTACGCTATGAAAAAAAAACAACAGGAAATGTGGTTTTGTCTTCAATTATAGGAAGAATGTTCACCTTTTTTCTTTCTCTTTAATTGGATAATATATTATACTATAAAGTGTCTCTAGTTTCCTTTGATAAAATATAAAACAATGCTTCTCTTAAAATAGGAGGCTTAAAAATTGAAACACACACCGCATAGATTACCCCCTGCCTCCCTCAAGAGTTTAAAGTAATATACATACTTGGATATTATTTTTATAATACCAGAGAATATATATGTGTGGTATCCTGTTGACTTTCGCTATACTGTGGTAACCGAGAGGGCAAAACCTGTAGTAACCGAGAGGGACAGTCAGGGTGTGTAGAGTTTTCCAGTACCTTGGAAGACCTTTAATCACTTCTCACAGAGTACAGGCAGTCGTGGTCGAGGCAGAGTGGAACACTTAGGAATTTCCACATAAAAAATGAAGGGACACATTTGTACTAGGAAAGTTCCGTGAAAAGATAAAAGTCGAGCAAAGCAAAAGATGGAGAGATAAGAAGTTTTCTTAATGGTCTAAGACATGATCAAGTGATTAATTGACGAGCGCTCCCTCTGATGGTGAAGTGACTGCATATTTTCGGTTAGGGCGGAGGTTTATATACTTTGCCGAGAGAAAGTACTGGATTCCAGCGTCTGCAATAAGGGCGTGGATCGGAAGATATGTCATTGTACACTCTTAACGACTTCCTGGCAACGCCCTGACATCTTTCAGACTTCGTTCTCAAAGTTGTTGGACTTCTTATACTCCAAACTTTGTTTTAGCTCAACTCTTAATCTATTAAAGATATTCATTTTATTATTCTCAGTTAGTACAGAGTACATTACATATGGAACTCCGCCTTTGCCGGTCCCAAGCCCGAATGAAAATGAAGGAAGGGGAGCAGTAAGAAGCTCACTAAAAAACCTGGGTTCAGCTGGCCAGGCTGATAGTACCCTGTAAGGGCTTCTGATCCAAGGTACAGAATTATCAGCGTTTGTACTCCATGTTAGGAGCGGCTGCACATGGCGTCTGTTCCCCATGTCAGAGGTGGCCATTTATTTTAGAGCTAAGTCGGCCTGCCACTGAGTAGTGCTCCTAAGTCTTAATGACAAAGGCAGACGCATTCTACTTCATCCAGTCATGATGGTTGTCAAACAGACAACATCAAGGGTCACAACTTGATACCCTAATGTGATTGAGTGGAAATAAGAAAGAAAGAAAAAGGACACTACATATGTTGATGTGATGATACATGTCAATCATGCGTATAATTATTTACAGAGGTGTTCATTATACAACATGACAATCTTATCATATCATACATCAATTTGTTAATTTAAATTACCACATATATATATAAATATAGACGACAGAGCGCTATCTAGTGGAACAAAAATCAATCAATTAATTGAGCCTCCTCAGCGAGGTGCAGACTGTACTCTTGCGATCAAATATTTTGTTTTTAATTTTAACACCTGACCATTTTTCTTTCTTTTTTTCACATAAAAAGATTTTCTTAAGAAAACCTGGCTTCAAATACCAATTTCTTAATTTCTCAGGAAGCCTCTGGGACCAAATATTTGGTCGTAGAGAAAAGGTCTGCACCAAGCTGACAAAGGCCAAAAACCCGAAACATTTTGAATCTTAGAATTTTTAACATTATTCCACTTGAGGAATTCAAATTTAAGTTTTATTCTTTTTTCTCTTCTCTTCTAATAATAATAATAAATGAACAATATTTGATTTAAATATTTGATGACATGTTTCTTTTTTATCTCTTTATTTTTTTTCCTTTCTAATATCTTATAACTATTATTTACTGCCTAAAAAAACATATCAGCGCATATGTGCTTTAAGTTGAAATAAAATATTTACTCATGTACATATTTTACATAAATCTGCATAGTAAAATTATATAGCACACAGATTCTTATATATAAATCAAACTCCAATGATATTCAAGTTTATATAAGCATCTCTTTAAAGATTTCGATGATAGTTATCTTTTTTTAACTTTATGATAGAGGTTTGATATAAAAGGATGTTATGGTGCGGGGAAGCATTTATTTGATAGGATTTTAAGTTTTTACATTATATCAAGATATCGCTCAGCCTATATATGCAGAATTCTATTCAAGATATAGTTATAGATTCGAGAATAATATTGATTTCAATCAAGAAAACGAAATAGTGCATAGTCTGGCAAATATTCCACTCCTAACAGACTATATAGAATCTAGAATAATCAAATGTGATCTAGCTCATCTGTCCACTGAAGATCTAATTGCTTACGAACCCCATGCTCCAAGTATAGTCAAATCATTCTTACACGCAAAAATGAAAGAAATTTTTGATAATACTAATGAAATTTTCAGAAGCTTTTTCGTGTCTGGAATCCCAAGATTTTTCCATCCAAATTTTTATAATATCCAATTCATTACAGATCATGGTAATTTTGGGAAATTTTTGTCAACTATCGGCGCGGTGAAGGAACCGGGATGCTTCTGCGGAGGTGAGATTCAGGACTCGAAACATTTACTAATGAATTGCCCAATTTTCCGGGTTTATAAGGAAAACAAGTTTGGTCGTATTGGACAGCTTGATGAATTTGTAGACGATAAAGAGAGGTGTAAAAGTTTTGATCAATTTTGCAAATTTATTTACAACTTTCTTTTGAAATGGAAAAGAGAGAGGGAAACTTAGAAGGAAAAGATTGCGATGCTTGCTTTGTTGTTCGTTTTTCTCTTCGGATAATTTTCTTTGGTTAATTATGTAAAATAATGAATTGAACAGGATTGTATATAGCCGATTTGTTGTGATGTAGAGAGAGGTATCGACGCAAATGTCCCTGAGTTTGGGACATCGCGTTTCATGATGTTAATAAATAAATAAATAAATATTTTTAAGCATCTAAATAATATCTTGCTTCTGACCTCTAGCTGGTTTTATGAGTGTTGAGGCATCGTCTGACATGGAAGCAATTTTTAAAATTGTCGTGTGTAAATTAATTCGTTTTTATAATGATAATTATCAACAATTATAGGTAGTGTCCATTATTAAAATAAATTTTATGGCATTTTCAAGTAGATAAATGCAGGATAAATTCCATATGGATTCTCTTTTTGACTTCTTGAACTCTTTATTAATATCTTTCAAAAGACATCCTGAATTTTATCATTGTCTTTTTTATTTGAAAAATAAATTCCTACAAAATATATAAATGTGTTGGTTTGAAATTGATTTTATAATCAATGAGATTTGTAAACATTGAAAAAATATTTATTTTTTACCTAGTAAATCTACTTCTAAAAATTAATGACACTTCGGCCAAAAATGTTTAATTTAATCTCGATGTTTGGACATAATTGGAATTAGAGAAACTCATTTTGGTAAACACAACAAAATATAGTGGGAGGGAGAAGTCCGACCACACCTGCCTGCGGTCTCTCCTGGACCCTTGGAATATTCGACCAAATTCTGGTTCGTTTCCAAGGTGACTAACGTGGCAACGGCACCCATTTTCCAATGAAGAGCCACAAGATAGTGGATATTGCTGCTGCTGTGTTGGAGATGCATAGAGGCATCTGAGACTCTTCTTTGGACACGACAACAACAAAATATAGTTAAGATCAAAATAATTATTTATATGTTTTGAATTTGTAGAATAACTATAATATTGATTAATACAAACTAGGTTTGTTTGTTTGATGGATTTATTTTATATACAAATTTATATATTATTGACGTTATGTGGCACTGAGTTTGTTGTTGACACACATTGATATGTTATAATACCTTGAAAAAGTTGGCGTTCAGCCAACTAAAATATTGGTGAAATAAATGATATTTTGATCCAATATATGTCTTTTGAAAATGAATTTTTAAAAGATTGATTGAATATATTCATATTTTATATAAACACAACTCAGCGCACACGCGATTATAATATATGGTAACAAAGTATTTATTATTTTATTAGCACAGTATTTTTTTATGTTTATATTTTTCTACTCTTGAAAATAGAGCAATCCATATTTAATTCATTAGATAATAAAAAGGCATATATTGGATTTAATAAAATATTTATTTTGCCAATATTTCGGCTGGCTGAACGCCAACCTGTATTTTAATTGATTTCAACTGTGATATTATAACACTATGCGGCGCTGAGTTTGTGTATACAAAAATGTAATGCCTCGATAAAGGTTGGCGTTCAGCCAGCCAAAATATTGGCAAAATAAATCTTTTATTAAATCCAATATATGCCTTTTTATTATCTAATTTTTCTACTCTGTACACTTCTCTTTTTTGCTTAACTTTTGTTTATCACTCAAGTTTGTTCTTACCTTAAATAAATTGTTGTCTCCTCCCGAAGTTGGTTTCCCTATTTTTCCACGTGGCAATATTATAATTTTACTTGCACGATCAGGAGACGAATATTTTCATTCTTATTTTCATAGTATAAAACGATTGATATATATGAAAATAAATCTGTTTTGAGTTACACACGATTTACGTCCTCTTTTTTTCCTGTATCTAATAGGTGTCCAGCCGACAGTGATGAACCTGTATAACGCCACGGAAGGATCGGCATACTCCTAGTTCTCCTACATATCCTAGTCTGCCTTTCGTTCATCACCTTTTCGAAGAGAAAATATCGAATTGTGTTTCTGAAGGCTCGAAGAAGCATTTCCGTGTCAGGCGTCACTTCTGATGGGTCTTAATTACTTCTTTACATCTCGACTGAATGAATATCCCTGGTCTACCTATCGATGGACATCGTAGATGGCCCACTGACCAAAGGTATATATTTTACCTTTCAAGAAGGTCTTTAGAAGTGGTATGTAAATGAACCAGGAAAGAAAAGGACGATAATGTGGGTGATACAGATGGAAGATTCCAAAACATCCGTGTTCTGCGCTGAATGAGACAAGCAGCTGAGAAAAACTTAGGCGACAAAGTCCTTGGGCAAAAATGGCTTTCTTTGCTGTGCCACAGGAGATATATGTATTGCCAAGAGAGCAGTCTTGAAATTATTCGGTCTATTTAAATTTCCACTGATGCCGTTAGGACAATGCAACACCATTAAAATTTTCCAACACTTTCATTAACGAAGTATTCCATAAATGAAAACGCCTATAAAATAAATAAAAGAACTGAAGAACGAATGTTTCTTTCACATATAAATCAAATTTCTACTGTCGTTATTGCGATGGAAAAATATTGAGAAGGCTTGACTCATCAATGGTAAACCTTCCCAGCGGTTTAGTCAATTTAATATGACACCAGACCACTCTTTAGAGCTCTAATACTGTTTTGGACGATTTTACCTATATCTTTTACATACAAGAAAACTGTGGACATGGGTTTTAGGACAGTAAAATTACATATAAAGGTCTGCATCGAGCAATGCTCTTCCGTGAACAATAGGGACAAGTTAAGAGAGAAGGTATCTTCTGATTGTATAACTAAATATTGCACTATAAGGAGATTATTTTTTTCTTTATAAATCCATCTGATCCAAGTGCAATTTTGTCCTTTTTTTTCTCAATAGAGACAAGGCCAGTTAGACTTAGATAAAAAGGCGCGCCATATATACATACAAGAAAAGAAAGTTTTATAGCTTTAATGTATCTTTCATACGTAATTAAAATTTCTACTGTCGTTAATGCGATGAACAAATAATGGAAAGGCTTGGCTCATCAGTCGTGAACCCTTCCAGCGGTTTCGCCAATTATCGACGATATCCCGATAATATCAGATATCGAGTATCTTGAAAAGATTTTCAGGCGAGAGAGAGAGAGACGTGGAGAAAACAATCATATTATCAATCAGTCTGAATATGTATTTAACTACAGAACATCAAAATGTAAAAAAATGTACTGTACGAACGTACAGTAGAGTAAATGTACTGTTATATCCTCGATTGATGTAGGATTTAAAGAAAGGCAAGGTGGCACAAGATGATAGCTCTCTATTTGGTCTCGCTTATATAAACGTACTAGCCGAATGACCCGGGCAACGCCCGTGTTTTACCCGATTGAATATTTTGATTCAAATACTATTTGTTACAATTATATATTGGCGCCTTATATAAATGCATATGTTAGTTAATAACTATAGCCTATATGCTTTATCTGTCTATGTACTGTTGGCTTCCATAGATGTCTCTTACTGGGAAAAAGAAAGAGAGGATTCCATTTGGTTATTAACTAATATATGCATTTATTTAAGGAGCGACCCGCTCCAACACAATGGTTACAAAAACGAAAAAGCGAGTGGGGGGGGGGGGGGCAAAGGTGGCGTGATCGTAGCCGACCAATAGGAGGGCGCCATTCCAAACAAAAATCAAACGGTAACAGAGATGACTGATGAAGAATGACGCTCGTAACTGTATAAATGTATGCTTTTTTTTTGCTTATCCCTAGTACACCTGGTACAGGCCATGATGGGTAGTTAGCGACTGCCTTTACTATACACATGTGAAAAGCAGTTCGACTTTGCACTGACAAATATGCCAGAGCTCCGTTTGGTTACTTGCACTCGCTGGAGGAGTTGACTTTTGCAAGAATCGGGGGCCATTGGAGCATTTATTTTATCAGAAAAAAGTGTCCAATGCGGAAATCGAACCAGGGGTCGTAGCGGTCGAAACCCAACAGTTTAGACTATCCTTCCACCAACCCAACACGTATAATGATAATAAATTAATAAACACCAAGTCAATGACAACCATACTCTGTTGTCATTACACAATTTATATGTTTTATAATGAAAATACTAACAATAAGTCGCGCCGAGAGGTCCATTCGTAAAATCATACTACATATGGTGTTGCTATGCCCGTTAATAAACTTTGTAGGTGAAAATTATAAACATTTTAAATGTTTATTTTCTTCTAAAAATATATATAATTGAGATTTAATATTCGATATATCTTTTATCCTATTTCACTGCAATAGGAGAGAGAATTGAAAGAACTGATCAGTGGTGACCCTCCCAGCAGTTTCGCCATTTTAATCTCCAGACCGCTTCAATATTGTATTGGATTGAATTTATTATAAAGCAGAGAGGTATTCTTGATTTCTAGAACAAACTAAGAACATATGCTTTTAGGATTGTAGAAAAGTAAGAATATGTTCAAAGGCCGGTGGAAGAATGGTCTAAACCGTTAGCTTTCGACCGCTACGACACGGGATCGAATCCCGCATTGGGCACTTTTTTATGTTTAAAAAATAAAATGCTCCAATGGCTTCCGATTCTCAAATATTTCAACTCCACCAGCGATTGCAAGTAACCAAACGGGGCTCTGACAAATTTATAAGTGCAAAAGTCGAACTAATTTTCACATGTGTAGACATGTGGTGTACTTACAGTGAAAGCAGTCGCCTACTTTTACCCACCATGAAATATAGCAAAAGTCGAACTACTTTTCACATGTGTAGACATGTGGTGCACATACAGTGAAGCATGAAATATAATATCTATAAAATATAATAAAATATCTCTAATTTGAAAATAAATTCTTAAATAACCTGTTTTCTGAATTATCAATAACAGGTGTTAAAGTAAATTGTTATTCTAAATTTATTTTTTCTTTAATTGATCTTCATCAGGAAACCTTTCAAACATTATCGTCAAAATATAAATACCTAAATATCACTTCAATAATCGCTTGCTATATCCAAGAAGTAGTAGAATCTCTAAAAGCTTAGATCAGCAGCATGTTTTATTAAGATCTATTAAGTTCAATCAGTTTGTTATAAGAATTTACAAATCTTTTAAAAAGAAACATTATAATATAATGCGGCTTTTGATTGTAAAACGACATTTGAAAATTATCCCGCAAGTATTTCTTTTCAACGAAAAATCAAAATTTATTTTAAGGAGTAATAACGATTATTTCTAACCTTAGGGATGAGGTATGAAAGGGTGAATTGTGAAGAGTAATGATAAACGGAAAAATAAAAGTGCATATTAATATTTACAGTTATCAGAGTCATCAAGCAACAATTATTAATAATCAATTCTGTCACCGTTTGCTTTTGTGAATGGAATAAATACCCAAATATGGCCATTTCTCATAACCATCGGTGGTTCAGTGGTAGAATGCTCGCCTGCCACGCGGGCGGCCCGGGTTCGATTCCCGGCCTATGCATTTTTTTTTACAATTTTAAAAACTCATTTATATATTATACAAGAATGACATCCACGGCGCCAATTTATAATTGTAACAAATAGTATTTGAATAAAAGCATTTATTCGGGTAAAACCCGGGCGTTGCCCGGGTCATTCGGCTAGTAATAAACATAAGTATAATAAATATAAGTGTGAATAATAAACTTTCATAGAAAAAATTGAAGTGGATTTTTATTAGCCATATTAAGAACCCTAAATGATGAATAGTTAATAAAGTTCAAATATGAACTGTCTCATATTTATTTTCTGAGAGAGAGAGAGAATTAACCTATTCTCTCTCTTAAAAAGAATTATACTTTCTCTCTGGATTCATACCTGTAGATAGTTTAATATCTCGATAGCTCGTCTTAACTAAATCTAAATAAAAGAAATATTTCGTCTTATTCTTCTCAAGATGCAAATTTTATTGTTATAGCTGGTTTCCTACACGAGAGAGAGAGAGACAACAAATAAATTTTATTAAGTAATCAAATTTTGCTTAAAACCAAAGCAATTTCCTTTGTAAATATATTTTGGATTTCATTAAGAAAAATGGTCTTTGATGTAACGATCTCAAGGAAAAATGGGACATATTATATGGTTGTAAACAATATATAGGTGTATGCGTATATATGTGTGTATATATGTATATATTTTAAATTTAATGATGTAACTGTAAATAAAATTCAAAGAATATCTCTATATGTAAATAATATTTATGAATCTTTCTAAGTAACTTTCTGTGTATCTTTCCATGTTGAATATTTTCTTTGTTCTATTTGTATGTACATTTAGCGCAAGTGTCCCTAGGGGGACATAGCGTTTTGAATTGAAATAAATAAAGCAATCTTAATTGCCATGATGTCAATATGATTGATCATTTTTCCACATGTTGGTGAGACAATTCCTAATGGATCAAAGTTTAAGGCGTTCCCGAGAAACCAGATTGGGAAACATAAGCCGTTAGACCTTCTCGCTAAGATGCTCCTACAGCTTAACCTTCTTGGGACAGTCGTGATGGCCTGGCCCACTACTTTCAATTCCAACGTTGACAAGGGAGAATTTAGTTGAATCCTTGTTTTGACGTTTTGATCCCTGTTCTATTTGACATTTGTAAAAGGCTAAAAAAAAATAGTTTAAAAGTGAAATCGTACTGAAATCAGGTGGATTAATTAAGAAAAAAAGTATCCCCTGATCGTGAAATTACAAATTGCTGATGGCTTGCGCCATCTGTCGGAATAAATATCAACTAGTCGTTGGTTTTCAATATTACCACAGAATTGTCCTAAAAATAACCAATTCATGATTAATCAAGAAGGGCTTACCACCTACGCGTTTTGGTATATTGGCCCTCATCAGCCTGGTTCATTCTGTTCCTCAACAGCAAAAAAAAAAAAAAAACCTGTTATTTAAGCATACTAAAAAACCATGAAACGGGTATTAAAGCCAGAATTTTTTTTTTTTTGTCGTTGAGCTTACACCATGCTGAAGAGGGCTAACAGCCCAAAATGCGTAGGTGGTAAGCCCTTCTTGATTAATTAAGAATTGGTATTTTTTAGAACAAATCTGGTAATATTAAAAATCAACGAATAGTTGATATTTATTCTGACAGATGGTGCGAGCCATCAGTAACTTTTAGTTGACCGATCAAGAGATGCCTTTTTCATAATTCATAAAAAGGTTAATGAAATCTTCAACTTTAATTAAGCTCTATCGTTGAATATTGTGTGTTAATAAATGTAGAGGATTAGAGTCATTGTGTCTTTCTCTTCCTATGTAGTCTACCATACTTTCTATTTGGTCTTGAGGATTACACCATCACCATCTCCTTAGCGGCGAAGCACGCGATCTATGTATTCTTCGTAGATCACGAAATGTCGCTGGAGACCCGATGGTGATTCTCCACCAAACTCTGCAGCGGTGGCAGAGGCACCATGTTGATTTAACATAGTATGATGCATATATATATAATTATATTTTTTCAAATAGTGAAGACTGTGCACTTTTGCATGTATTGACAAGATCTCAATAAATTATTTTAATTGTCAATTGTC
The DNA here is from genome assembly GCA_030710605.1 of Cordylochernes scorpioides. Classification (NCBI taxonomy): domain Eukaryota; kingdom Metazoa; phylum Arthropoda; class Arachnida; order Pseudoscorpiones; family Chernetidae; genus Cordylochernes; species Cordylochernes scorpioides. The sequence goes on along the minus strand of CP092883.1, from coordinate 25,305,921 downwards.
TATGTAGTATACTTTGACTTTCAATATTGAACTGTCATTAGTGTTACATAGTTCATTCAAAAATAATATGAAACCTGAAAACCATATGGATATATTTGAATATATTCCTTGGCGAAATGCATATACCATATTTTGGCTCTTTATAACATTTCTATCACATTGCTTTTAAAGGAATATTCCTCTTTAAAGTCATAAAATTATTATTTCAAATGTATGAGAATATATATTATGGTAGATATATTTTATATTAAAAACAAAAAAGGCATATCCTGACCAGGAACATATCTGCTTTTCAGAAGGCAGAGCGCCATCTCTTTTATTCTTTTTTTTTCTATGATTATTTTTAATTTTTAATATCAACACCTGACCTTTTTATTTTTATTTTTCTATTGTTTTTTTTTATAAAAATCTATATACTGTATATATAAAAATCAATGTTTGTATGTTTGTTTGTTTGTATGTCCGGTATACAAATTCGCAGTAGTTCACTAATTCAAACCAAAATTTCCATACATAGGTAAATAAATATAAGGAAGATGATAGGCTATTTTAAAAAATATATAAATCAATTATTAAAACTATATATTCAAATTATTATACTTAGCTCACGAACAGCGCCCTCTATCAAAAGATTAGATTAAATTATGCTGATGCAAACAAATAGATAATGCTAATAACAAACAATTATTTTAAAAAATCTTATCTAAATATATATCACTCGGGTAGATATGCACATGGGTCAATCCCGGGGCGAAGCCGGGGTCACCCGTCTAGTATTTTATAATAGCAGGTAAATCTTTACTTGTCTATCTTTTACATATTCGAGTTTTTCTCAAAAATATAACTTTATCTCAAAATATGAATATATTTTGGAAAACCAAGGTACGCTGAAGCCGTGTTTATATTTTAGAATGGTGTCAGAATCAATGGGAAAATGGACAGAAAAAAGTGCCCGCTACAGGAATCGATCCTGGGTCTTCTCCGTCAAATATCGATGGTTTATACAACTCTTACACCAACCCCAAAATAAATATGTAAATAGATATGTTATTCAAATTTTGATAAACGACGATGATATATTAATGTTTTATATATATGCATATATTTGTAACCAGAATATACTAAAATATATTCTAATAAAGCACAATATGGATTATAGATTATAATAAAAGAAAATAAGACCAATCCAAATAATTTATTAGTGTGTGACGTTTCGCCAACAACATTGTCACCATCATCAGACAAAAGAATAATTTTTCTGATGATGGTGACAATGTTGTTGCCGAAACGTCACACACTAATAAATTATTTGGATTAGGTCTTATTTTCTTTTATTAAAATATATTCTATTGGTTGTTATTTTTCAAACTTCAGTTGAAAATCTTTAAAGATATATTCATGGACAAAAATTAAGAAAATTGTACCTTTTAGCATGTATATTGGTATTCATTTAATAACTCTGAAATATATTACAGTCACCTTTATTGATTATTCACGAGATAACTAAGTGTGAAAAAAATTGCCTCTGTCTTTAAAAAAAAATACCACCGGAGGCATCAAAATATGAAAATTCCTAAAGTTTGTTAATGAGTAAATAAATATATTTTTTAGGAAAATAACGCGATGGGGGAATTTTTAAAATTTTGTCAATAGCAACTAAGAGTATAAGAATTTGAAATTCAAATATATATAAAGCTATATAAAAATTAAACTTGATTGGAATGGATTTGAATATCAATTTATTCAAGTAAAATTCAGATACGGTGGATGTAACCATGATAAAAAATGAATAGAACAACCATTAATAGTAGCTATGAGTTTGAATCTGTGCAAAGAACATCTCTGGTACGGATCGCCACAGATGAATTCAACATTCCCAGTATTTTTATCACTTTGCAGTTGTAGAGAGTAGAATACATAACATTTGTATAAGCAAATCTATATGTACCTAAAGAAGCACCTTCCCTTTAAAAATACATTGAATCAATGCACAGAACGTACAGGTAGTGATAAAGATTCCGCCAAAATACCAGTGTCCGTTACAGCTGATTATAGTGTCGTCCATGTTCAACGAAACAGAACATTGAAGAACTTTATGGTGAATCAGGTTCAGCACTAATTTTCACAAACAAGGACATCGTAATTTTTTTTTTTTAAATTGGATTTCCAAAAATAGAAATAAAAAGTATTCTGGCTTCCTTCCATTATTTTAATAGGCTTTATGGAGTTTCTAAAAAAAGATAGACCGGGGGTAAAAAAAAAATAAATTTCGCACGTGCTTCGCCATTTATTAGCCTTATCAACTATCTTAACGGTGACCTTTGATGTGAATTCAAAACTCTATTTTTATCAAAATGACATTAATGTATATACCGACTAGAAATTTAAAGATAATTCGCAAATTTCTGCACCTAATATGAAGATGTATTTTTTTCTAGAAAGATTTTAAAGGTTTTCGAAGTTAAAAATAAAATATTACTCTATGTATGCTGATACGCTGTGTTGGGTAAATATTCTAAAAAAAAAAGAAAGTGTCTATATTGTTGCACTGGGCTGCGGTTTGGCAGATTCTTCAGTCTTGAGTCTCTCCTCAGACGTGTCTTGCATCTTTCCAGAACGTGTCTCAACCATCTTGCAAGGTTAAACCAGTCAATAATAAGACAACTATATACTATAATAAGACAACTATATATTTAGGTAGCACCTAGAATCTCTCTTTATTTATCATATCAAAGTTTAAAGCAGGTGGGGTATTTTAGTGTATCAAAATACAAATGTTTTATAGTACATAATATTTTAGAGTAATAATCTGTTTTATAAAATAAATAAATATATAATATAAATTTTGAATATATTTAAAATAATATTATAAATAATTTTTAAAATACGCGCATTAATCATGATGCAACAATATTAGCATTTGTCTGTCACCCATTAGAGAGGATAGGTATGGGGATAAAGAAGGTGGGACAATGCCATAGAGTTTGACTGTTGTCTGAATTTGCCAACGCTGGTATTGTGGAGGAATTTTTATCACTACCTGTACGTTCTGTGCATGGTTTTAATGTATTTTTAAAGGGAGAGGTGCTTCCTTAGATATATAAATATTTGCTTACATATTTATATTGCATTTTACTCTCTACTACTGAAAAAAGGCTATCATCTACAAGTACCATCTTGGTCTTGAGGTAGGTAACGCCAGCCATCACATCGACCTGCCCACTCTGTGGGAAAGAACTCCCGCAGTCCATCGGTGGCGGAGTCTTTCCTGCGGTGGGCCCCACCAATGAAGAAGACCTTGTATATATTTTATATATATGTATATCTATGAATTTTATTTTTTACTTTTATTTATCTATATTTATTCTTATATTTAATCTTATTTATTCATATTTATCTGCATTTAACCATATATAGCTTATATGGACATTGAAATAAAGTAGTTTCAATCTCTACTACTGAAAAGTGATAAAAAATATTGGGAATGTTGAATTTATCTGTGACTATCCGTACCAGCGATGTTTTTATTTGTGGACGTTTACATATACTCACTCATTGACAAAGGAAGTTGGACACTTTAGCATGTATATCGGGATTCAGACAATAACCCTCTGGAAGATATTTGATATACAGTGACCTTTATTGAAGAAACAAGAGATAATTAAGTGTGAACAAAATTGTCTCTATCTACTTAAAATAGTCCATATCAAAGATATGTCCACTTTCTTATGTTTTGTCTTTTGTCCCTATGTCTACATTCAAGTCTATATAGAAATACTTGTGCGTATGGATATATGAGCGTATTTTCCACGTACATCTCGTTACTACGAAGTCTGGCTACAAACAAACGATATTGATAAATGTATAAAATAATTACGTTTGCGACAAAATATTTGCGAGCGATAGGTAGGTGTGTGCTAAGGGAAGCCTCTATATCTGATCGTCTTGTGTCTGAAGACATGATATTCTAAACGTAACTTTTTAGTTGGTATAAAATCTGTTTAATAATAATTATCATTTTTTTTTGCTGAAAAATGTTGGGTTTTAATTGATAAATGAGTTTCACTGAAATTTCCTATGGAACAAAAATTCACGCACATAGCTTTGATAATTCTTTCATATATTAAAATAAGTTATTGGCAATGAATGTTCATCTTCTGCATGGGTTTTGAGTGGTTTAAGCATTCCCATGAGGGCCGAGAAAAGGCTAATGATAACGTACGACTAGGTCAACTTTCAACGTTCAAAAACATAAAAACGAAGTTTGACAATTTTTACCGCAACTTTTTCTACTGATCGAAAAATCGTAATTTATTTAAAGGAGAAATAAAGACCATTTCTATCCTTAGGGATGAAGTATGAAAGGATGAATTGTAAAGAGTAATGATGAACGGAAAAATAAATGTGTCCAGGGATTGGAATCATCATTACTCTTCACAATTCATCCTTTCATACTTCATCCCTAAGGATCGAAATAGTCGTTATTTCTCCTTGAAATAAATTACGATATTTCGATCAAAAGAAAAATTTGCAGTGAAACTTGTCCAACGTCGTTTTACAATCATAAGCCGCATTATATTGTATTATAAACATAAAAATATTGAAACATTCAGTGATGGTTTCAATATGACAATCAGAGATCTATTTGTATAATTGCTGAATCTGTAGGAATTGTCAATATTGAATACGTAAGGCTAATTTTACATAATAAATTTAACATCCAGGTGTTATGAACACAAAAGGACCTAAAATTCACGATCGTCTGAAAATAATTCGCGAAAATGTTTCTATTGAAACTTTGAATGCAATTGAAAATGACTCAAACTTCTTGGAATGAGTGACAGCATGTGAAGGATCTTGAGTTTTTATTTATGATTCAGAAACTATGCACCGATCCGTGCATTAGAAGGGCCTAGCACATTGAGAGCTAAAAAGGATTGTATGATCAAAACTTAAAGCGAAGATTAATTTTTCTATATTCCTGGGATCGTATAAATTCGCTGAATTTCTAATGATCATACTATTAATCATACAATTGTTTTGCCTTCTACATGCTTCGGACAAGCATTTTAAGGCATCACTCATGATTAGGTCATACTATTAATCAGCATTTCTACTCGTGGCTATTTCTCAACTCCGTGAAAGTAAAAGAAATCGAATTTTGAAAACAATGTTACGAATTCTTCGTTATGACGATTCACACTGCATGGTCTTGCATGAAGCTTATGGACAACATCCATATATTAGACCATTCGTCTTTTTCGCCTGACCTGGTTACAATTGACTCTTATCTGTCCGAGGTCAAATTTGCATTGAAGAAGAGAAGATTTCTGTACATTGTTAACTATGGTTTCTGAGGAAGTAGAATGAATGTCTCCATTCTTTACTGCTTTATATATATAAATATTGTGCTATTGCTGTATTATTACAAATAAGAATCCATACGAGAGTAAATGGATTACATTATATGCTGCAATATAATTTCCGTATTCAATCACTTCACATATTTCTATGATTGGTCACTCTTCGATCGTCTTGAATGAATTGATCATCCTATTGTTCCTTTGTATCACTTCTTTCAGGCTTCTCACTTGTCGTCTAGTTTTTAATTTATGTTTGGCTTTATTCAAATTGTTTCAACTCTCTTTTGACATTTCGTAGGTCACTTCTTACCTCTCCATGACAATTCCTTAGTGGAATATGAATATCAGAATTCTTGCAGTCCTCTTTGTACAGGAACACAATCACAGACCGTTGTGTTTGATGGAAATATCCATAGTTATAATTTTTATATATGAAAGCAAACATAGGTATTGATAAACAATAATAAACATTAAGAGGAGCCTCTTGTGTAAACTTCTTTAATACCGCAAGCTTTCGAACAAAACGTTCTTCAACGGGCGTGGATAGTAAAACCGTACTAACATATTATTAGAGGAGAAAAACTAATATGTACACCAATAAATTTACATACTAAAGAGATAATAGCGTAAAAGAGAATACAGCATAAATATTTAAAATTGAAATTTGCATGTTACAAACGTGACGACGAAAATATGCAATAAACTTTGCATGAGACTAAAAACTAAGGTAAAAATTATTAAAACGGCGACATCCTTACATTAAAAGAACATAGAATATAACAGTATATGGAAGCTAAAACCCAAAAGGCCAAGGCAGGGGGGGGGTCGGGTCCCACCCAGTGCTACCACTATCTTTGAGATATAAAAGGCGGGGGGGGTGAAAGAAAGGCTAGTTATAGAGTATCTGATACTCTAATAATTTTTACCTTAGTTTTTAGTCTCATGCAAAGTTTATTGCATATTTTCGTCGTCACGTTTGTAACATGCAAATTTCAATTTTAAATATTTATGCTGTATTCTCTTTTACGCTATTATCTCTTTAGTATGTAAATTTATTGGTGTATATATTAGTTTTTCTCCTCTAATAGCATGTTAGTACGGTTTTACTATCCACGCCCGTTGAAGAACGTTTTGTTCGAAAGCTTGCGGTATTAAAGAAGTTTACACAAGAGGCTCCTCTTAATGTTTATTATTGTTTTTTAATGATCGTGATTTTAAGAGTTTTAATCCTACAATAGGTATTGATAGTTAAATAATTGGATTGTATGAACTAAGATTTTGGTCGATATCTGATACGAACAATGAAGTTCTTGGTAAAGTTAGATTACTTCAAGATAACCGTATTTGGGTAATCATCTAGAGTTCTTTACTTAAAATAATTCTACTGTCCTAAATACTTATGTCCATAGAGTTTGATTGAAGCCATTTCTGAGATTCCACCCTTCAGTGTAGAATATATAAGCAGAATGATCTTATACTGTATTGGAGCACTGAGAGGCAGTCTGGCAGATTAAACTGACAAAGCTGCTGGGAGGATATACCATTGATGATTCAAGCCCTCCCAATATTTTTCATCTCAGTAAGGACAGTAGAAGTTTTTTTATATTTGTAAAAGAAACATTCTTGCTTTAATACTTTCATTTCCTATAATATAATTGTATTTTTGATGAAATAGAAAGCCTCAATGGTTGATCCTTCTTAATTAATATTCATCTAGAGGTCTAGAAGATTAGGTAATGTTTATCTAACGATCCTTGGAGCTGGTTGCGGGCAGTGGAATATGCAAATCCAAATGTAGACGTGGAGGAAACCGGTCCTACTCAGCCGATGGTCGCCTTTAGAATCCAGGTTAAAAACCAACCATAACTTTGTTAGGAAATTTACTTTCTCAAATGTTTCAAGACAAATATCATAATTAACTCTTAATATAAGATATTGATGTATAATTTATTTCCTTATACGATTCTAAACGTATATTTATTGAAAAAATGAATCATATGACAATGCGCCATCAATATATTGTATCTTCATATTAGAAATTTGCCCTTCTTTCAATGCTTAAATAATATTGTATACTTCTTATTAATTTGGAGGGAATGTTATCTAAATCGAGTATTCTAATAATTATCAGAATTATATTGTTGGCCACCATGCGTTGTCGAATGCGCCTACTTAATGCTTTCACTTATTGACATGAATCAAATAAAATGAAAGATTTTAACACGTAAAATACTATAGAAATAACTTTTAAGATCTAATCTTTATGTTGACTTATATTAATATGATGCACTTCAGCGTGCCAATTGTTATAAGAAATTTAAACTATTTTTGACGCTTATTTTTCTTTTAGAAATGAAACTGCTCTTACTGAAATTATAAAATAATGGAAAGACCTGGCTCTTCAATAGCGAATCCTTCCAGCGGTTTCGCTATTTTAGTCTACCATACCTCTGTAATATTGGATTGGGCAGTTTTACCTTCATACCGATACCGAAGATAGCCTATAGGAAAGTATATTATAGTAAAACCTCTCTGTAAAGGACACCTAATTGCAGAACCAAAGTGTCTTTTAGTGAGAGGTGTTCTCTTACAAGAGAGTTGCTAAATTGTAAAAATGGTAATTTTTCAAACTAAAACTGTCTTTTATGGAGAAGTATCTGCTCAAGGTTCTACTGTATTAATATAGTGAAAATAATTTTTATTGATGAATTTATTTTTGAAATATATAATTGAGAGTTATTTATACATATATACAGCCTTATGCTTCAACGTACTCGCTTGTTCGGCGGTACATATACTAAAGTTGGAACGATACAGAGAAGATTATCATGGCCACAAGGATGACACGCAAAATTGTGAAGCGTTCCAATATACTGCAACGGTTCAGTGGTAAAGCGTTACAGCGGTTTCCCCATTTTAATCTTCAGATTGCTATAGACTGTTGAAGGTAGTCTAAGTGTTTGGTGCTTGGAAATATGCAACAACGTAAAACTTTCTGGAAATTGAAAATAAAAAAAAAACATTAAGGTGAAGGTAATTCACCGTTCCTTTCCTAGATACACCAAATAATTATCAGATAGATGAAAAACGAAGGTGTGCAAATTATAGCCAAAGCAGGAAATTATTTTCGTTTTTATTTAAATCAAAAAAGAATGAGGAGGAAGGAAAGTAATAAGCTTATAAACAAGTTCCATCCTATATTTTGTAACAGCCAATTTAACTAGACATCTTACAATGATATTTTTATTTCTTTCATAATAGTATTCTTTAGTTTTATTGTTCAATATAGGATAAGGTTAGAATATGTGTGTTTATAATATATTGGTGTGTCAATTGAAAAACCCTGTAAGATTATAAATGAGTTAAATAAAGCATCAAGGGCTGCGTATCTTTTTATTAGAACGAATATAAAACGAGCTTTCGGGCTCATACGCCCTTCAACAGGAATTAACAAAATAAACTATCCATCTAGTCTGAAATAGGATTTTTATACACGTAACTATTGTTTTGCATATCGGCTTAATTGAAAATTATTTAAAATGTTTAAATTTGCATACAGGTGTAATGATTTGGAAAATTAAATCTAATTAGTATGCGGTAATATGAAATGTTTTTGTTTAAGGCAATCTCATTTTGTATTTTAAATTTTAAATTTTTTACAAATAAACGGTTAAAACCTCCGCCAATAGATGGCGCTTTCGCCGGATTCCCTTGCTGGCTGGATGTAGGGTCATGTAAATACCCATTGTCTGTTGTTTTATTTAGATTTAATGTTAGTAATAGATGACAATAAAAGAAGTGCTTCAAGTCTGCGTGCTGCCTCCTGTCGTTACTCTGCCACTGCCATCGTCACCAGGCTACTTCTGCTGCTGCTACTACTCGTCTGGTAAGTCTCTCGTGTCCCCCCACCAGTGATAAGGCCGAGAGATACTGCCAGAAGAAGGGAGTTTCCACAGGAGAGGTGGAACTCAGGAAGTCTTTGGGTGGCCTGCGGGGAAAAGCCGCAAGGAAGAGCAACCGGAGCCCGGGTAGGTGAACCACGAAGAGAAGAAGCGCGTCGTCGCAAAGAACCAGCAGGGTAAACACGCGACATTATATTGAAGGGCGTATGAGCCCGAAAGCTCGTTTTATATTCGTTCTAATAAAAAAATACGCAGCCCTTGATGCTTTATTTAACTCATTTATATTGGTGTGTGTCAACAAGTAACCGACCGATGGTACACGGTTGCAGTAAAAATTATTTTAATTTTTGTTTATTTTTAATTAATTATTATTATCAGAAAAACGGCACCACAGAGATGACGGGGATAAATTGTATATAACCATTAACCACCGTTTCGCGGCAATGTGTTAAATACAACGTACCAGTAATAAATTAATCGATTAAAAAAATGTCCAAATCCCAAAAAGAAATATCAAGATCAAATCTTAAAGATAATTAGAGAAGGCGCACTTAACTTTGGCGATGATTTCAGGGTATAGATGATTTTAATGGCTCACTATGTGTAAAGCCCTAACCTGGCACCCTCAAGAAATCTAATTGTTTTGAAGATTAAAGAGTTTATACGTGGTAAAACATTCGATATTTCGCAAATTTATTTCAGGCTTTTAGAGGGTGGTTCAGGCGGATAAGGCGTTTTTAAAAATTGTTTAGCAAGTTGGAAACAACACTGGATCAAATGTGTAAAGAAATAAGAAGGATATATTGAATGATTCTCATATATAGTAGGCTGTTAGGAGTTATTATATATCAAAAGTATCAGTTTTATAGTTTTTCTATTAAAAAGTTAAAACCGTGTATAAAGAATATATATTTGCAAAGAGAACTTTATATAAAATATAGCTATATATATATAAATTATATATTGATTACATATATCAAATAATAATCAAGATAATAATTCCAAAATAGAACATATATTTATCTATAATGAAAAGAAGCAGACTTTGTTAAAATGATAATTACCTCACTTATACCTTCTAACTGGGGTTTGCTAGAAGAGTGTTACATGCAGTTGATATTTGACTACATCAACCCGATATATATCGCATTCCGCATTTTTCCTGTTACATTGACCTTGATTTTGATTGTAACTCTAACAGGGAATTCAAATAATTCAACACGACTATACGGCATCTTATAATACAAATGTATGTTGCGCAATCAGTAATAGATTATAACCTTCCATCATTATTATCATGGGCCTGTATAAAGTCGGTGGACGAAAGACATATTCCTTCGATTTCCGAATGCCATGATTTGGTAAAGAATTCCGATTATTTAAAAATTCCACCCCCACCAGAGAGTGCAATTAATCAAATGGGGCTCTGAATGATTTTTAAGAACAAATGTTTAACTCTTTTATATATACTGTTAGGTCGTGTATCCAGAGGCTATTCGTGAACTTTGTCCACTCAGGATTCCACAAAGATACACATGTGAGTTCGAAGGGATTGCAGCTAAAGTTAGCGCTTTATTGTATCTCACTCAACAGAAGGAATACAACAGTGGGACTTTCCTTCAGCCTCCCAGTCAGAAGTATCCTTGGCGCCGATGATGTCACTCTTGTGAAGCTTCCCGCTACACACTATTCAAGTCCAGCCTGGACTTGCACCACCTTGTAGGCCGCTCCGATGTCAGGCTCTTTTGGCACCGCTTTACAGGATCATCAATACGCCCGGAGGCAAGTCGCCACGTCTTCTTGCTCAGCAGATGTCACCAGACTCTGTCCTCCCCCACACAGGAATGCTGTTTTTGGCGCCTGCCACATGGCAGCGGGGGCCGCTAGAGTCCACCCCTCTTTCCCCAACTTTACTCTTGTATCTTGGCCTTGTCATCCACGTTACAATATGTAGACATATGGTGCACTTACAGTGAAAAAGTCGCCAACTAATGTTCGTCAAGCTTTATATGGCTCATATATAACAGGTATACAAGACATAATAAAATATATCATGAGGCCTGTACCATTTAGTTTATTTAAATATAACTTTTTTATATCTCTGGTGTTGTAAATTTGTAAAGAAGAAATATAATTAATTTTAAACACGAATCCAATTTTGCAGCATACTTGGAGTTTCCTGAGGTGTCAAGTCCTTTCAGCTTTTTTATGGAAAGAATTAAATTTATGACAATGTAAAAATGTCTATTTTCTCTTTAAAGGAACTAGTTGTTTCGTTTCAAAATTTTATAAATAGAGGGATAATGACCTTCTAGAAATTCAAATTATTTGGAATCATAAGCGAATTGTTGCGAAATGTTTCTCAATGGATTCCTAATTCTATAAATGGAATAAAGTTCTTTATTGAAAATAGGTTTCTTCTTATCGTGGGACCAACATGGCAATGATGAAATCGTATAAGAAAATTGGAATATTTGAATTAAAATGGGAAAATCACATATGGTGCGCATTTATACTTTGATATTCATTAATTAGAATGAACAAAAAGACGGGTAGAGTACAGAACTATGCTCTCACAGTAAAACCTGAAAATGTTTACCCCATTTGTACATTTATATTTTAATTTATATTTTGATAGATACTTTATAATAGCTATTTATCCTATAGAATGAAATATTCATCAACTCCATCAATATTTTGGCCATAGATATGGCCTAGCTACATTACCAGCTAAACACCTCTTTTAATGATTTTGAAGATTTAAAGATTACTTGTGAAATCTCATGAAATCTAAACCCACTTAGAACTGACGAGAACCACTATTTTGCATATATTTCATACTCTACTGTGTATCTTCCATTTATTTTGACAACAGGTTGAGAAAGCATAACACATAGAAGCAATCAATACATTATTTTAAAAAATCTATCTACAAAATTACTTTACCAGTAAGAAATTCAAATAACATGATGATATTTAAAACGAAAATTGCAATTATACCGCTTTAAGTATTATTTACGAACGGAGAGATACGTCCAGGGTAGCCTAGTGGACATGGCACCTGCCCGGTAAGCAGAAGGTTGTGGGTTCGATTCCCGCCCCTGGACACTTTTATTTTTCCGTTTGTCATTACTCTTCACAATTCATCCTATCATACTTCATCCTTAAAAGTTAGAAATAATCGTTATTTCTCTTCAAAATAAATTTCGATTTTTGTTTAATAGAAACATTCGCGGTATAATTGCAATTTTCGTTTTACAATCATCAGCCGCGTTATATTGTATTTTAAATGATGATATTTATATGATATATTAGTGCGACATCTATTATTAGAAATTGAAATTATTTTTGTACCGTATAATCATTTTTTTATTAAATAAAACAAATTTCTACTGCCCTTACTACAATGATAAAATAATGGGAGGGTTTTTGCTTCATCAGTGTTGAACCCTCTAGCGGGTTTGCCAGTTTAATCTACCATACCTCTTTAATATTTCAATTGAAAGTTTTTCTTTTATACCGATACTGAAGCTAAATTCTTGGAAAAGGTATTTTAAATGTACATAGTGTGGTCAATAGTTTCCAGGAATGCTTAATATCTGAAGAAATACAAAAGTATATTGAAGTTTTATTAAAAATTCTCAAAATAATGACAGTCACTATCTATTCCCTTGTTCCATCTTTTTTTTCCAGATATCAAAACACCTCTGAAAATCCTCATCTTTCAGGCTTTTCAAAATATTCTTTGAATTCTCCTTTATTTCAGGTATTGAGTCAAGTCGAGGTCCTTTTAAGACTCTTTAAATTTTAGGGTAAAGGAAAAAGTCGTTGAGAGCTAGGATATGAAAATAGGGTGGCTGGGGTGGTAAAGGAATTCCGTGTTTAGCCAAAGAGAGTTGTACAGTGACTGCTGTATGTGGCCGTGCGTTGTCATGATGCAAGAGCCAATTTTTCTGATGCCATTTTTCGGTTCTTTTCTGATGCACATTCTCTCTTAAACGTCGCAATACATCAAGATAGTAATGTTGATTAATGTTCTGACACTCAGGCACAATTTCATAGTGTACCAATCCTTTTACATCAAATAAAGTGATAAGAAGACACTCAAGCTTCGATTTGAACATCCTTGCTTTCTCTTGCTTATTCGACCAGCTTTTAATCGTGCAAACCATTCAGATGTCCTCGATTGTGATAGGGCATCTTCTTTAAAAGCCTTTTTCCAGAATTTAAATGATTCGAAAGCTGTTTTCCCTAATTTAAAGCAAAACCCTATGCAGACTCGCTGTTTTTCAATACAGTGTATACTGAAATTCGAAAATGTTCTGATATACTCGAGCTTATAAATTCGATAAAACGTGAGCGCGTGCGTCTATGTGATCAATTTTTATTTCTATGTGTTCATAAATGTTTTATCTATAACGTCCTTATAAAATTATTTCATTATTTTGAATATTTTACGTGATCCAGTCTTACTCCTGGAAATTATTGATCACACGTTGTACTATGGACATAATCTCCAAACCACACAATAGAGAAATAATATATGTGGTAATATATCCTGTCGACTCTCAATATATGTGGTAATATATCCTGTCGACTTTCAATATAGCTGTGGTATTATGCTATGCTGGGAAGCCTTACTCTTGGGATTGATGATTGTTGAAGTGGTGACGCAGTCGTGGTGGCTGAGTAAGCAAGGATTACACACAAGGGAAATAAGCCAGAACACTTGATGGGTTGAAATAAAAAGGCAACTGGTTTGGAGGAGAGAAAGACTTGAGAGAAGGCGGAGCGGGTTTTGACTTATTAATTAACTGATCACATGGTGGTGATTGGACTTAGCTATGGGATGAGCAGAGGGAGAGAGGTCCAGAGCAGATGTCACCTCGGTGGGGGCGAGTCTAAGACTGACAATTCTAGCTTCTCGATTTAACACCAAGAGTTGTCTTCTTTCCCATTGGTCGAAAGATGTCACATGACCGTTTTCTATTGGTTGACCTATTTAGGTACTGTCTTCTAATTGGTTTTTGCTGCTGCTTTTGTCGGAAGATATATCCGGCCTTGGTCAGGAAGTATTGGGTGTTAGCTCGACTCTTATAACTTCCGCGGTTATCAGATTCCCCCGGTCCTGCCCCGGAAATATTGGGCGTCTCTCAACTTTTATGACTTCTGCGGTCACCAGATACGTCCGGCCCTGTCAGGAAGTATTGACTGTACAAGTTATTAATAATTGTGCCCGCTTTAAGCCTACTTCCTATGTCTTGTTGCTACTTTCTGTCCTCCAGTTACCTTATTCTTTATTAAATCTTTGAAAATCATACATTGTACATGCATAGTGGGTCGGGGGTGCATACAGTTATATACAAATTATGACATATATATTTATAAATATATGGGTAATAACAAACGAAAATATTTTTTGAATATTTGGTGGTATGGATCAGGAGAAATCAGTACCCACAGAAGAACCACCTCATATAACAATAACAACCAACAATAAATTTCATCTCTTCTGATAAATTCACTACTTTATTCTTAATAGGCAAAGGACCTTCTTAAGTTTCCTATTCAAACTGAAAGTTATCAATGATCCAACATGTGAATGCCGCTTAGATGTTGAATCACCAGAGCATCTTCTTTTGACTTGCCCTCTGACTAATCAAATTGTATGTAGATACTTTGAGACATCACCAAATTCTCTTTGTGTATCTACTCTATCTTATGAGAACTTTGTTAAATTTAGAACTATTTGTACAATAATTTACAAAACACTACTAATCCATCGTGTAAATATTTGATCATATATATGTAAATAATACTAGCACAGCACAATAGTCCTTTGGACTTCGTGCTTTTGTAACAATAAATATAAATATAAACCAACAATAAAAATCGGGCATTGTGTCAAAGAAAGATTTGATGGTATGTGCAGGTACAGCTTCTCTTGCAGCTTCAACCCAATGCCACAGTTCATCGACAGTAGTGATTGGCGTGGCGTGACGGGAAAGTCGCTCGGTAACCATCGACTAGACGTTTTATATTGGTGACAGATCAGAAGAACGTACTGAACAGGACAGCAGCTGAATTTTACCTGTTTGTAGGAAGGTCCATGCAATACTGGTAACATGCGGTCATATAACTGCTTAAACGGCTTTTACAGGAATAAAGAGTACTGATACGAGTCTTAATACATAAGATGGTAACGGGAATGGTTTAAAGTTCTAGGAATTCGAAAAAGAAGTAAAAGTGTGTTCAATGTCATCCCATACCATCACTTCAAGCGTTGGGCCAGAATAACAATATAAAATACACGCTGACAATGTGCCTTCTCTAGGATGGTGCCAAACATGGATAAGGTCATCATGATGATTTAAATAGACCTTGATTCGTCTACAAATATGACCTCACACCATTCCTGCGTACAGGTTCGTCTTTATTCACCTAAATGAAGGCGCTCCTGTCTGCGATCAAATGTAGACAAAGCTATGATCACCGACTTGCAAATGAACCCATTTTAAGCATTTGCCTGCTTAAATATTTATAACAAGTTTTTTATCTATGTAAATTTGAATTTTCGACATATAGGTTGGTTGGCAAGATTCCTATCTTCTCAGAGCTTCCTTTATAATACTAATCTTTAGATTTTATCGCAGTTTTTCTCAAAGTATTGTCCTTGAATTCTACTCACAGCCTTCCCCCTTCCTGGTTTGTCATCTCTCCAGCCTAACCTTTATCCACTTCGAGTATCGGACAAGTCCAAACATGCTGGCTCTTTTTTCCCATAATCTCTTTTTCATAACCATATTCTTTCTAGATATTTCTCATCAGATTTTTATTCATTTGCCTACAATAATCATTGATCCCTGACTAATAATTTAATAATTACAACAAGCAATCCAGGATTAGGTTTCTTGCATCATTTTCTATTTCTCTAGCTCGGATTAACATGCCTTCAACAGGAGTATCTAGAAGTATAACTTCTACTAGATGCTCCTGCTAAAGGATACATTATCCCGAAAGCTTAAGAAAGAAAAAATGGTTAAAGAAACTTAACCATGAATTGTTTGTTTATATTATTAAATTGATTTATCTGTCAGAACATGGTATTCTCATAATTAAGCGTCAACCACTTATCTACAAAGTCTGTACCTTTACTGTTGTGTTGTGCCCGTTGTTTCGTCAATAATCCACTCTGAGTCGTCGGAGCTCCCTTGGTACCGGTTTTATTTATAACCAGTCCCGTAACATAAAGGGAATACCACACATAGCTAGACGCGGAGTTAGTCCTCCCTCCAGCCGACACCATAACAAACTGGCGAGATCCAGTTTCGGCCGGTTCCCGCCGTCACCTCGGCGCCGCTAGGCTCGTGAGGATTCTTGCTGAACCCTTAACATCTCCCCCAAAAAGTTTAGAGGAGGTTAGCGCTGCACACGCTTGTATCTTCTCCCATACCGCGACACCTTCCCAGGTGAGGGAGACAGCTGCTTTATCTCTGGAGCGATTGCTGGCAGCTGTTGTAGCTCCTCTGCAGGCAGTTCATTTCCCGGAGTTTCCTCCGTTTCGGTGGGGAGTTCACTGTCAGGAGATGTCTCACTGGGGTCGACCTGTTGTTGGGAAGAAGCCAGAAGAAGAGAGTTCCGCCTGTAGGTCCCTACAGGAGTTTCCACGATGTATGAGCGGGGCGCTGAAGCCTTCTCGAGGACACTTCCCCACGCTCGAAGATCCTTCACCCAAACTTTCTCTCTTGCAATTAGTTCCGCCTTTTTCGTGGCCGCATGGCGTCTGTCAAAAGCCGTTTTCTGCGCCATCTTCCGCTGCTCCTCTTCCCCCCTGAGTTTGGATTGATCCACTGTTTTAGGGGTTAATGATGATGAAGTGCAGGGAACCATAGTGCGAATTTTCCGTCCAAATAGAAGTTCCGCAGGGGAGAGACCGTTTGCCAGGGGTGTTGCCCGATACTCCTTGAGTGCTAGGACCGGATCTTTATTCTTTTTCATCAGGTTTTTCACAATTTTTACAGCAGCCTCTGCTTGACCATTTGATTGTGGATGCTTTGGGCTGGAAGTGATGTGTCGAAACCCAACTTCAGAGGCAAACTTCGTAAAAGCTGAAGTTGTTGATGGCCGAAATTGTGGTCCGTTATCACTGATTACAATGTCAGGGATGCCATGACGAGCAAAGATGGCTTTGCAGTGATCTACCACAGCTTCCGAGGAAAGTTTAGTAAGTCGTACGACCTAGATAAATCGAGAAAAGTAGTCTACGACGACTAAATACTCACTTCCTTCGTAATGGAAGAGATCCATCCCGACCTTTTGCCACGGTCTTTCCGGAAAGTCGTTGGGGATGAGTGGTTCGTGCTTTAGAGGTTGATTCTCTATGCATTTCTTACAGGTTTTTACCATATCCTGGATTTCTTGACCTATTCCTGGCCACCAAACATGATCCTTTGCTCTTGCTCGACATTTTGTTATTCCTTGATGACCTGCGTGGATGCGGTTCAAAACATCTTTTCGCATGTTAGAGGGGATGATCACTCGCAGTCCTCTCATTAGTAAGCCGTTCTCTTCCCCTATCTCGTCGCGAACATCGTAGAACGAGCGTTCTAAGGGAGAGAGCTGACCTTTGGCGGGCCACCCGTTTTTGGAATAAAATGCCACATTTTGAAGGGTAGGCTCCAGCTTCTGGTTGAGGGCTATTTTGGCAAGTCGGTCGTCTGTCGTGGATTGATGCAGGACGATGCTACGCACAAAATGTTCAACTTCTTCTTGGAGCTCTTCATCTTCGGGAAGATGACCTGGAAGTGGTTGTCTTGAAAGGGCATCAGCGGTGATTAGGTCCTTCCCCGGTGTATGAAAGATATGAAACGAGAACTGAAGCATCCTCATACGGTACCGTTGAAGCCTTGGCGTTAGATCGTTCAGATCTTTAGTGGTGAAGATGGGGACTAAAGGTTTGTGATCTGTTTCGATGAGGAAGGTTTTTCCAACCACAAAGTCCTTGAAGCGCTCACACGCCCATGTGATTGCAAGGGCTTCCTTCTCTATTTGAGCATATCCCTGTTCCTTCTTCGTTAGCGTTCGTGATGCAAAGGCCACTGGGCGCCACTCGTTGGCTTCATGCTCTTGCTTGAGGACAGCTCCCAGGCCATACGATGATGCATCAGCTGAGACCATGGTCTTCTTAGAGATGTCAAAGCTTGCCAGAACTCGGTCACTGGCCAGAACGTCTTTGACTTTCTCGAACGCTTTTTTCTGTGGTAAGCCCCAGATGAAACTAACATCTTTCTTAGGTCGTTTAGTGGCTTTGTGATTTCCGCTAAGTTTGGAACAAAGCGGCCTAAGAAATTGACCATGCCCATAAAACGTTGCACCCCGTGCACGTCAGTTGGCGGTTTCATCTCGGCGATGGCTTTGACTTTCTTTTCGTCCGCCTTGATACCATGTTCGTCGATGTAATGTCCCAGGAATGTGACGTTGCTTACACCGAACTGGCACTTTTCTTTGTTGAGGGTAATTCCTGAGTTCTTTAGGCGTCTCAAAACTTCGCGTAGTGTCTCGTCATGCTCTTCCTTTCTCTTTGCGAAAATGAGGATGTCATCCATGTGACAGATTACCCCATTGACTCCGCGTAGGATAGCAGACATGCGTTTCTGGAAGTGTTCTGGAGCGCTAGAGATCCCAAAGGGAAGCCTTTTGAATTTATATCTGCCAAAGGGCGTAATGAAAGTCGTCAGCGTTTGGCTTTCTTCAGAGAGTTTAATCTGCCAAAATCCGCTGTTAGCATCCAGCCTGGAAAAGATTTTGGCCCCGTTGAGTTGAGCTAGTTCATGTTCAAGGACAGGAAGCGGGTGAAGCTCACGTTCCACACTCAGGTTAAGCCGGGATAAGTCTACACAGATCCTGATTTTCCCGTTTGGCTTTCCAGCTAGGACGATCGGTGCGCACCACTCCGTTGGCTCATCAACTGGTTCGATGACTTCCTGAGCCACCATGGCATCCAGTTGCTCTTTTAACTTCGGCATGAGCGGAAGAGGTACTCGTCTTGGGACTGGAATGGAGAAGGGCTTGGCACCTTCCTTCAACTTGATGTGATAGGGCTGTTCAAGAAGCCCCAGTCCTTCAAATAGCTTAGGGAACTCTCGTTCAGGATTGACATCCGTTGTTCCGTTGAAGACAAGATCAATTCGTTTGACGAGTTGGAGGTCTTCACAGGCTCCGACACCCAGAAGAGGTTGCTCCAAATGGTGGACCACGTACACGGTTTCCTTCATTTCACGTGTGTTAGCTCGGAGCTTCACCACGAAGGTCCCAGCATTCTCCAATCTTTGGTTCGCGGCCGCCATCAGTTGACCGTCGGTAGGCGTCAGTTGGACGTTGCTGAAATACCGCTTGTACAGGGAAAATGGTATCAGTGTCACATCCGAGCCCGGATCCAACTTGAAGTGGATTGCAGTGCCGTTGACTCTTACTGTTGACTTCCACCTGCTCTTTCTGCTTCCCAGGGTAGGCTCGCGGACAGCATATACATATGAGACCTTCTCCCGCGCTGGGGTTTCCTCCGAAGATATGGCGTTCACCTCATTGTTTTTTCTTCGACAGAGATTAGTGTAATGTCCCTTTTTCCCGCACTTTCCACAGACTTTGTCCTTAGCGGGGCACTTATCTCTGTAACGATAATGATGCTTGGTAGTCCCACAGTTAAAGCAAGTTGGAAATTTTTTTCCTTCGTCTGTTTCCTTGGCACTGTCTGTTTGTCTAAACGTTGATCTGCCATTGTCCTTGCCATGACCGGATGCTTTAGGCTTCTGCTTGGCCACTTTCCGCGTTGTGTCGACCTGCGATGTAAAGGGTTAAGATCCTGTTGTTCACGCATCACAGCTTCCCACTGACGGGCGATCTCGACTGCTTTGGCCAAGGTCAGGTTTTCGTTTAGCATCAGTTTCTCCGACAACTTCCTATCTTTTACTCCAAGCACTATACGATCACGAATAAGCTCCTCGCGCAGATTAGCGTATTCGCAGTGCTCAGATATTCTGTGCAAAACTGTTACGAATTCCTCGATGGTTTCTTCCGGTCGTTGACTCCTTAATCCGAACAAAGCCCGCTCATACACCACGTTGCGTTTGCCAATAAAGTGGTTGTCGAACGCTTCAATGACTTTGTCGAGGT
Source organism: Cordylochernes scorpioides (assembly GCA_030710605.1). NCBI lineage: Eukaryota > Metazoa > Arthropoda > Arachnida > Pseudoscorpiones > Chernetidae > Cordylochernes > Cordylochernes scorpioides. The sequence goes on along the minus strand of CP092883.1, from coordinate 25,285,484 downwards.
TCTTTGCGTCATCTGCTGAGAGATTGAACGCAGAGTGGATTTCCTCAGCCCTCTCCCCCATAAGATATATCAATGCTGTGATCTGATATTCTTGTTCCTTGGCGTTCAAGTTAGAGAGAAGTCTGTATCGAGAAAATCGCTGTTTCCAGCTTGGCCATTCCTTGGCGTCGAAACTGAAGTTAGGAGGCGGAAGAAAGGAATTTGATTCCATGTCAGATTTGATTGCACAGGAGTGGAATTAATTAAAAGGGCACTTACTTGGGCTCTTCACGATCCCACCGCTGCCACCATGTTGTGTTGTGCCCGTTGTTTCGTCAATAATCCACTCTGAGTCGTCGGAGCTCCCTTGGTACCGGTTTTATTTATAACCAGTCCCGTAACATAAAGGGAATACCACACATAGCTAGACGCGGAGTTAGTCGTCCCTCCAGCCGACACCATAACAAACTGGCGAGATCCAGTTTCGGCCGGTTCCCGCCGTCACCTCGGCGCCGCTAGGCTCGTGAGGATTCTTGCTGAACCCTCAACATTTACCATAACCGCCCTAATAAGAACCCATGTCCCGGAGACCCATTAAACCACACTCCATATGAAGCTTTTGTCTGCTTTTTACGTCATGGAATTTGTTATCCAAGAAAGTCCCATGGGAAAATAGTGTTAAAAAAGATAAAAGTCTTATAACAAAAAAATCATGTGAAAAAATAGTACAGAAGTGAAATTTTATTGTGATCAGGTTTGTAAATTAAGAAAATAGATATCTTGTTAGAGAGTGACTCGCACATCGGTTGTTGCCATAGCAACGCCACCTTCTACCAGACATCACGTGAGCTGGCTGGCGCCGGTTGTACCTGTAGTTTAAGTTTCAGTTTGCTTTGTTGTCTGCCCCTACGCTTGCCTTTGTTAACTCTATTTGTTCCTTGTCATCTTAATATATAATTATTGATAATTAAACAATACTTTTCTGAGATCCAGCCTCTGATTCTCTTACATATCTTGATCGTGAAACTGAAATTTCTACTGGCTTATGCCATCTGTCAGAATAAATATCAACTGATCTCGTTGATTTTTATTTAGTTAATATTTAATTCGACAGATGGCGTAAGCCAACAGCAACCTTTAGTTGCACGATAAGGAGATCCCTTTTATTCTTTATTTATCTAACCTAATCCCAGTACAATTCACTTTTAAACTATTTTTTCACATGATATTTTATAAGATTCTTTTCTTGTTTAACTATATTTCCCATGGGACTTTCTTGCAATAACGTTTCCTTGACTTTTCTTGGCTGGAATGTTTAAGCAGCCAAGGTACATAAACGATGTAACTGAAATTTGGGTTTTGGCCTCTCAAGCCATATTTAGCCATATTCTTCTTTATGGCATTTCATTACTTTGGTCTTTTTTATATTGTTTCTATGTAGGAGGTTTCTCATTATTACCCTCAAGGGCTCAAAAACTCTCACATTCGTAAAGATTCGATTTTTAATATTTATGAAAAAGGGATCTCCTTACCGTGCAACTGAAAGTTGCTGATGGCTTGCGCCATCTATCGGAATAAATATAAACTATTCTCGTTGGATATCTCAGATCGATATATTTCAGTTGATATTTATTCCGATAGATGGCGCAAGCCATCAGCAACTTTCAGTTGCACGATAAGGAGATCCCTTTTTCATATTTTATGCACCTTATCCCAGTACAACATCACATTTGTACTATTTTTTCACATTGATTATATTTAGTAAATATATTTTATTAACATTTAACATAACCTTTCTTAATATAAGGATTAACCTGTGTATAGAAAATATAATATTGAATTTAAATAATATCTATATATATAAAAATCAATATATGTTTGTATGTTTGTTTGTTTGTATGTCCGGTATACAAATTCGCAGTAGTTCACTAATTCAAACCAAAATTTCCATACATAGGTAAAAAAAAAATACGGGGAAGACGATAGGCTATTTTAAAAAAATATTATCTAAATATATATCACTCGGGTAGATATGCACACGGGTCAATCCCGGGGCGAAGCCCGGGTCACCCCTCTAGTTTTTTTTAAATAAAAGTATGTTTTTTGATGAATAAAATACAATAATATAATATACCATACTATACTAGCATATACTATCTCATTAAGATAAGTTTAAAATATATAAATATTTGTTATTTAATTTGAAACATAATATGTTTGTTTCAAATATATATATATATATATGTTAATTAAAAAGACATATATTGGATCAAAATATCATTTATTTGACCAATATTTCAGTTGGCTGAATGTCAACCTTTATCAAAGTATTATAACATATATATGACTAATAAATGATATTTTGATCCAATATATGTCTTTTTAGATAAAGTTTATGGATTGCTCTATTTTCAAAAATAAAAAAATAATAATAATAGAATATGCATATTTATATAATAGAATAGATGAAAAAACCCCAGCGAAACCTCGGCCGTTACACGTCAAATGCTTGGTAGAAAAAAAGAATAAGCGAAGAGATAGGTTTGAAGAAAAGATCAAAGACAGAACTATGATAATAATTTACAGTAATATACTCTGAAGTGAAGAAAAAATACATTTTTTATTTTCTCTTGAAAGATGATAACATTTTGGTTATTAAAAAAATAATAAGAATTTTAGAATTTTAGAGCCTATACTAATGACAATTCAGTGTAAAATGAAGGGTGAAGATATAACATGTAATTTTAATTATAGAACCTAAAATATTTTCTATTCAAATATACATTCATATATACTCCTCATAAAATATATAACTTATTCAAAATATCTAAATTAATATATTATTCATGATGTAATGCATCATGCGCGCCATCTGTTATGAAAATTCGAAACTATTATAGACGCGTATGAATCTTTTACAAATTAAACAATTTATACTGCTGGTATTTTTATTTATTTATTTATTTAACAGTTGCACAGACACGCCATATCCACAATTAGGATAATTTCGTGTAAATCTGAAATTATATACAAATCAAATCATCGTGAAATTTACATGAGTAAAACATTGGAAAGCACGCAAATTACACATTCGATGTCAAATTTTGCAAATAGTAATTAGAAATTGTAGCTTGAAATATGTACAGTCAATATTTTCGCCTTAAAATATACAGCCTGCAGAATCTATTAAACTTAATGTATTGGTCTTTATTGTAAACAACTTGTTTTGTATTTGTCAGGTAAAGTTGGTTTTCTTCCCTTAGATAAGAAATTAACGGACAGTTTATCAGAAGGTGTTCAGGGTTTTGTTTTTCTTTTTACACAAGTGCACGCAGGTGAACCAATTTTGCCAATTCTAAACAAATCTGCTGGTATGGTAGGTTTGGGATTGAGATTGAAACTACTTTATTTCAAAGTACATATAAGATAATATAAGGTTAAATACATAAAATGAATAAATAAGATTAATAATGATAGATATATGAATAAATAGATATAAATAGATAAAATAGATGATAAATATACATTTATATATATTAAAAAACGAAATAAAAAATAAAAGATAAAAAGATCAGGTGTTGAAATCAATATTAAAACTGGCATATCCTGACCAGGAGCACATGTGCTTTACAGAAGGCAGAGCGCCATCTGGTGGAACAGAAATCAACTAAACATTGATTTAGCCTGTTCCCTGATATTTGGCCAACCCAATTTCTTGATAAATCAAGAAAGGCCATCCACGAACGCGTTTCGCGCTTTTGGCGCTCGTCAGCGTGGAGTAGGCTGAACCATTGCGACCAAAAAATATTTTTTGATCCCAATGGCTTCCCGAAAAACCAAGAAATGGGTATTTAAGGCCAAACTATGAATATATATACAAGATCTTCATTGGTGGCGCCCACCGCGAGAAAGACTCCGCCACCGATGGTAGGTTAAACTGGCGAAATCGTTGGGAGGGTTCACCACTGATGAGCCAGGCCCTCCCATTAATTTTTCCATTGCAGTAAAGGCAGTTGAAATTGTTTAATTTGTGAAAGAATCATGGGCGTCTATAATTGTTTGGAATATATTATTCAAATTTATATTTGTATTCAAAAACAATTAAATAGCATATTTAAAATTGAATTATACTATTTTTGTGACATTCCTTTTACAGCATAACAATATTTAAGCTATAAAGGAAAACGGAATTCAGGAAAAGTCAGCATATATTAGTAATACAATCAAGAATTTTTAACTTTTTGTATAGTTAATCACTCTATAATTACATTTTGCATATTCCTATATTGCACAAATTATATAAATTTTGAAATTATTCTATCTAAACAAATTACATAATATTTGATAAGAAGAAAAACGCAGATTATGTATGATATTCAAAGACCCTAAATGTAATATGTGAATGTTTTAATGCTTTTTTTTTACTGCTATTTAGTTGATTTGGAACATTTCCAAGAAATTTTGAGCAATCAAATACCAAAGGATTATCGTATTAAATAATTTAATCTCTATGCAAAAAATAATAATTTTCTACTAATTAAGATTTATTTAGTAAAAATAATTTTTGTTGAAATAACAGGTTTTTAAAGGCTGTATAATTTGAAAAAAAATGGTGACGATCCCCTGGCCACCCATCCCTAGACCCTTACAACAGTGCTTTGTATATATTCCGCTTTATGCGTCCATCGGGGCTCAAAAATCATTCATTCTGGTTAGCTGCCCCGTAAATTAAAAATATTTCAAAAAAAAAAAAAAAGAATTCCAACTTAATTTTGTGTTTATAACTGCTTCTGTTTAAAACTTAAATCGACACAAATATCCCTAGCCGGGATATCGCATTTTGTGTGTTGAAATAAAATAAATAATTTAATTTTGTGAATTCTTTAATCAATATTTATAGGAATAAGTAAAGATTGAGATTTTATTTTTATATTAAGATACCTCTGGCTGTAAAATTGACCTGATCTTATATCCATGACAGGATTGATGATCGAGTGATACAGACGTCGAATTCCGACAGCCATATTCCAAGATCGAATTCCGCGCATTGTGGACTTTTTTCTGAAGAAAGGAATGGGTCAATATTTCTTGAATTCTACTAAAGTCCAATTCCACCGGTGGGTGCAAGTAAACCAAACAGGGTTTTGTCACACTTTTAAACACATAAACTAACTCTTTTCTACATAATATAGTAACATAGTATTTATTAATTTTATTTATATAACATAGTATTTCTTAATTTTATTATTTTTTATTTAACAGAGTGGTCATTTTTATGTTTAAATCTTGCGACTCTGTAAATTTCTCTCGTGGCTTATCTTTTGTTTACCTTTGATAGTTTATCCTTCCCTGAAATAAATTTTGTTTCCTCCTGAAGTTTTTGTCGTCCCTAATTTTCCACGTGGCAATATGTAGACATGTGGTGCACATTCAGTAAAAGCAGTCGCTGACTAATACCGCTATTATGGCCTATATCACATATGCATAATAATAATTCACAACAACCAAGCTACTCGTCCCATACAGAATTCTCTTAAATGGGAAAACAGAAGCATATAACAATTATCTATTGAAAGTGGAGAAGTTGAATTTCTCTTTTGTGTTACGCTATTTGACCATGCTCCAATGCATTAGTCCTTCTTTTCAATACTTTTACCAATAAAGCATATGGCAAATTGTTTTAATAAGCAATCTTTTGGTGGAGAATTATTCTCTCATCCTCCAAAGCCGAATGTGCTGTGCTACGGTTCGGGTGTTACTGAGCTATATAGCTCGAGCTATATATACTCGTATATAGATGGACTAGCCGAATGACCCGGGCAACGCCCGGGTTTTACCCGATTAAATGCTTTTATTCAAATACTATTCGTTACAATTATAAATTGGCGCCGTGGATGTCATTCTTGTATAATATATAAATGAGTTTTAAAAAATGTAAAAAAAAAATGCATCGGCCGGGAATCGAACCCGGGCCGCCCGCGTGGCAGGCGATCATTCTACTACTGAACCACCGATGGTTATGAGAAATGGCCATATTTGGGTATTTATTCAATTCACAAAGCAAACGGTGACAGAATTGATTAAGAATTGTTGCTTGATTATGACGCTAATAACTATATATATTAATACAATTTGCCTCTCAGCACGTGAAGTGGTGCACTGAGATGGATGCGATCGAACACGTCGGTCCGTCGTACCTTCCTGCATCCAACGACCACATATCCGCCACATTTCCCTGAAAGATAATCCACAATCTTGGTAGGCCACTATCCTTCCTCTGTCGAACTCGGATACTTGATCAAAAGATGATCGCTGTTTTCAACGAAGAATAATTGATCGTTTTTTTTAACACAAGATAAACACCATTGCCGAACTTGAAATCGTCGAAATCTCCAAGCCTTAAATAGTACTTTGAAGTGGAGTCACAGGCACGCGTGATGTGCGTCTGCGCTTAAATTCTAATCAGTTGCAAATCTCACCTTCGCTAATGCATGTTGTAAATTTCATGTTATTTGTATGCCCCTTTCAAGGTGTTGAATTTACGGTGGCTAGCAGTTTATAAGCAAATAAAGAGTGAGTTATTCTTATATAATATATATAAGTTTATTGTTTGATAACCACACAGTCGCCGAAGCTCAATAAATTATATTTAATTAAAAGATATATATTAGATAAAAGATATATAGTAAAATACATGTTTGAAAAACATATAAAACCAGTAGGTCAAATGACAAGGATGTTAAATTAATGAAATAGAACATCTCCTGGATCTTTCTGATCGTTTACTGCATTCTATCATTAAAAGTAACTGGCGTTCTTTCTTTTTTTTTATTTCTGGGATATTAGTAATAACATTTTATTGGATAATCAAAAAGAGCTATCCACCTACACTTCATAAATATTCGTCCCCTTCAGCTTAGTGGAAATTGTATGTTGAATGTATTGCATGTTTTTGATTGCGCCTTTTTATATATGAATTTTATATAATGACAAATCTGCCCAGAAGTCTACATGGCGGGCGGGAGAAGCAGCACAAGTAAGGGACTGCCCTGTAGTACCGTGTCGTGAGCCCCGAGCCGCTACGGTAACCGTAGCGGTTACGGTAACTGACTAACGGGGCAATGGCACCCCCCTTTCCATGGAAAAAGACACCAATAAATTTATTTTTTTCAAATTTTATCGATAGGTGGCAATTAAATTTATAAAAATCCGAACCTTTTATAGGCGCGTATGATTTTTCTACAAATAAAATCATTTCTACTGCCCTTACTGTAAAATTATTTTTGTAAAATAATCATACGTGTCTATAATAGTTTCGAATTTTCATAACAGATGGCGCGCTATATATATATATATATATAATGCATCATAATTAAATTTATAAAATAATTATTTCCTATAAGGTAATTCTACTCGAACAATTATGTTTCTTAACAATGGACCATTCATTTCCTATGCCGCAACTGTCATCTGGACATCCAGAATTCAGCTGGTCAAAGAACTTTTCAAGGATTTCTATAAATAGAGGTGCTTAGAACAAATTATCTTGGGATGTTATTTTGGGGTTGAATTGTTTCTAAAATAACATGTTTTGTTTGATTTGTCCTTCATCAAAATACTTCGATAATTTTTATATATAATAATGTAAAAAGACATATATTGGATCAAAATATCACTTATTTTACTTAAAATAGATAAATAAATAGTAAATATATATATATATAATAGTAAATTTTTGTGTAAAAATAGAGAAAAGTATAATATAATATAATTTGTGGTATTGAGGAACAAACCTCAAGACATCTACTGATCGATTGCCCAGCATTTCAATATTATAGAATGAAGAATGAACTAGTTGTTTGTGAACTTAACGATTTGATTTCCGATAAAAAATCATATTTAAAGTTCAATTCACATTTTGTAAATACATTCTAAACTTTCTACAAAATCTGGATCTCTAATGTTTTCATGCGTTGAATTAGGTAAATAACTTATGTAAATAATTTTTTCTCCTTGTTTGGCGCAAGTATCCCTTGTGGGATATAGCGCTTTGGAAATAAAATAATTGTAATTGTAATTGTAATAATATAATATATTAAGAAATACAGATTTTGAATTTATCTTTGAGTCAGAACAGCAAGCTCTAATTCTGTATCAAATAATAGAGTTAAAAGAATTTCAAAAATTTTAAAAAAATTGTTATTTAGTTAAATTGTATATGATGTTTGTTTTATATATACACTGCGTGACATTGAAAATGGAACACCAGGAAATAGTGGCCAGAAAATTATGCAAATTTCAGGGTAGACGCGCCTAACCGAGTTATACAAATGATGTAAAATGCGCAGCACTCGTGCGCACATGGAGTAAGATATAAGGGAAGGAATTTGCAGAAAGGACAGTAATCGCGTCGTTATTTCTTCAAGGAAAATCATTGTAGAAATTTTGTTCCTGTGTCAAAAGACACGTGTAATAACAGAGAATGCCAGGTCATCGTAAACGGAGGCAGTTCAAGCAGACAGACGCTTTTACGAGGGGCATGGTGATCGGACTGAAAAGGGCAGGTTGGTCCATACGTCAAATCGCAGCTGATACACACCTTGGTGCGTCCACGGTGCACCGACTGTGAAGAAGGTGGTTGGAACAAGGAAATGTGGCAATTTATAGGAATGTCGGTGCAACCAGAGTGACGTAAGCACCAGTGGATTGGCGTATCCTTCGACAAGCAGTGGCGGCCCCACAAGCCACTTGTACCGCCATCCTGCAACATGTGCAAGACACTCTAGATCATTCCATCTCGACCAGAACCATTTCCCGTCGATTGGTTGCTAATGGCTTGCACTCATGCCGTCCGCTAAGAAGACTGCCATTGACCCCACCGAATAGGCGCCAACGTTTGGAATGGTGCTGGGCTAGATCGACGTGGATGACGGAATGGCACAGGGTCGTGTTCTCAGATGAGTCGCGTTTCTGCTTGTCCAGTGATAGTCGCCGTGTACGCGTGTGGCGTCGACGTGGAGAAAGGTCCAATCCGGCAGCAATTGTGGAACGCCCCACCGTGTGACAACGTGGAATCATGGTTTGGGGCGCAATCGCGTATGATTCCAGGTCACATTTACTTCGTATTCAGGGCACTATGACGGCCAAACGATACGTTGATGATGTGCTGCGACCGGTGACACTCCCCTACCTTCAGGGGGTACCCAATTCCCTTTATCAGCAGGATAACGCCCGACCGCACACTGCTCGCATTAGCTAACAAGCTCTGCAAGATGTACAGATGCTTCCCTGGCCACCGTACTCTCCTGATCTCTCACCAATCGAGCACGTCTGGGACATCATTGGACGCCGTTTGCATGCCTTGCCACAGCCGCGTTCAGAAGACGAACTGTGGCAAATGGTTGAGATGGAATGGAGAGCCATCCCTCAGGACGCCATCCGTACTCTGATTGACTCTCTACCTAGACGTGTTGCTGCGTGCATCGCCGTCCGCGGTGGTCCTACTTGCTACTAAGCCGACGCCGTTCTCGCTCTGTAGTATGACTATAATTATGAAATAAATATCACTTATTGTTCGTCCCTGTCTCTCTCTGTCTGCCGAGTTTCATCACTTTCTGGCCACTATTTCTTGGTGTTCCATTTTCAATGTCACGCAGTGTATATAATGAATAAGTAGTTAGCATATAGTAGTATAAAGAAAAAGAATAAAGTAAAACCAGAAAAACTTCGGCGGTTAAACGTCATAAGCTGGGTAAAAAAAAGAATAAGCGAAGAGAAGGTTTTATGGAAAAGAGCAAAGACAGAACCATGATAATAATTTTCCAAATATTAAAATTAAGCTAATATAAATAATTATAATATAAATAAATGATATTCCGATCAAATATATATAATAATGTTAAAAATAAAGAAGGCATCTCCTGACCACGAGCACATGTGCTTTTTAGATGGCAGAGCGCCATCTAGTGGAGCAAAAAAAAAAAAACTAAACGTTTATTTAGCTTGCTCCGTGATATTTTGCCAACCCAGATTGGCGCTCTGCCATATAAAAAGCACATGTGCTCGTGGTCAGGAGATGCCTTCTTTATTTTAATATCAACACCTGACCCACTTATCTTTTATTTTTTTCTATTATTTTTTCATATAATAATGTGTAAAAAGAAAATAATAAAATTCAGGTAAAAAGTTTCTTTTAATTTTGGTTTTTCAAGCTTTTAATCATATTTTGTGCTCTTCAACGGGCAAATATTTTTATGTACAATATCAAGATGATCATTATTATTGTACATAAAATATTTTCATGTTGAAGAGCAGAAAATTTGATCGAAAACTTGAAACACCAAATTTAAAATAAACTTTTTAACAGAATTTTAGTTTTCCTTTTCCAAATAATTTCTGGAGAACTATTTCTCACATAATAATGTATGGTATTTTAGATGGGTAGCACTAAAATATCATATTATACAGATTAAATGCATTTACTAAGAAGTCCTATGCTTTAGGAAATAAAATGTTTTTTTCTATTATCCCATGAGTGAGATTACACCAGATCATGAGAGAGAGAGAGAGAGAAGTTTGAAAGCAATAATATTTTCTACTATAGTGTGTGTTTTAGAGTTCTTGTGTATAGGTCTTCCTTCTTAGCTCCAATACAGTCCAGTAAATGTGCTGGAGTTACAGTAGAGTTGGAGCATTTTGAGCGGACAGGAAAAACCTTTTTATCAATCAATGAACATAATGGGTCTAGTATGTCCGGTCTTTATTATTGTTAAAAGTTTTTAACTATTATGCCCAAATGTTTCTTTTTGAAATTAAACACTTCCCTACTGATTTTACTGCAATAATCTTCTTTCTTATCTTCACACTGAGTGAAGTAGATTGCGTCTGCCTTTGTCATTAAGACTGGCAGCACTACTCAGTGGCAGGCCGACTTAGCTCCAAAAGAAATGGCCGCCTCTGACACGAGGAACAGACACCATGTGCAACCGCTCCTAACATGGAGTACAAACGCTACTCATCCTGTATACCCGGATTAGGAGCCCTTACAGGGTACTATCAGCCGGGCCAGCTGAGCCCAGGTTTTTTAGTGAGCTTGTTACTGCTCCCCTTCCTCCTTTTTCATCCGGGCTTGGGATCGGCAAAGGCGGAGTAACTGCAATAATAAAATATTGTATTGGCTTGTAACCAAGTGACCTTGGTTATAGGAACTCTGTAAGCAAATTTCAAAAGACCTATAGTATATATATCATACCATATTCATGGAGAATAAATATCTTACTTTATAAGTGGAGAAAGATTGCCAAGTAAACTGTCTTTCGAAATACACTATCAAGCACAGAGATATATGGCCGTTGCTAAACATTTTATCGATAAATAACATATTTCACATCCACTTCTATTAAATTTCTTAAAATACCAAACTGTGTTTTGAAATTTTAAAGGAGTTTTAAATAGTTATGTTTTTCGTTTAATAATATTTATTTAATGTATATCCTTGAAGCTCTCTATCTTGTGAAATAGCCATTATACCTATATTTTGTAGTACTTTTATATACAAATAACTTCAGTTTTCAATGTGCCGTATTTTCATTTTCTATATAAAAACGATTAAGGGCCATTTTTCTTTTAGAACACAATATTTTTCAATAAAAAGGTTGCCCTATTTTCCTTCAATTTTGTAAAATACCCTTTTCACCAGTAAATGCAATTAACGAAACTGGACGTTAGCACATAGGTAAGCGAAGAATTCAAATTACTTTTTACATGTGTAGATAGGTTTTGTAACCTTACAGTAAAAGCAGTTGCTAAGTACTACCCACCATGACTATAATGGCCTGTACGACGTGTACTAGGGATAATTAATAATTAAAATGACGGTTCAAATCTTTCTACTTTTATATATCTCTGTAAATCCCGATTTTTCAATACTGTATGACCTTTGTAAATGATCAAATTCTGGGATATTAATTACTGACTTCTTAGCATTTAATTTTTTGTACCTATCTTCGCGCATTTAACCATATAGGATAAAGTGCGTCTTTTGTAACTGTTAATAAATGATATAATCGAAATAACAATTAATTCTATATAATTATCAATATTTAGTGACGAGGTCAAGATTAAAGAATAATATATTGATGAAAAGTGTTTTAAAAGAAATATAAAAATGCACTATATTAAAAATATTCTTCAGCTACTACCATTGTAGAATTAGAAATTTATGAATCAGAATAAAAGCGTCGAGGAACGATAATCGTACATATATTGAGAAAGGAGGTAAAATTCACTCATGGACAAAACATAAAGAAGTTGTACTTTTAAGTACCTTCGGGATTCAGACTATAACTCAGAAAGATATTTAAGGCACAGTCACATTTTTTGAAGACACACGAGATAACCAAGTGTAAATAAAATTGTCCTCAATCTTTCAAAAGAAGACGAGGGAGGACTTGAAAGACTTTCTACTTTCTTAAGTTTTGTTCATAGTATATTGTCGCGCGTGACTCTCCGATTTTTTGCGACGACGCTGCTTTTTCCTTCGTGGATCACTTATCCAGGCTCCGTTGCTCTCCTTTGCAACCCTACCTTGCAGACTACCCAAAGACCTCCGAGAACAACTACTCAAGTGGAACTCCTTTCCTCTGGCAGAATCTCTCGGCCTCACCACTGGTGGGAGGACACGAGAGACTTATAGAAGAGTAGCGACTGTGGTGTTGGCGAGAGAGAGAGAGATTGAAACTGATTTATTATAACGTCCATATAAGATTATATAAGGTTAAATCATTAATAATAACAGCTCTGATATTGACCTTGAAATATTGGCTGAGGGTGCTGAGTATGGATACAAATAGATTACCTCGAATATGTTTAATTAGAATGAGGCAAGTATCCTGTGCTACAGGTGCGCCCATCGGTTTTATAAAACAATTAAGCAATTTACTTAATAATAACGGATCCTCGTGGCTTACTTATTGTAATGATCCTGATTAACTAAGGAATGCTATCCCTGGAATATTAAGAACTGCGATAGAGCAAACAATACAAAACGACCTAACAAGAATAACCCAATCAAAGTTATATTCCCACTATAGAGGCATATATACAACGTTTACCACCGAAGAATACTTCTTAACTGAACTCCCTTTTCCTATCACCAGATTAATTGCACAATTTAGAACCCTTTCAGTTTTTTTTCAGAGAACACCACTTGATTTTATTGAGGCGTGAAGACCTGAAATGCACTTTCTGTGGATCAGGAATAACAACGGAGATGTAGCATTACATATTTGACTGTGCTGCTCTATCTGAGGAAAGACGAAAACTAAATGATAAAACGGCGCAACTTTGTCCTTCATTTCCGGCACTGATCAATGAAATATCAAAGAATAGGTATATAGCGATGGCGATATTTGGATTCCACAAGACTATATCCCGGAAAAAGGCCTCACAGTGTTCTCCCTATCCCTTGTGAACTGTCGAATCCTGTATAGGGCGAGTGGCCCTTAATAAAGGCTTTTGTTGTTGTTGTTGTTGTTGTATATAAGGTTAAATAATAAATATGAATAAATATGATTATATAATGATGAATATAGGAAAATTAGATATAAATAGATAAAATAATTGATAAATATACATATATATATATAAATATATATACAAGGTTTCCATTGGTGGTGCCCACCCCGGGAAAGACTCCGCCACCGGTGGACTGCGAGAGTTCTTTCCCACAGAGTGGGCAGGTCGAGGTGATGGCTGGCATTACTCAACTCAAGACCAAGATGGTACTTGTAGATGGTAGCCTTCGCCACACTTGTTAGCTTCACTGCCTCGGGATGGATGCCGACGCCGAAGAGCCAGGCCTGCAAATCCAGGGGCAAGTCGCAGGAAGCGAACACCTCCCGGAGCAGGGGGCACACGGCTCGGCAACTCCAATATCAAGAGAGAGAGAGAGAGTCACAACAGCAACCGGCATCAAGACTTCATACACTCCTCTTCTTTATTGGCATCTTTGAACCACATTACGTAATAACTAGAATATTAATCAACGGGTATTTACACTATTTTACATTCCAGGGCCAATATCAACGGATATTTACAATCATTTACCCCAAGGAACAGGACCACAGAGTCGGTGATTCCTTCATAAGTTTCTGACGGGGAATAGGCGGAAGAGCGATTTATTGGCGGAGGTTGTAGATGTTTTCAGGCACATAGACGCGACAATATTTAGTGAAACATAAAAACCTGCTAATCAGTTGTCTCCTATTAAATCACATCAAGTTCGAAATTCTTAATGAGTTTACCCCGCAGTTTTTATTTTGACTTGTGTAAATCTCCATAAGTCCATAAGTGTTCGTGATAGGTAAAAAAGCTGCTGTCATCGGTTGGCTATCCAGGGGGCACCACATGGCAGTCAGAATTTGTCCCTATATGTAAATCTAATTGTCTAATGTCGTATGAGACAATATCAATATCTTCATTTAGTGCAACCTTTAATAATTTTCAAGAACCAATAAGTCTGAAAATTTGATAACTTGCATTGTTATTAGGCTTGAACAAAATATCAAATTTCAGACTTATTGATGTTCCCTATAAGTATGTAAATATTATTTTTCCAGGATATATGGACAGAGAAAGACGTACAAGAAAGTTATATATAAAGTTGGGTCAATAAGTAAGGCACAATCACCCTTATCAAAATACATAAATAACTTATTATCATATATTAGATGTTTTCTGGTAAATAAACACTCTGCCTTTGTATTTTATAAGATATGGACCCTAATGTGAACACAAGAATCCGACAACGGTCGGTGACCGAGTTCCTCTTCAATTCCGGTGAAATTTCAGCCACAACAATTCACTCAAAACTTCAGCCATTATATGGAAAGGAAACATTGGATATAAATATTATACATCGATGGGTTCAGCGCTTCCAGAAAGGTGATTTTGATCTTCACGACAAAGATAGATTAGGTAAACCTTTAACTGTCACAACAGACCAAAATATGGCTCTTGTTGATGGAATTGGCAAGAATAACTGGACAATAACGACATATCAATTGATTAAAAACTTTGAATCTATGAAGAAAGTGTTCTTAAAATATTTTAAGATTTTGGCTATCGAAAATTGTGCTCAAAATGGGTGCCAAAGGTTCTAACACGAGAAATGACGTGTGATGAGACTTGTGTTTATCATAATGACCCTTTTTCAAAGCGTCAATCAATGCAATGGACCCATAAAATGTCTCCAATCATGAAAAAAAACCGATAATTTCCGTTTCCAAATACAAAATCATGATAATGGTCTTTTTGGACAAAAATGGGCTCATATTGATGGACCTGCTTGAAATAAATACTTTCATCAACAAGGAAAGATATTGTAAAATATTAAAAAAGCTAAAAAGAGTCATTTAAACTAGAAGGAGGGGCCTAAAAAACTGTCAAATCAATTTTTAATAAGGACAATGCAAGACCTCACACCGCGTAACAGACATTGGCTCAAATTCATAGATATGAGTGGACTTTGATGCCTCACCCAGTTTATAGTCCTGACCTGGCTCCTTCAGACTTCTATTTGTTTGGTAACTTGAAGAATTCTCTACTCCGTAGAACATTTGAAAATGATGAAATGTTTCTCCATGAGGTTAGAGGGTGGTTCAGAAAGCAAGATGTGACATTTTACCAAAGTGCCTTTGTGAGTTGGAAAGAACGCTGGACCAAATTTGTACAGAGGGATGGTGGATATTTTGAACTAGCCGAATGACCCGGGCAACGCCCGGGGTTCACCCGATTAAATGCTTTTATTCAAATACTATTCGTTACAATTATAAATTGGCGCCATAGATGTCACTCTTGTGAAACGTCCCGCCCCTAACCATCGGCCGGGAATCGAACCCGGGGCGCCCGCGTGGCAGGCGAGCATTCTACCACTGAACCAAAAGCAAACGGTGACAGAAGTGTCTCGCGCATTGGCCGCACCAAATGATGGGGGGGGGGGGCAAAGGTGGCGTGATCGTAGCCGACCAATAGAAGGGCGCCGGCAAACCGTGACAGAGGCCATGACGCTCGTAACTGTATATAGAATGATGCTAATACATAGATAATAGTTAGGTATTCATATATGCAAAGTTTCATCTTTATGGTTTGTCAAATAAAAATATTATTAATGATTGTGCATTACTTATTGACCCAACCTTGTATATATAAGCCTTTAATAAATACAAATTGTATAGTGATAGAGTATGTTATTCATTTTAGAGTTCTCTCTCCCTATTTATAAAGTCAATGTTGTCATTACTGACATCCCACATTTAGCAAATCTTTCTGTGAACGTGACGAAATCAATTACTTGAATCCATTAAAGAACATAAATTAACACTTTTTTTTATCTCGCCAAGGCTAATGATCGTTAAACATTTGTTATTGTAGACATTAATATATTTGAATGTTTATGGTATTTTTTGGAGGTAATATTATGTATAACCTATGTAAAACCTACTATTTGTCACGGTCGTGTATAATAATTATACATATTAGGATTTTAGCAATTTTGAAAACAGGATTTATTCATCTCTTATACGTAGAAGCACCCTTCTCCCATGTTGAATAGTCGTAGTAAGTTATCGTAGAAACATTCCAACGTAAATATTGAGAATTTACAATTTTTTAATACATTTTGTTTGAAAAAAAACTACTATTCAAAAGAGTGCCCCCAGTCTTAATTACAAAGGCAGACGCATTCTACTTCACCCATGCTTGATACCATAATATGATTGATGGAAATAAGAAAGAAGAAGACTATTCAAAATTAAAGGTTTATATTAAATATCCTTTCATAAATCAATTTTACTTGAAATCAAAATAATTTTACATATAAGAAGTATTTTTGATCTTTTGTTTTTGTTTGTGATAATATATATAAGCACTCAGCTTAAACTTTTTTTAGTTAGGAATTATTTTTTAAACCAAAAACAAGCGCAATATATAACATTTTATACCTCTCGTATCCAGAATTGTAAATTGATCTTTTTTTTTTATAAATAAATATTATACTAAATTCAACCATAAAACTAGATAAAATATTATATCTTTATAGTCAATAATATTTACAGATTAACGGAATAATTCATCAGGAAGAAAAGCTAGAAAATTAAAACTTGATCCAATCATAATAATTATAATATATTCTTAAATTCCTTGTGTGTGTTTTTTTGAATTAGAGAAGCAATCTACCATATAATCTTAAAATTTTTCTAGAGCCCTAATTCGATTTTAATATATATATATATATATGTAATAATATATACACTTCCTGGAATAATAAAACAAACCTACAGTCAACCCAGAGAGAGATGGGCAGCTAAAGGGTGTCACTTTAGACATCAGCGACATTCCAAGGGGCTCCTGGGGTCCGTCACTTAACACCTCGGGACTTTGGAGACAGTTGGTGATTGTGTGCGACACGAACGGCCGCTCAGCGCTGGCAGGTCCCTCGCTCTCCCTCTCTCTCTCTCTGATTGCCTGGGTTCCTCTTCCAAATCGTGGTGTCCTTATTTCTCTTTCCCCACCTTATTATATTATTATGCCAGATTGAAAGTCGACAGGATCTTAACACATATTTATATATATTAAAATAAAGAAGGCATTTCCTGACCACGAGCACATGTGCTTTTTAGATATTTTGATTTATATATGTATGTGTGTGTATGAAAAACAATAAAAATAAAATATATAAAATATTTCGGGTGTTGATATTGAAAATAAAAAAGGCACATCCTGACCAGGCTCAGATGAGCCTTTCTAGATGGCAGAGCTTTTCACAATAAAAGCGTATTTACACAAATTTGGCTTTAAATACTCATTTATTGATTTGTCAGGAAGCCTCTGGGACCTAATTTGGTCGTAGAGCTACAGTCTGCACCACGCCGACGAGGGCCAACAACCAGAAATGCGTTCGTGGTTTATTTTTCTTTATTTATCAAAAAATTGGGTTGGCCAAATATCACGGAACAAGTTAAATAAACGTTTTGTTTATTTTTTCCACTAGATGGCGCTATGCCATCTATAAATGCTCATGTGAGCCTGGTCAGGATATGCCTTCTTTATTTTTAATATATATATATATATATTTAAAAAAGATGCATATATTGGATTTCTAATTATTCTTATTGTTCCAATATTTCGAGGGGCAACTCGCCTCTCTTTATCAAGGATGTTTGTGTTTTTCACTAGAACACGCGCGCACGCGTACACCACTCTCGTTCTACAAGGCCAATGAAAGAACTGTATCCTTGACTCAACTATTGCCTTCAGTTTATATACAGCAAATAATTATATTTATATTTAATATTATAGATTATTATTTTATCTATGGAAGATATAGAGATTTATATACAACACAGTATAATTGTAAAAAATTGTGTTTACATATTAATTCTAAATTTAAAATTTTTTTAACGCAAAATAAATTATTAAATAAAAGGTATATACATAGTTATTTATAAACAATTAAGATATGAATTCTTTATAAATTTCTGGAAAATCAATATTTCTGTTTATACTCTGTTTATCTTCGGCAGAAGCCCAACTTTCTAAAAACAGTCTACTATGCTTTTCTGTTATGTTTTTGTATATAATTGTGGTCTGTTTGAAATCTGGTATATATATATATATGTGTGTGCGTGTGTGTTGCGGTATCTGAAATTAGCCAGTTTTAACCTACTCCTGACCATGTCTCCTCTTTCTTTCTTGTCAAATCATTCAAAGTTATATAATGAATAATAACGCATATACATATACACATAGATAAAAAAGGCATTTATTGATTGAATAAAATATTGTTTTTTGCTCTTTTATTATCTAAGGAAAATTATTCCTTTATATTATCTAAAAAAGGCAAATAAATCATTTTATTCAATCCAATATATGCCTATTTATTATCTCAAGATTTAAAAATGGATTGCTATATTTTTTTTTAGAAGAATATATATTTACAAATAACCATTTTGATTTAAAAAAAAGTAAACCCTGAAATACAAATACTTTGTAAAGTGCCTTCTAGAAATTCGTATCCTTTTCCAACAAACAATTTTTGAAGTAGGATAATACCTAATATATAATCAATTTGGATGAAAGATTGTCTTAAATACTTCTTGAAGAATGATTTTCCCTCCAGTTGAAGCCTTAATGATCAAAATTGCTTCAAGTTACCTCACGTCCAAAATTGGCTATCTACAAATGATCGTGATTTCCATTAACTCTTGCTTCATAGAGAATGCTCCAAGCATTAATATTAGAGAGATCTGTTGAAATCCAAGGTTACGGCAAGATGAGAGAGTGAGATGACAGATTACCTTATAATTCTGATAATATTTCATGTAATAAAATGTGATCTTTATATAATAATTACGTCAAGCTATTATATATACAGTTACGAGCGTCATGCGTTCTTAATTCTTCATTTTTCATCTCTGTCACCGTTTGCTTTTTTTTTTTTTTGGAATGGCGCTCTCCTATTGGTTGGCTACGATCACGCCACCTTTGCTCCCCCCCCCCCCCCCCCCATCATGCCCCCCCACTCGCTTTTTCGTTTTTGTAACTATTGTGTTGAAGCAGGTCGCTCCTTAAATAAATGCATACATTAGTTAATAACTAAATGGAATCCTCTCTTTCTTTTTCCCAGTAAGAGACGCCTACGGAAGCCAACAGTACTTAGACAGATAAAGCACATAGGCTATAGTTATTAACTAATATATGCATTTATTTAAGGCGCCAATTTATAATTGTAACAAATAGTATTTGAATCAAAACATTCAATCGGGTAAAACACGGGCGTTGCCCGGGTCATTCGGCTAGTATCTAAATATCTTTCAGATAATAAAAATATAATTTCCACATATTATATATCTATTTTAAATATATTGTCACGAGTCATCAGTCAAATGAAAATATTTAGAGCTTATCATCATCACAAAAAAAGGCAGAAGAAGAAAAACAACAACAAAGAAAAGAAACAATAAGAATGGAGGACTTTTTGTTATAAAAAAAATATAGATTTTTTTTTTGTAAAAATAGCAATAACCATGTGTTAATAAGCTCTCTTTAAATAAAAATATGCTGATTAGGTTGAGTAAAAAAATAGTACAAATGTGATATTTGACTGGGATAAGGTGCATAAATTATGAAAAAGGAATCTCCTTATCGTGCAACTGAAAGTTGCTGATGGCTTGCACCATCTATCGGAATAAAGTCCGTATTTAGCTTTTATTGATTTATCAAGAATGGGTATTTGGTCAATTCTGGAAAAATAAAAAATAAACGAGAATAGTTTATATTTATTCCAATAGATGGCGCAAGCCATCAGCAACCTTCAGTTGCACGATAAGTAGATACCTTTTACATAAGTTGAGTAAGTTTTGATATTTTAAATACATAAGATAATGGTAATTTTGGTAAAATAATACTATGCAAATATTAAATACGAGGTAAATATAATTTTTTTATATTAGTATGTTGGTCTACCTATTTTGATTCTGTCACCGTTTGCTTTTGTGAATGAAATAAATACCCAAATATGGCCATTTCTCATAACCATCAGTGGTTCAGTGGTAGAATGCTAGCCTGCCACGTGAGCGGCCCGGGTTCGATTCCCGTCCGATGCATTTTTATTTTTATTTTTTCAAAACTCATTTATATATTATACAAGGATGACATCCACGGCGCCAATTTATAATTGTAACGAATAGTATTTGAATAAAAACATTTAATCGGGTAAAACCCGGGCGTTGCCCGGGTCATTCGGCTAGTTATTATATACATACAAGTTCCTTTTCAAACCCGAGCTCATCTATAGCCATTGTTACTCTGTGTAATATTCCAACAGAGTGGACTTCAGGAATTGGCTTATCCATGGAGATAAGCACCACCACGTATTTCCTATATTATATGCTCAATTAAACGGTGTTGTTATCAATTCATACGCTAATATTTGAATTTTCTTCAATAATCTTAAGAGATAAGAAAATATTTATTTTTCACTGAGATAACACGTTCATTAGACATTCAAAATTTACTAACTATAAATCAATTCGATAAAATAATATATATATATATATCTTGAATTAATATTAAATAAAAAAAATAAAGCCTCCAGGGAAAAGTTTTTAAAAAAAATATTTTTTATTAAAAAAATATATCAAGCTTTCGGGCCCAGCCCATAACCCCCAAGTGAAGCACGCGCAACAGAAGCCCGCGTTGTTCATGCCTTAAAACAAATGTAAACAGTAAATGGACTTTATTTAATTTTAAATCATATTTTATTGGCGTATTAATCATGTAATGCATTTTCTCCCGTAGAAGGACGTACTTGCCCGAAAGCTCGAGATATTTTTTAAATAAAACATATTTTTAAAAGAAACTTTTCCCTGGAGGCTTTATGTTTTTATTTTAATAACTATAAACCAGTTTAAATATAACTAAACTGCTTCTATTAGTTTTGTAGGAAGGTCGATATACGTCCTTTATATAAAAATTCATTAAAAAATGGATAATTCATTATAATGTGGCTTATGATTGTATAATGACATTTGAAAATTATACCGCATGTGTTTCTTTTGAACGAAAATTTGAAATTTATTTTAAGGATTATTTCCCCTTAAAATAAATTTCGATTTTTCGTTCAAAAGAACCACATGCGGGATAATTTACAATGTCGTTATACAAAAAAAAAAGATATTTTATTGAAAATTTATTATGAATATCCGCGAAACCTATGTATAATAGTTGAAACTATTTAGCCTTCATTTTTTAATTGTACATATAAAAGAAAATTAGTAAAAATATATTTTAAAATTGGCGTTAGATCTTCAAAATATATAAGCATAGAATTTATTTCTGAAGCCATTTGAAAATATATATTGAAAATATTTGCGTATTATTTCAAAGAGATTCAAAAGTTCAACTGGAGGTATAATAGGTTATGAAATTTTATATTTTATTTACATTTTTAATACTCTGTATTCAAATAGAGCCAGACAAATTTATTTATAGACTTTTATTTCGAAAAAATAAAAAGGTTTTATTATATGAAAATATCCAATTCATGTATTTAAACAAAATAATATATACAGAGAGAGTATTTGAATATTAGATATAAATAAAAGTTAAAATTAATGATTTTTTATTGTCAAACAAGGCTGAATATTGCGAATTAAGACATCAATACGCGAAGGTTTCATTTACAAATAAATCAAACTTCTACTCTCCTTACTGCGATGAAAAAAATATATTTGGAGGGCTTGGCTCATCAGTGGTGAACCCTCCCAGCGGTTCGACAATTTAATCTAACAGACCGCCTCTTTAGAGCTCTAATACATCATAGGATCATTCTGATTTTATATGCTACACTGAATGGTGGAATCATAGGAGTGGTATTTTAGCAAACTATGGACATAAGCTTTTAGGACAGTAGAATTACATTTAAATATTTACATCGAGCAATGCTCTTCCGCAAACAATAAGAACAAGTTAGGCATTAATAAATACAAAGCAATAACACGACATCTATATATAACGAATGAAGACATTAATACGCGAATTTTTATTTTACAATTAAATTTTTCTTTATGAAAGCAGGTGCACCCTTCTTTATAATGTGGCTTATGATTGTATAATGACATTTGAAAATTATACCGCATGTGTTTCTTTTGAACGAAAATTTGAAATTTATTTTAAGGATTATTTCCCCTTAAAATAAATTTCGATTTTTCGTTGCAGGTGCACCCTTCTTTCCTTCCTTTTTCGGCGATTTCAAGATTACGAACAGGACATCTTAAAATGCTCAAATTTAATGGAAAAATCAAAACATTCCCGAAATACTCCAAATGCGATCCCCAACCAACCAGTCCTGAACATCTATTGAATTGTATCAAATCCTCCATAAAAATACCTCTGGTAAAACCCCAGGACTATAATAGAAAAGCTGAGACAATGGAACATAATGGAGAACATTTAAACAACTTGAGGAATAAGCAACAAGAACAACAACACAAATAAATTTATACATTTTGAACATTCGCCATTTAATGTCTTCATTCGTTGTATATGGATGGCGCGTTGTTGCTTTGTATTAAGGCTGATTTCTATCGTAATGGTAATAAACATTAGAGTCGAATGTCATACGAATTATTTCTATTTAAAATTATATAAATCTTCAAATTCAATGTGTAATGAGATAATATTCAAGACTAAAAATCATGGAAGTAATATTAATATTGTAAAATCTATATATTCTCCCAAATAGAGAGAAAATAAAACATTGTCACAAATTAGAATACTTTCTTGGTGTAGAATTGATGATGATTATCTTTAGAACTCCGCCTTTGCCCGAATGCAAAAAAAAAGGGAAGCAGTAACAAGCTCACTAAAAGAACCTTTATTCAGCTGGCCTGGTTGATAGTACCCTGTAAGGGCTCCTGATCCAAGGATACAGGATGAACAGCGTTTGTAGTCCCCGTTAGGAGCAGCTGCACATGGCGTCTGTTCCTCATGTCAAAGGCAGCCATTTCTTTTGGAACTAAGTCGGCCTGCCACTGAGTAGTGTTCCCAGTCTTTAATGACAAGGGCAGACGCATTCTACTTCACCCAGTTATGATAGTTTTCAAACACCAGTTCTCAAGCTTTACAGGCTTGTTCCCCTAATATGATTGAGTGGAAAGATAAGAAAGAAGAAGTTTATATTTTGAATACGATATATCAAATTGAGATCTAAAGTCGTTTACAAGGATTAGGACGATACAGGCCAAGAATACAACTTTTATCCTTTTGAGATTTTTAAAACTGCAATATAACTTTTTAATTATCAACAGTTGCTATGTTCAAGTCAAGTGATCTAAATGGTCTATATTCATTGTAAATTCTTAACTTGTTTTTTGCTTATCCCTAGTACACGTGGTACAGGACATGATAATCATGGTGGGTAGGGATCGGCGACTACTTTTACTGTAAGCGCACCACATGTCTACACATATGAAAAGCAGTTCGACTTTGCATTTACAAATGTGCCAGAGCCCCGTTTGATTAATTGCACTCGCTGGTGGGGCTGGGCTTTTTCAAGAGTCAGGGGCCATTGGAGCATTTTCTTTTTAATCAGAAAAAAAGTGTACAATGCGGGAATCGATCCCGGGTCGTAGCGGTCGAAAACCAACGGTTTAGAAGATTCTTCCACCGACCCTCGAATACTTAACTATTTCTGTTATATCAATCACATATTCTACGACTTCTGGTGATCTATTTTCCTCTCTTCCTCAATTCCCATAGCATTTGCGCATTAGATTGGGTGAATATCCTGCTTTCTCCATGCCTATATAAGGTTTATAATATAAGCACTTTTTTGAAGAATTCTGATTATATCATGAATTCCACCTGGAACTAATAATCCGCCATAAACTGATGTCGACTCTTAGCATGGAGCCATGGTCTACAAAAGAACCTTCTGAAATTGTCAAAACTGATGTTGTGACTCTGTCATCGAGTCTGCTAGTTTTTAGAGACGGTTATTAATAACGCAAATTTTTTTGGGTCAAATTTGACAGAGGGGTGATATTTACTTTTATAATATTCCTATATATATAAAAAATTTAGATTAGTAGAATTATATAATAATTTATGAAATATATATATATATATATTAATATATATATATATATATATATATATCTTTCAGTTAGTCAATCAATTAATTCAATATAAAATATATTTAAAATCGCGATTCATTTATTTGTGGATATTTAATTAACGTTTAAAATTTCAAAATATATCTCTTTTTGTTAAAATCTAAAAAAATAATAACTTTGAAAAGTTACGAAAAAGTCATCTCCATATCGTGCGACTGAAAGTTGCTGATGGCTTGCGCTATCTATCGGAATAAATATCAACTATTTTCGTTGATTTTTAATTATTCCAGAATTTATATCTTGATTATTCAAGAAAAGCTAACTACATACGCGTTTGGGTTGTTGGCCCCCTTCAGCGTGGTGCAAGCTGTACCTCAACGACCAAAAAACTGGTCATTCAGACATCCTGAAAAAATCACGAAACGGGTAGCTAAGGCCAGAATTGCGTGAGGACGCGACAGAAAAGTTAATGAATTCTACGCGACCCACTATATATACGAGAGTATATATATTGCTTCAAGATTTTAAAAATATATAAATATAGTTTTTAAATATTAATGCTTCATTGAGAAATGAAATAATGCACGAATTATTCTAAATTTGAAAGCACACACACACACACTCGAGCGTGCGGCCGCGCTTTTGCGAGCTCCGCCGTTTTTCGCCTCTGGAGTGTGTGTTAAAGGCGATTACCAGCACGAATTTGGTACCAATAGAAGCCTCTCGATCCGCTGTACAAGCGCCTGAAAGGCCCAGCACAGGATCTCAACCAGGTGATGAATTAGCACCAAAAGACGAATCTGAGATGAATTTCTCTAAAGAAAATTCTCTTCTCAAATCTCAAAAAGATGCAAATTCGCCGGCAGGCGACAAGCATGTAAATCCGGCCACCGCGCGTGACGTCACCGCGCCGCCGACTGCTGCCTCTTCCAGCGCTGCAACAGCCAGCCCGGCCTCGCTCAACTGGGCCGACAGCGAGATGGTTGACGTGGACGACAACGGGGGTTTCACCGTTGTGAAGAACAAGAAGCGGCGCCGCACTTCAACAACGCCGGAGCACGCCGCCAAGCAGCCTAGCAGGCCTGCTGAAAAGCCCAGCTCCCAGCAGCTGAGGCGGCCGACAGGGCCGAAAACAGTGCCGCCTAGGGAGATCAAGGCGACACGCGCCAACATCGCTGACGCCAAGAAGAGGCAGGCCACAACCGACCACGAGCACTACATCTTCGTGGAGCGGTGCCCAGAGATCCCGGACTACACCTACCTAAAGGCAATGTCCAGGCTGGTCGGAAGGCCGGAGAAAATCACACATTTCGGCAAAATGAACGGCCATTTCTTCGTGGGCTTGGCAACCAAAGATCTTGCGCGCCTTCTGGTGGAGAGCGACTTAGAGATCGGGGGAACGACCCTTAGGGTCTTCCCCTACCGAAAAAGGGCCGAACGGATCGTCGTCGCCGGCCTGCCAGGCTTCGTGGACGACTTCACCATCGTGAACGCCTTGGGCCAATACGGGAGGGTCACCTCCATCGTCCCCATCCTGATCAAGCTGGGGGAGTTTGCCTTCAACGACGGCCGCCGGGAGGCGTTCATCCTGCTCCACGAGGGAGTCAGGCTGGAGACCCTGCCCGCCCGACTGACCATACAGTCCAAGGGAGACACCCTATCTGCCTACCTCTCCTTCGGAATCAAATGTTCCAAATGCGGAACGCAGGGCCACCGCAGAGCTAGCTGCCCATCGCTCGCCAGGCGGAACTTCGACGCCCCAAAGCGTGTGGACAATCCTGCTCAGGTTCAGGCTTCTCCTTCTCCCCCCGTGCCTAAGCGAACTGGTCCACCAACACCCGTATCCTCTCCACCGGCGCCTCCAGCTCCATCAGAGGAGGCACCTAATAATGCCCCAGTGACGCCCGCTGCTGCTGCTCCAGGTACCCCAGCGCTCCATCCTGCGCGACCTCTCCTGCCGCCTGGAGAGGCGCCGAGTTCTACCTGCTCGGCCTCCAACCCGCCCACCACACCAGCCCTGCCTTCACCGGCGCCCGTCGAGCCAATGGAGGTGGAAAGGATCGAGGAGGAGGGCACGGGCTCCACCCAGGAAGGAAAAAACAAAATCAGGAAAGAGCTAGATGCCTGCTTGCAGCAGGCCCCCTCCACAATCTTTGACAAAACCAACCAAGAGGGTCTCGAAAAGGAGAGGGTTTGTCGCCTCCTCGTCTCCACACCGCTCCTCAAAAAGCAACTCCCTAACCTTAAACCCGCCCAGAGGACTGCTTTGTACGAGCTGGTCGAGGCCCTCTTACGTAGGAGACTCGACTCCAGCGGCTCCATCTACAAACGCCTTCGCCAGGCCCTGCCCTTCCTCCATCAAGGGACATCATCATAGGCTTCACCATCGCCTCCATTAACGCGCGCGGGCTCGCTATTAGGAACAAGAGCCTAAGCCTTTGCCATCTCCTGAGACAACACCGCGTGGACATTGCGCTTGTGCAAGAAACTAACACCCACCACCTCGACGGCGCCCAAGACCTCTGCCTCGGCTACGATGCTATTACTGCCCCACCCGACGCAATATCGGGTTCGGGCCTCGCCTGCATCTACGCGCCGGGCATCACCGTCTCGCGACACCGCATCCTGTGGCCGGGCCACATCATCTTGGCCACCCTCAATGTCCACGGCCAGGAGATGACCGTCATAAATGTCCACCTCTCGCACGACCAGCGCGAGCGCATCGAGCAACTCCGAGTCATCGAGGCAGCCGCCGTTGAAGAAGAGGAGGAAGCCTGGGTCCTCGGGGACTTTAATATTAGGGACGACAGGAACCGCGACTCTATCTCCATGGCGGCCCTCGGAGCTCTTTGCGAGTCCGCCGCGCTTCTGGATGCCGCCCCCGAGTTTGACGCCGCCCACCTTCCCACAAGAGTCGCTGCACATGGCGACCTGATCGAGAGCAGTCGCCTCGACAGGATCCTCGCTCCGGCGCGCTTTCTGGAGGTCTCAACATCATATGCGATTGCTCCTTTCCATCTCTCCGATCATCGCATGGTGCTGCTCCGAGTGGGCCCTCCAGCCGCCCCCTACCAACCTCGCGTGGCTGCTACGCTCCGCTCCGGGCTGGCCCAGGAGCACATGAACAACTACCTGGTGGACATCGCGGAGGAAATATCCATGCTCGATGCGCCTCAACTGTGGAACCGCTGGACACTAATCAAGGCCGGCATCCTCGCGGAGGCCCGCTCGCTCCACGATCCTCGCCACCACGATCGCGACGACAGCTACATCGGCAGAGCCCAACGCTACATCAGGGTACAGCTTGAGGCCTCGTCGACGAATGCGGATTACCCATCTCTCTCGGACCTCGCGCGCCTCACGCGCCACCGCCGCCCAGCTGTCACCACCATCAGGGACGAGAACGGCGAGGTCATCGAGGGCCCCGTTTTGCGGCGAAAGGCCCTGGACATCTTCCGGCCTCGCTTCGCCCGCTCGAGCTGCGACCCGGCGGAGTACGCGGCCTTCATCGGAGCTACGACCACCACTCCTATCGAACTAGGAGAAGAGGATCCACTCCACCGGGCTGAGGTCTCCGAGGCTGAGGTAGCCGCTGCCATCCGCCGCCTCCCTCGCGGAAGAGCCCCCGGCTGGGACGGTCTGCCCTGCGAGGTCCTCAGCACCTTCGAGGAATTCTTCGCGGTCGCCCTGCGACGTGTGCTCGCCGAGTCTCAGCTCCGCGGTGCCCTGCCTCCATCGATGCGCCGGAGCGATATCTGCCTGGTCCCCAAGGCCCGCGGCGGCGATCGCGGTCTGGACGGCTACAGACCGATCTCCCTGCCTTCGGCCGACTACAGGGTAATCGGATCGATCCTGCTGGGCCGCCTCAGGCCCCACCTGCCAACTCTGGTGCCGGAGTGCCAGACGTACGCCGTCCCCGGAAGGTCCCCCTCCTGGAACATCGCGCGGGTCACAGACGCCGTCGAGGAGGCTACTGCCCGAGGCACGCCGCTGGCTGCGGTCTCCGTGGATCTGCAGTCCGCCTTCGACTCCCTGGACCGCGGGTATCTAACATCCCTCCTGGTGTCCCACCTGCGCCTCCCACCGGCCTTCGTGGGATGGATCCTTCTACTCTACGCCGGGGCGGACGCCACAATAAGGGTCGGGGGCTTCCAGACCGTCGCCTTCAGACTACTCAACGGCGTGAGACAGGGCTGCGCTCTGAGCGCGGCGCTCTTCAGTATCGCGACGGGACCTCTGCTGCGTCGCCTGGAGACGATCCTCGGCGTGGGCAACGTCATCGCCTACGCCGACGACATCGTGCTCCTGATACACCGCGACGAGCAGTTCGCGAGGGCTGCCGCCATCTTCGAATCATTCCATCGAGCCTCGGGGATCGCGGTCAACTACTCGAAGAGCGCGGGCCTCTGGTGCGGCGCCTGGCGCGATCGCGGCGACTCCCCCCTCCGCGGTGCCTCCTGGTCGAACTCCTCGATCCAGGTCCTGGGAACCAGAATAGCAACCAGGAGCTCCGTAGTCCAGCGGGAGCAACATCTTCTGGCCCTCCTGGAGTCCGCCTGCAGAAGAACGACGCCCTTCACCCGAGGCCTCTCCCTTGTCGGGCGAGCCAGAGCAGCCAACTCTCTGGTCCTCTCCACCATTCAGCACCACCTCCACGCCTACCTGCCGGAGGCCTCCATCATCTCCAAGCTGCAGGCCCGCGTGGCCCGTTTCATCTGGGGGCCCGACCACACGGCGTGGCTCGCCTCCGGCATCTTAGCGAGGCCCGTTGTCACCGGGGGCCTCGGCTTAATAGACATAGGCACCCAACTCCATCTCGCCTGTCTAAAAGGTGTCCAGGTCGCGCTTCGAGGGGGGAGAAACGGCTTCTCCTGGCTGGTGACTAGCGAGGCCTGGCTCAGACCTCCACCGGACGGCACCACACTCCAGCCCCGGCGCCTCCGGCTGCTGAAACTATGGGAGGAGACCTCCGGCGTTTTGTCCCTCGACCATCGGGCGGCACCCACGACCCAGCTGCTGGACCTCCCTATCATCGGCGGCTTCCGGCTCCTCCGCCCACCGAATCTCCTGGCTCCCTCGCGCTGGGTAGGCGCACGAGTCCGGGACCTGGGGGACGACGACCACCATACCATCGTAATACCCCACCCAACGCGCTCCGCCCTCGCCGACGCTGCTGCCCTCGCCGCCTTCTGCCGGAGGATCGTGGCGGAGAACATCCAGGCGAGCTACCGGGTTCCCAGCCTGGCCGAGGCCGTTGTCCTGCGCGGAACGACAAAGCCTCTCGCCCACATCACCACCCGCTCGGCCCGTCGCGCCCTGGATCGCCCGCGCCTTGCGGCCCTGCCCATCCACCGGCTCCTAGCAAGATGGACGCCCACCGTTGACGTGCCTCCCAGGGTGGATTGGACCTCCCTCCGACGCGGCGCCCTCTCGGGGCACAACGCCGACGTCGCCCTGCGGCTGGCCCTCCATGCCCTGCCTCATCCAGACCACCCAGCATCTGCCGGTCCCTCATGCCCTGCCTGCGGCTCCAGCGATGGCTCCCTGGGCCACCGATACTGGGGGTGCAGAACCATCAGACCCCTCATACTAGAAGCCTTCAACATCATAGGCAGACCCCCTGACCTCCAGGCGTGGATATTCGGGACCGGCCTCGAGCAAGACGACATCTCCATCCTCTCGTCGGCCAAGTCTCGAGTCTACCGGCACTTCATCCAGGTTGGCCTTCTTGGCAGCGCCGAGGACCCCGTCATCGCCTGGCACAGGACTCTCGCCCGCTGGGGAAGACTCCCTGGCTGAATTGTATCTATTTCATCTGTATATATGTCCTTTTTTTTTTTTTTTTTCATCTTGTAAAAGTTGACTAAGGTCAATAAATGCTTTTTAATTGTGACACACACACACACACACAACACACACACACACACCTTATAATATCCCTAACTGTTATGAAAAATACTGGAAGGGCCTGGCAATTCAGTTATCAACCCTCCAAGGGGTTTCGCAAGATTAATCTACAAAACCACATTTTATAGATCTGTATAGGATGATTCTGCATATTGTTACATCAATTTTAATGCGCCTTACATTTATTCAAAATATTACATGATATTTAATATTTATTTAAAGCAGAATATTTAGATTATCATCATTCCTTTTTGTAGTTTCATTCCTTTTGTAATATTTATTGTACATATATCTTGATTGGTTATTGGTAAAAATAAATTAAAAAGTGAAAAAAGATGCAGCCTATTGTAATCAAATCAATGATCGGTCCAGCTGGCGGAAAGGTCAGTACAATCGAAACCAACACTTTTGAAAATTCTTGAAAGATGTGGCATCGAGTACGAGGTAGAATAAACTCCTTCAACAAAGAAACAAACTCGCGAATCCCCATCAGATTAAACATCACGTAGCCAAAAGGCACCGAGAATGGAAGTTGTCTCACAGCATAATGAAAATGATGTCTCCATGAACGAGGTAACTGAGGTCCCTCAAAAAACGTCCGCAGCTACCCCTCCTCAGGTTAACGAAGAAACCATTGATGAAGATGGTCCTTGGACAACAGTTACACATGCAAAAAAGCCAAGAATACCACCTGTAATAGCAGAAAATGTAACAGACTGGAAGTTGCTCTGCCAAGAGCTGAAAGACCAGTGCACAGATAAATTCTAACGTACGATCTCAGGAAATAAGCACATTATCAATGCTAAAAATATTTCAGACTTAAAAAAATCAGGGAATACGTTCAAAAACACAATGGCGGCTACTCTTATAGACTCCAAGAAGAAACACCGCTCAGAGTGGTATTAAAGGGCGTGACAACAGCCTACAAGACTGAAGATATAGCATTAGAACTTGCAACAATGGGCTTTACTGAGACCTCTGTGATGAGACCTCATAGACATTCAACTAAACGGCCAATATATATCGTACTGGTAGAATTACCGAAAAATGAACATGACAAGAACATTTACGGAATAACTGAACATCTCCATCAGAAAATTGCAGTATAATCTTTCAGAACAACAAACCGTGTGACTCAATGCTTCAACTGCCAGGGTTTCGGGCACGGTCAACTTAACTGCTTCCTGAAACCAAAGTGCGTCAAGTGTGCCGAGGAGCATCATTCGAAAGACTGTCCAAGAAAGTCAAGACAACTTCCCCCAAAGTGTGCAAATTGCGAAGAAGCTCACACAGCCAATTACCGCGGACGCCCAAAGTTTCCAAGAGTACATCAGCAACAGCCAAGATACCCTGGTCAGTACAAATCTAACAACCCAATTCCGATTTCAAAAAGATCTGAAACACTGCCGAAAATTGTAGAACAACAAAACGAAAGCAATGCTGAGGTTGCGACAAGAAAAGCTTCTCGTTCTGAGGCTAAGGATCTGTGTGAAAAATTGAAGCAAGTATTCAAAACATACCTACAATGAATTGCAAATTACCATTTAAAATTATTGGTTGGAATTGTAACGGAATCAGATCAAAGAAAGAAGAATTATTGCACTTTTTAGAAGATAACTCAATAGACATTGCTCTGCTCAGTGAAACTCAACTTAAACCCTCAATCGATCTAATGTTCAGGAACTATCAAACCACTAGAACTGACCGAATTACAGGAAAAGGTGGGGGAACAGCCATCATTATAAAATCCTTTTTTAAATATAAAAATATGCCGATTCATACTTCAAACTTGGAAAATACTTCAATTTTGATTAAACCAGATGGAAAAACCCTCTTGCAAATTTCAGCAATTTATAAGAAGCCTGATGCACCATTTATGGAAGAAGATTTGAACCAACTGATAAAACACAACCCCGCAATAATCGTTGCAGGAGACTTGAACTCCAAACACCCTCTTTGGGGATCAAGGACTTTTAATAACAACGGAATCGTGCTGCACAATTTCTCTGAAAGAGAAAGCCTCGACATTGTGGCACCTTCTTCACCTACTCATTACAGTCCACTCGGCAATCCCGATTTCCTAGACTTCGCTGTTTTTAAAAACATTCCCTGGACCCCAAAGGCCAGAACCACCGACGATTTATCATCTGACCATCTCCCTGTAATCTTGGAATTGAACTGTCCAAAGGATGAATTCACAACCCAGCTCAGCCGAGTAACTAATTGGGTTCATTTTCAACAAGGTCTAATCTCCACCACGCCCCGCAGACTCCCCTTGAAAACTGAAGTAGACATTGATTCAGCAATTGGAATTTTAAACGAGAAAATTAATAATAGCTACTCGAAAAACACCATAGTTTCATCTTCCAAATTAATAAAGAACCCAAATATCAAAGCCTTAATAAGGAAGAAAAATAAAGCTCAGAAAAGATGGCAATCAACCTGGGTTTCAGCTCATAGAGCTACTTACCTCAATCTCCAAGGAAAGGTAAACCAAGCCCTTGAAGCAGAGAAATCTGAAAATTGGAATAGTTCTATTAGCAAACTTGAATCAATCTCAACAGACCTCTGGAAAAAAAAAACAAAACCCATTAGGAAAAAAAAAACTGACAAAATAACTAGTTTGAATGCAAATGGAAAAGCCTTGCTGACCGACAAAGAAATTGGAAATGATATTTCAGAGCATTTTTCCGAACACGTTTCCAAGGTGGAGGATGAGGTTCCGCCTTACCTAACAGATAACACTTGACAACATCCCCAAGAGGATATACTATCAATGACAACGCCGAATGAAGCCAAGGAAGTGATTAAAAACCTAGGTTATCACAGAGCTCCAGGCCACGACAATATTATGCCGGAAATGACTAAGAACCTCCCCCATCAAATGGATAGTTTTCCTCGCTGGGATCTTCAATGCTGAATTACACCTGTGCTACTTCCCGAAAAAAAAAAAAAAAAAAGACATGAAAACATACTATTATCATAACTATTCCTAAAAAATCACCTGTCAAATCACCTGAAGATCTCAGACCAATCAGCCTTCTCTCTAACATCAATAAGGTATACGAAAGGAATGTTCTTCGCAGATTGCTGACATACATGGATTCAATTAACTTTATCATTCCTCAACAATTTGGATTCAGGAAAGGACACTCCACAACCCACCAGCTAATCACAGTAATAGACTACATCCAAATAAGAAAGTCCCACAAGAAGTCAGTAGGAGCTGTTTTTCTAGACTTTACTAAAGCCTTTGATAGAGTATGGCATGATGGCTTGATAACAAAAATAACAAAAAATCAATTACCAAAGAATTTTATCAAATTCCTGAAAAACTATCTCCAGGACAGGATCTTTTAATTAAGCAAGGGAATTATATAACCACGGCAAAACCAACCCAGATTGGAGTCACTCAAGGCTCTATCCTAGCACCCTACCTATTCAACATCTACATCAACGATTTCCCTCCACATCCAAAATGTCAAACAAAACTTTTCGCAGATGACGCAGCAATTTTAATAAACTCTAAATCAATAGGAATAATAACTACACTACTCCAAAATTACATAAACAGTATAATCAAATGGTGCAATGATTGGAAACTCGACATCAACCAAAAAGAGTCTCAGGCAATAATTTTTCCTCCACTAGACAATACAAAATTCAAGCCACAATCAATCCTAAAGGTAAACCAGAGCCCTATTGACTGGACTGACAGCGTTAAATATCTTGGAGTTACCTTAGACTCCAAGTTGAAATTCAACATGCATGTCAAAAATATCATAAAGAAAGCAAAAATCGCAAAAATAACATTATCTAGTCTGTTCAACTATAGAAGAAAATTGTCAACAAAACAAAAGTTTACTCTATACAGAAGTTGTATCCTCCCGATAGTAACATACGCACTCCCAGTTTGGTGCAAATATATTACAACCACAGACAAAAATAGGATAAACGAATTCATTAGAATCTGCCTTCGGACAAGTATAGGAGCTCCATTCAACCTATCAAACAGGATACTGAATGAGGATTTGAGCCAACCCGATCTAGAAGATATGTACCAAACTTCCGTTAAGAAATTATACCTCTAAATGCAAAATTCAAATAATCCAACCATACAAGATATTCTACAAAATAAAGGAGATATCAATCCCAGATTCCGACGACCCGGCCCTGAGGCTTGGTTGAGAGTTCATCGCCCAACAGCTGCTCTCCTGCAAGGTCCGGGGGTACCACCTCTACTCCACCAACTCGCCATGTGTAAATAGCCAGGACAAGGTGACTCGCGAGCTGTTCTCGAATGTAACACCTGTAAATTGAGACGAAATAAATAAATAAAAATGGTTATTGGAGCGCGAGAGGACCTGGAGGGCGATTGCGGATCACGACCTACGAGGAAGACCACGAATAAATAAACACAATAACTTTGAAAGTTATTTATTTTTATTTACTTTTATTTATTTACTTCTACTTTTATTTATTTGATTTGAATATGGAAACCCGCTCGGGAAACGTGTATAACACCAAGAAGGAAGAAACCAAGGTCGACGACCCTGCAAAGCTGCAATTTGTGCAACAATTGGTAGAGATGCTGGTTTCGAACCAGTTGCTTCGAACCCCAATATAAAATTCCGAAATATGACGGGACAGAAGACCCTCGCCCATGGATAGAATCCCTCGAAGAGATTGGTTTCCTCTACCTTTGGGCAGACTACATAATTGCCCGTTATGCCACCATGAACATGACGGGAAGCGCTAAAACCTGGTTGAATTTGCACAAAGCTAGTTTGACGAGTTGGGAAAATATTAATATCCGCCTCATTCAGGACCTTTCTCTGGACGCGAATAAAGAAGAATTAAGAATGAAGCTTAGCAGATGCAACACTGGAATGAACCAGCAATCAGGTTCGCGGAAGACAGCTTAGTTTTGAGCAACAAGGTTGACCCCGCAATGTTATTGGAGGACTGAAAAAGAGTACTTATTCGTGCTCTACCTAAACCCTCCTAAAACGACCGATGAACTTCTTGTCGTGTGCAAAAAAATGGATTCTTTAGAGAAGAAGTATCGGGAACGTGTGGAGAAATCCAGAAGCCTATATAACGGTCCATGCTATTCTAGACCCCAACAACAATCGAGGTACGTACCGCCGACTGCCACGCGAAACTATCAGACCACTTCCAGGCCCCAGGCCCCTGCTTCCAAATATTACCAGAACGACTCCCCTCCTACTCCCAGGCAGTATCGAAATAACTTGCCCCAGCCCTCTACTCCTAGACGTTCTTATAATCCAAACTTTGTGCCGAAACTAAACCTTCAGAGAAACACCTACAATAAAAGCCAAGAAGCGAACAAAAATATGACGGAAGATAGAAGACCAATCTGCTTCAAGTGTAACAAGCCAGGACACGTGGCCCGTTATTGTAGGGTCAAGTTTATAAGAATCCTAAAAGAGGATCCAACAGCTACCCAAGAGAAGGTCGAAGAGAAATTCCAAATGAATGAAATATCAGAGAAATCAGGACCTCGGCTTTATGCTTATGTATGTCATAACACACAGACAAATATTCCTACCCGGAATAGATATTACGTGTTGGAAGATTCAAACTAAGCGTCGCGCCTGACTCTGTCAATCAAAGCAAGTCGACCATAAACGGAATCAAAAGTTTGGACCATAAATACAAATTAAAAATTAATATGGACAAGATAGGGACTTTTGAAGCTTTGGTTGATACAGGCACTGACCTCTCAGTGGTCGACCTCAGAACGGCCCTCGAAACAGGCCATGGTATAAGTAAACTCGCAAAAATTTGTGCAGGACCCGATGGAAAAAAATTAGACATGGTAGGAAGTATAATTTTAAATATAAAAATTGATGACAAAGCATTATCACACAAATTTGTGATATTGAAAACGCATTTACGGACATTAATTTTTGGAAGAGATTTCTTTAAGAAAATGAACGCGAAAATAGATTGTAAGCAAGAAACTATAAAATGCGATTTGACGAATAATCATGACGAAAGCAATATTGAAATGTTAAAAATAAAGAGTGCCAAGGATTACATTGTACCGGAATGTTCCATTAAATTGATCGAGGCAATGGTAGAAACAGAGGAAGGGGAATATATTATCGAGGAGAGCAGCAAAATGTTTCAAACAAATGGACTTCGTCTAGCAAGAAGCTTGTTCAATGTTATAAATAGGGAACCAATATCTGGATAACTAATCCATATCCTCCACCGTTAAAAATAATAAAAAACCAAACATTGGTTTTTTGAAGTAGTACAGCGAAAATAAATGTGAATCGAGAAAGAGAGATAAAAGAGAACGAAGAACCTAGATTCCAAATAAACGAAAATCACCAATGGAACAGAAGGAGTTAAAACAAGTTTTAGAAAGGTATGGAGATCTGTTTTCGTCGAGATTAGGGAGAACCAATTTGGCAAACATCAGATAGACACAGAAGACGCGAATCCAATTAAACACAAGCCTTACAGTGTAAGTGCTAAAGAACGAGATATTATAAAAGAGCAAATTGACGAGATACTTACAGAAGGCATAATAAGGCCATCTTCTAGTCCCTGGTCTTTTCCAGTAATATTGGTCAAGAAGCGAGATGGTAAATACAGATTTTGGGTGGACTACAGAAAACTGAATAATGTGACAGTAAAAGATGTCTATCCGAACCCTAGAATAGACGAAGTTATGGATACTCTCCAAGGATCTACATACTTCTCAGCAATAGACCTCAGATCTGGATATTGGCAAGTTGAGGTCGAAGAAAGAGACATAGAGAAAACAGATTTCACTACAGCGCATGGATTATATGGATTCAACGTGATGCCTTTTGGACTTTGTAACGCGCCTGCTACCTTTGAGAGAAATATGGAGAATATGCTTGGAAATCTGAGATGGCAAATTTGTTTGTGTTATCTGGATGATGTTATCATATATAGCCCGGATTTTCCAACGCACCTCAAAAGACTCGAAACTGTTTTTAGATGTTTTCGTGAATCTAATTTAAGGTTAAACGACAAAAAATGCCGATTTGCTTTTGAAGAATTGGTAATTCTCGGCTATATAACGAGCAAACATGGTATAAAACCCGCGAAACATAACATTAAAGCTGTCAGAAATTTCCCTCGGCCCACAAAGGTCAAAGAGGTACAACCCTTTTTGGGAATGTGCTCATATTATAGAAAATTGATCAACGATTTCTCAAATATTGCTGAACCCTTGAACAACCTTATTAAAAAGTGTATCATTTACCTGGACAGAAGGGCAAGAGGAAGCGTTTCAAACCCTAAAAACAGCACTATTAGGTCCACCAATTTTAGGTCACTTCAATCCAATTGCGCCTACTTTTTATATTCATGCTGATGCGTCTAACATCGGCATAGGTGCAACACTTGTCCAAGACATCGGTGGTGAAGAGAAGGTGATTTCATATTTGAGTCGTACCCTAAGTAAAGCGGAGCAAAATTATTCAACCACTGAAAAAGAATGTCTGGCCGTTGTCTGGTCAATGTCAAAATTACGGCCCTACCTTTATGGAAGACACTTTAAATTACTAACAGACCATCACGCAAAGATGGGCATTGAAAATTCAAGAATATGACTTCGATATAATACATAAATCAGGAAAGAAGCATCTGGACGCCGATGGCTTATCTAGGGGACCCTTGCCAGAAACTGATTGGGATGAGGATTTTGAAAGGCTATTTTTAAATCAAATAACAGACGAAGAGGATAAGTTTATCTAAAGTGTTAAGAAAAACCATAATGGAAGCAGGCGATCAATTGCGCAAAACTTCAAAGAAGAAGATGGATGCCTCTTTAAGAAAAACCCGAACCCTGAAGGCAGGGCGTGTTTGCTTGTGGTTCCAGAGAAGAAAAAGAGAGAAATTATGAAAGAATATCACACTCATATGTCGAATGGCCATCTGGGTGTCGCCAGAACCATGTACCGAATAAAGAGTAAATACTTTTGGCACACCACGCTAAAGGATGTCTCAGAATTCGTTAAGACGTGTCACCTTTGCCAAAGTAGCAAAGGCTCAAACCAATCACCTTCTGAAGTACTACAGCCCATTTCCCCA
Source organism: Cordylochernes scorpioides (assembly GCA_030710605.1). Taxonomy (NCBI): domain Eukaryota; kingdom Metazoa; phylum Arthropoda; class Arachnida; order Pseudoscorpiones; family Chernetidae; genus Cordylochernes; species Cordylochernes scorpioides. Next base: position 25,246,824 of record CP092883.1, on the reverse strand, counting down.
GCCAACTTTCCTTTCAAAAGAATTGGAATTGACTTTGTTGGTCCATTGCCATCTACGAAAAACAGGAAAAAAATAGATAATCGTGCGCACGGACTACTACACTAGATATGCAGAAACAAGAGCAGTCTCGGAAGCAACAGTAAAATAAGTTTTTAAATTTCTAGTAGAGGATATTTTTCTCCGGCACGGAGCCCCACAATATCTTATTAGTGACAGGGGCACTCAATTTACCAGTAATTTAATGAAAGAGGTGATGAAAATGTGCAAGATTAAACATTGCTTCACAACGAGCTATCATCCCCAGACTAATGGATTGACAGAGCAGTTAAATAGAACATTGATCAATATGCTCAGTATCTATGTGAACACTGATCAGAAGAATTGGGACGAAATACTCCCGTTCATCACTCACGCTTACAATACTACAATTCAGGAAACCACAGGATATTCTCCCTTTTTCCTGATGTTTGGAAGAGAACCCACGTCTCTTTTGGACGACAGGAATATCTCGGTGGACATTGACAAGGATGATTATGATGAATACATAAAACATCACTTAGACAAAATAGACAGAACAAGAAAATTAGTTATTAACAACACAATAAAGACTCAAGAAAGAACGTAAAAGAACTATGACAAAAACACATGGAAAGAAGCTACGAACCAGGAGAATTAGTAGCAGTTTGGACACCAATTAGGAGAATAGGAAAGTGTGAGAAACTTCTGAGAAAATATTTTGGTCTATATAGAATATTAAAGAAGATGTCTAGCGTCAATTATCTAATAGAACCGAAAGATAATCCGGGCCAATATCCTCTGATAGTTCATGTTTCAAGTATCAAGCCTTATTATGAGAGAATGGATGAGGTCATTCACGAGGACGTGACAACCTCTGGAGAGGGGGAAGCGTTACATCAATATTATTGCGCCTTTCATTTATTCAAAATATTCTATGATATTTAATATTTATTTAAAACAGAATATTTAGATTATCATAATTCCTTTTTATAGTTTCATTCCTTTTGTAATATTTATTGTACATATATCTTGATTGGTTATTGGAGGGAGAAAGGACCTGGAGGGAGACTGCGGATCACGACCTACGAGGAAGACCACGAATAAATAAACACAATAACTTTTCAAGGTAATTTATTTTTATTTATTTACTTTTACTTTTATTTATTTGCTATGAATATGGAAATCCACTCGGGAAACGTGTATAACACCAAGAAGAAAGAAACCAAGGTCGACGACCCTGCAAAGCTGCAACTTGGTGCAACAATATTCGAAATAGAAATTCTTAGTTATTATATTCAATCATGCAAAGGACACACGATTCGAGGTTTTATTTTTTATTTTTGCTTATCCGTAGTACAGGTAATACAGGCCATGTTAATCATGGTGGATAGAAGTTAGCGACTGCTTTTACTGTAAATGCATCACATGTCTACACATGTGAAAAGCAGTTCCAATTTGCACTTCAAATGTGCCAGAGCCCCGTTTGGCTACTTTCACTTGTTAGGGGTGGGACATTTGCAAGAATCGGTGACCATTGGGACTTTTTTTTTTTTTAAGTAAAAAAGTGTCCAATGCGGAACTCGATCCTGGTTCACCGCGGTCGAAAACCAACGGTTTAGACCACCCTTCCATCGACCCCGTGGTTTTAATTTAAAATGTCGAAACCACTGAGAGGGTTCACTATTGATAAGACAGGCCTTCTCACTATTTTTGATAGCAATCAAGTAAAGTAGTGGGTGTCTTTCATTTGAAAGAAATATCCGTGCCACAATTGTTTCAATTCTCGAATATAGATGGCGCGCTATATTGTCAATTAGTGTTTCATATATAATATTGCCACGTGGAAAATTAGGAAAGACAAAATTCAGGATGACACGGCACACAGGGACCGGGAAAAAATGTTCACTTTATCGAGCGATTCAAATTTACGAGTTTTAAATTGTCAAAATATATCTTTTTTTTATATATATAAGTTTATGGAGAATTGTTTTAACAAATGTTCGTTCAACTTATCGAGTATTTTTCGAGGAACCGGGAAAAAATGTTCACTAGATAAAACGATGATTTTGTAATGTAGAAAATTAGGAAAGACAAAATTCAGGATGACACGGCAATTTATTTGAGACAAGAATAATGATACAATTCCAAGGCAAAGATACTATTCCTTTAACTTCCAATTACCGAGGGAACCAATTAATATTGATTTTCTTCAACTCATCGAGTATTTTTCAAGGGACCGGGGAAAAATGTTCACTAGATAAAACGATGATTTTGTAATGTATAAAATTAGGAAAGACAAAATTCAGGATGACACGGCACACAGGGCCCGGGAAAAAATGATCACTTTATCGAGCGATTCAAATTTGCGAGTTTTAAATTATCAAAATATATATATTTTTATATATAAGTTTATGGAGAATTGTTTTAACAAATGTTCGTTAGACAAACCTTTACTCGGGTAAAACCCGGGCGAAGCCGGGTAAATCCGCTAGTCTATATATATAAAATTGAATGTCTGTCTGTGTGTGTGTGACAATTGAAAAATATTTATTGTCGTCTAGACAATTTTACAATTCAGCGAGAGAGAACAAGAGAAATATATACAGGAGAATGAAAAATAAAATACAAAATTTTTACAAAGTGATGATGGAGGATGAAGGAAGGCATCCCCTGCGCACGAGGGTCCTCGTCCAGGCGATGAGCGGGTCCTCCACCCCACCGAGCCCAACCTGGACAAAGTGGCGATAGACGCGCAGCTTTGCTGACGCCAGGATGGTCAGGGCGTCGTCCTCAAAGCCGGACCCGCCGAAGATCCAGGCCTGCAGGTCAGGGGGCCGCCCAATGATGTTGAAGGCCTCTCTGATGAGGGGCCTGATGGAAGAGCAGCTCCAGTAGCGGTGGCCGAGGGAGCGGTCGACGGACCCACAGGCAGGACACGAGGGGACGGCCGAGGCAGGATGGGCCGGATGGGGTAGAGCGTGGAGGGCCAATTTGAAGGCGGCATCGGCCTCATGCCCCGAGAAGGCGCAGCGCCGGAGCGAGGCCCAGTCGATCCTGGATGGTGGGCTGATGGTGGGTGCCCATCTCGCCAGGAATCGGGAGATCGGCGTGGCCGCGAGGCGTGGACGATCCAAGGCCCGTCGGGCCGAGCGCGTCGTGAGGCCGTTGAGGAACGGCGTGGCCGTCCCGCGCAGCACCACAGCCGCAGCTAATGAAGATGAGGAAGAAGATGGAGACTCCCCCCCGAAGCCCACGGCGTTCTCGGAGGTCAGCATCCGACAGAAGGCGCCCAGGGTCGCGGCGTCAGCCAGGGCCGAGCGCGTAGGGCGGGCGATGAGGTGTTCCTCCTCGATGAGGTCCCGGACTCGGGCTCCGCTCCAGCGGGCGGGGGCCAGGAGGTCGGGAGGGCGGAGGAACCGGCAGCCGCCGATGATGGGGAGGTCCAGCAGCTGAGCAGTGGGGACCGCCCGGTGGTTGAGGCCCAGGATGTTGGAGGCCTCCTCCCAGAGCTTCAGCAGCCGGAGGCGCCGGGGCTGGAGTGTGGTGCCGTCCGGTGGAGGTCTGAGCCAGGCCTCGCTAGTCACCAGCCAGGAGAAGCCGTTCCTGCCCCCGCGTAGCGCGACCTGCACACCCTTGAGGCAGGCGAGCTGGAGTTGGGTTGCCAGGTCGAGGAGGCCGAGGCCTCCGATGGCTACGGGCCTCGCCATGACGGCGGCGGGAAGCCACGCCGTGTGCTCGGGCCCCCAGACGAACCTCGCTAGTCTGGCCTGCAGCTTGGCGATGGTCGGGGGTGATGGCATGTACCCGTGCAGGTGATGCTGGATGGTGGAGCCCACCAGCGAGTTCGCCGCTCTAGCTCGTCCGACGAGGGATAGGCCGCGGGTGAAGGGTGTCCATCTGCGACAGGCGGACTCCAGGAGGGCTAGAAGATGCTGCTCCTGATGGGCTACGGAGCTTCTGGGGGCGATGTCGAGCCCGAGGACCCTGATGGAGGTGGTCGACCAGGAGGCGCCGAGAGGGGAGTCGCCGCGGTTGCGCCAGGCTCCGCACCAAAGGCCCGCGCTCTTCCCGAGGTTGACAGCGATACCAGAGGCCCGCTTGAAGTCCCCGAGGACGGTCGCCACCCGCTCGAATTCTTCGTCGCGATGGAACAGGAGGACGATGTCGTCGGCGTAGGCGATGACGTTGCCCACGCCGAGGATCGTCTCCAGGCGACGCAGGAGCGGTCCTGTCTCACGCCGTTGAGTAGCTTGAAGGCGACGGTCTGGAAGCCCCCGACCTTTATTGTGACGTCCGCCCCGGCGTAGAGTAGAAGAGTCCATCCCACGAAGGCCGGTGGGAGGCGCAGGTGGGACACCAGGAGGGACGTTAGATACCCGCGGTCCAGGGAGTCGAAGGCGGACTGCAGATCCACGGAAACCGCGGCCAGCGGCGTGCCTCGGGCAGTAGCCTCCTCGACGGCGTCTGTGACCCGCGCGATGTTCCAGGAGGGGGACCTTCCGGGGACGGCGTACGTCTGGCACTCCGGCACCAGAGTTGACAGGTGGGGCCTGAGGCGGCCGAGCAGGATCGATCCGATTACCCTGTAGTCGGCCGAGGGCAGGGAGATCGGTCTGTAGCTGTCCAGACCGCGACCGCCGCCGCGGGCCTTGGGGACCAGGCAGATCTCGCTCCGGCGCATCGATGGAGGCAGGGCGCCGCGGAGCTGAGACTCGGCGAGCACACGTCGCAGGGCGACCGCGAAGAATTCCTCGAAGGTGCTGAGGACCTCGCAGGGCAGACCGTCCCAGCCGGGGGCTCTTCCGCGATGGAGGCGGCGGATGGCAGCGGCTACCTCAGCCTCGGAGATCTCAGCCCGGTGGAGTGGATCCTCTTCTCCTAGTACGATAGGAGTGGTGGTCGTAGCTCCGATGAAGGCCGCGTACTCCGCCGGGTCGCAGCTCGGGCGGGCGAAGCGAGGCCGGAAGATGTCCAGGGCCTTTCGCCGCAAAACGGGGCCCTCGATGACCTCGCCGTTCTCGTCCCTGATGGTGGTGACAGCTGGGCGGCGGTGGCGCGTGAGGCGCGCGAGGTCCGGGAGAGATGGGTAATCCGCGTTCGTCGACGAGGCCTCAACCTGAACCCTGATGTAGCGTTGGGCCCTGCCGATGTAGCCGTCGTCGCGATCGTGGTGGCGAGGATCGTGGACCGAGCGGGCCTCCGCGAGGATGCCGGCCTTGATTAGTGTCCAGCGGTCCCACAGTTGAGGCGCATCGAGCAGGGATATTTCCTCCGCGATGTCCACCAGGTAGTTGTTCATGTGCTCCTGGGCCAGCCCGGAGCGGAGCGTAGCAGCCACGCGAGGTTGGGAGGGGGCGGCTGGAGGGCCCACTCGGAGCAGCACCATGCGATGATCGGAGAGGTGGAAAGGAGCAATCGCATATGATGTTGAGACCTCCAGAAAGCGCGCCGGAGCGAGGATCCTGTCGAGGCGACTGCTCTCGATCAGGTCGCCATGTGCAGCGACTCTGGTGGGAAGGTGGGCGGCGTCAAACTCGGGGGCGGCGTCCAGGAGCGCGGCGGACTCGCAAAGAGCTCCGAGGGCCGCCATGGAGATAGAGTCGCGGTTCCTGTCGTCCCTGATATTAAAGTCCCCGAGGACCCAGGCCTCCTTCTCTTCTTCAACGGCGGCTGCCTCGATGACTCGGAGTTGCTCGATGCGCTCGCGCTGGTCGTGCGAGAGGTGGACATTTATGACGGTCATCTCCTGGCCGTGGACATTGAAGGTGGCCAAGACGATGTGACCCGGCCACAGGATGCGGTGTCGCGAGACGGTGACGCCCGGCGCGTAGATGCAGGCGAGGCCCGAACCCGATATTGCGTCGGGTGGGGCAGTAATAGCATCGTAGCCGAGGCAGAGGTCTTGGGCGCCGTCGAGGTGGTGGGTGTTAGTTTCTTGCGCAAGCGCAATGTCCACGCGGTGTTGTCTCAGGAGATGGCAAAGGCTTAGGCTCTTGTTCCTAATAGCGAGCCCGCGCGCGTTAATGGAGGCGATGGTGAAGCCTATGATGAAGTCCCTTGATGGAGCAGGGGCAGGGCCTGGCGAAGGCGTTTGTAGATGGAGCCGCTGGAGTCGAGCCTCCTACGTAAGAGGGCCTGGACCAGCTCGTACAAGGCAGTCCTCTGGGCGGGTGTAAGGTCAGGGAGTTGCTTTTTGAGGTGCGGTGTGGAGACGAGGAGGCTACAAACCCTCTCCTTTTCGAGACCCGCTTGGTTGGTTTTGTCAAAGATTGTGGAGGGGGCCGGCCGCAGGCAGGCATCTAGCTCTTTCCTGATTTTATTCTTTCCTTCCTGGGTGGAGCCTGTGCCTTCCTCCTCAGGCTGAGCCACCTCCATTGGCTCGGCGGGCACCGGTGGAGGCAGGGCTGGTGTGGTGGGCGGGTCGGAGGCTGAGCAGGTGGAGCTCGGCGCCTCTCCAGGCGGCGGGAGAGGACGCGCAGGATGGAGCGCTGGGGCGCCCGGAGCAGCAGCAGCGGGCGTCACTGGGGCATTATTAGGTGCTTCCTCCGATGGAGCTAGGGGCGCTGGTGGGGAGGGAACGGGTGATGGTGGACCAGTTCGCTGAGGCACGGTGGGAGAAGGAGAAGAGGCCTGGATCTGGGCGGGGGAGTCCACGCGCTTTGGGGCGTCGAAGTTACGCCTGGCGAGCGATGGGCAGCTAGCTCTGCGGTGACCCTGCCTTCCGCATTTGGAACATTTGATTCCTAAGGAGAGGTAGGCAGATAGGGTGTCTCCCTTGGACTGTATGGTCAGTCGGGCGGGCAGAGTCTCCAGCCTGACTCCCTCGTGGAGCAGGATGAACGCCTCCCGGCGGCCGTCGTTGAAGGCGAACTCCCCCAGCTTGATCAGGATGGGGGCGATGGAGGTGACCCTCCCGTATTGGCCCAGGGCGTTCACGATGGTGAAGTCGTCCACGAAGCCTGGCAGGCCGGCGACGACGATCCGTTCGTCCCTTTTTCGGTAGGGGAAGACCCTAAGGGTCGTTCCCCCGATCTCTAGGTCGCTCTCCACCAGATGGCTCGCAAGATCTTTGGTTGCCAAGCCCACGAGGAAATGGCCGTTCATTTTGCCGAAATGTGTGATTTTATCCGGCCCCCCGACCAGCCTGGACATTGCCTTTAGGTAGGTGTAGTCCGGGATCTCTGGGCACCGCTCCACGAAGATGTAGTGCTCGTGGTTGGTTGTGGCCTGCCTCTTCTTGGCGTCAGAGATGTTGGCGCGTGTCGCCTTGATCTCCCTAGGCGGCACTGTTCTTGGCCCTGTCGGCCGCCTCAGCTGCTGGGAGCTGGGCTTCTCAGCAGGCTTGCTAGGCTGCTTGGCGGCGCGCTCCGGCGTTGTTGAAGTGCGGCGCCGCTTCTTGTTCTTCACAACGGTAAAACCCTCGTTGTCGTCCACGTCAACCATCTCGCTGTCGGCCCAGATGAGCGAGGCCGGGCTGGCTGTTGCAGCGCTGGAAGAGGCAGCAGTCGGCGGCGCGGTGACGTCACGCGCGGCGGCCGGATTTACATGCACGTCGCCTGCCGGCGGATTTGCATTCTTTTGAATTGTAGAAGAATTTTCTTTTGTATTTTTCATGTTTTCCGGCGAAAACTTCTCGCCTGGTTCTGATCCAGTGCTGGGCCTCTCAGGCACTTTTTCAGCGGATCGAGAGGGTTCTTTTGATATCAAACTCGTATTGGCAATCGCCTTTTACACACACTCCAGAGGCGAAAACGGCGGAGCTCGCGAAAGCGTGGCCGCACGCTCGAGTGTGTGTGTGTGTGTCCTCTATGGATTCAAAAACCATACATCCAATCGCCGTGAAATTTTGGGATATTATTAGGTGTATCCCCGGAAAGGTTTACGAAAAATAATTTCTTGAATATCTTAAATATCCTTAGAGTTATTTGCAGATTTGTAGCTTTAACTCGCAAGCAGCGCCACCTTGCGACGGAGATAGGCTTAGGTCTGCCCCCCCCCCCCACCGAGAAAATGTAGTCCGGCCGCCGGCCAAAGTTCCCACCGACCAATCAGAGGGATCAAGAGGTCCTGGCGCGCGGGGGCAGAGTTGGTGACACAGCTGTGCAAAGTAGACAAGAAAAAACCCTCGCGGGTGACCTCCAGGAACTACGTCCATCTTCCATAAACGACCATGATTTTATTCAACTTATCGAGTATTTTTCAAGGGACCGGGAAAATATGTTCACTAGATAAAACGATGATTTTGTAATGTAGAAAATTAGGAAAGACAAAATTCAGGATGACACGGCACACAGGGACCGGGAAAAAATAATCACTTTATCGAGAGATTCACGACCATGATTTTATTCAACTTATCGAGTATTTTTCAAGAACCCGGGAAAATATGTTCACTAGATAAAACGATGATTTTGTAATGTAGAAAATTATGAAAGACAAAATTCAGGATGACACGGCACACAGGGACCGGGAAAAAATGTTCACTTTATCGAGAGATTCAAATTTACGAGTTTCAAATTATCAAAATATATCTTTTTTTTTTCAAGTTTATAGAGAATTGTTTTAACAAATGTTCGTTAGACAAACCTTTACTCGGGTAAAACCTCGGGCGAAGCCGGGTACATCCGCTAGTCTATATATATAAAATTGAATGTCTGTCTGTCTGTTTGTCTGTGTGTACTCTATATATGCAAAAACCGTACATCCAATGGCCGTGAAATTTTGGGATATTATTAGGCATATCCCCGGAAAGGTTTACGAAAAATAATATCTTGAATATCTTTAATATCCTTAGAGTTATTTGCAGATTTGTAGCTTTAACTCGCAAGCAGCGCCACCTTGCGACGGAGATAGGCTTAGGTCTGACCCCCACCCCGCCCCCCGTCCGGCCGTCAGTCCAAGTTCCCACCGACCAATCAGAGGGATCAAGAGCCCCCACCCCCGTCCGGCCGCCGGCCAATCAGAGGGATCAAGAGGTCCTGGCGCGCGGGGGGCGGGTGACCTCCGGGAACTACGTCCATCTTCCATAAACGACCATGATTTTATTCAACTTATCGAGTATTTTTCAAGGGACCGGGAAAATATGTTCACTAGATAAAACGATGATTTTGTAATGTAGAAAATTAGGAAAGACAAAATTCAGGATGACACGGCACACAGGGACCGGGAAAAAATGCTCACTTTATCGAGAGATTCAAATTTACGAGTTTCAAATTATCAAAATATATATCTCTTTTTTTATAAGTTTATAGAGAATTGTTTTAACAAATGTTCGTTAGACAAACCTTTACTCGGGTAAAACCTCGGGCGAAGCCGGGTACGTCCGCTAGTCTTCTATATATATAAAAATGAATGTCTGTCTGTCTGTCTGTGTGTGTGTGTGTCCTCTATGGATTCAAAAACCATACATCCAATCGCCGTGAAATTTTGGGATATTATTAGGTGTATCCCCGGAAAGGTTTACGAAAAAAATTACTTGAATATCTTGAATATCCTTAGAGTTATTTGCAGATTTGTATATTTAACTCGCAAGCAGCGCTACCATTGAGACGGAGATAGGCTTAGTTTGCTGCTCCTGATGACCTTGGGTCATCGTGTGAGTCACAGCATGATGCTACAAAAACACTCTCTCTGGGGATTTTACAGCGTCGACAACCTGTAAGATTGCCTCTCTCATATATTATACTTTAAACATCTGCTTAATTGAAGCATTTTTCATTTGAAAGAGACTGCTCTCTTAACCCCCTTTAGACAACATTAAATGATATCCCGTGTCGATGATTTTGTAATGTATAGAATTAGGAAAGACAAAATTCAGGATGACACGGCTCACAGGGAACGGTAAAAAATGTTCACTTTATCGAGGAAATACAAAATTCGGGATGACACGGCACACAGGGACCGGGAAACAATGATCGATTCACGACCATGATTTTATTCAACTTATCGAGTATTTTTCAAGGGACCGGGAAAATATATTCACTAGATAAAACGATTATTTTGTAATATAGAAAATTAGGAAATACAAAATTCAGGATGACACGGCACAAGGGACCGGGAAAAAATGATCACTTTATCGAGAGATTCAAATTTACGAGTTTCAAATCATCAAAATATATCATTTTTTATATGTTTATAGAGAATTGTTTTAACAAATGTTCGTTATACAAACCTTTACTCGGGTAAAACCCGGGCGAAGCCGGGCACATCCGCTAGTCTATATATATAAAATTGAATGTCTGTGTGTCTGTCTGTCTGTCTGTGTGTGTGTCCTCTATGGATTCAAAAACCATACATCCAATCGCCGTGAAATTTTGGGATATTATTAGGTATATCCCCGGAAAGGTTTACGAAAAATAATTTCTTTAATATCTTGAATATCCTTAGAGTTATTTGCAGATTTGTAGGTTTAACTCGCAAGCAGCGCCACCATTGAGACGGAGATAGGCTTTTTCAAGAGGGGGAGTAATGTTAGGAGAGAGAAGCGCGTCTCGAGGCGGGTGCTCACGTGTCACTGTTAAAAACCTATTTGTTTTGGCTACATCTTTTCCCGTGGACTTAACGATAACTTTTCTAAAACTTATTTCAAATTTCATGTATAATTATTTTTACATCATTTAGTTTAGTATAATTATTTACTATAATTTCCTATCGTTCAATTATTATACTTTTTGTTCTTAAAGATTATTTAAGACAATAATCTTTAATTAGAAAGTGCTTTGCCAAAAGTTTGGAGTGGGGCAGACCCCGTGCGAGAATGGATTCGCCCGGCCGCCGGCCGACAGTCAAAGTACCCACCGACCAATCAGGGCAGAGTTGGTGACACAGCTATGCCAAGTAGACAAGAAAAAAAGCCTCGCGGGAGCTTGCCCAAGATGACCTCCGGGAACTTCGTCCATCTTCCATAAACGACCATGAATTTATTCAACCTTATCGAGTATTTTTCAAGGGACCGGGAAAAAATGTTCACTAGATAAAACGATGATTTTGTAATGTAGAAAATTAGGAAAGACAAAATTCAGGATGACACGGCACACAGGGACCGGGAAAAAATAATCACTTTATCGAGAGATTCACGACCATGATTTTATTCAACTTATCGAGTATTTTTCAAGGGACCGGGAAAATATGTTCACTAGATAAAACGATGATTTTGTAATGTAGAAATTTATGAAAGACAAAATTCAGGATGACACGGCACACAGGGACCGGGAAAAAATAATCACTTTATCGAGAGATTCACGACCATGATTTTATTCAACTTATCGAGTATTTTTCAAGGGACCGGGAAAATATGTTCACTAGATAAAACGATGATTTTGTAATGTAGAAATTTATGAAAGACAAAATTCAGGATGACACGGCACACAGGGACCGGGAAAAAATAATCACTTTATCGAGAGATTCACGACCATGATTTTATTCAACTTATCGAGTATTTTTCAAGGGACCGGGAAAATATGTTCACTAGATAAAACGATGATTTTGTAATGTAGAAAATTATGAAAGGCAAAATTCAGGATGACACGGCACACAGGGACCGGGAAAAAATGTTCACTTTATCGAGAGATTCAAATTTACGAGTTTCAAATTATCAAAATATATCTTTTTTTTTTTCAAGTTTATAGAGAATTGTTTTAACAAATGTTCGTTAGACAAACCTTTACTCGGGTAAAACCTCGGGCGAAGCCGGGTACGTCCGCTAGTATATATATAAAAATGAATGTATGTGTGTGTGTGTGTCCTTTATGCCTGACCAAACCACTCATTGGAACGCCATGAAAATTTGGGAAGTTATTTAGTATAGTACTGGGAAGGTTTCTGAAAAATAATATCTTGAATATCTTGAATATCCTTAGAGTTATTTGCATATTTGTAGATTTAACTCGCAAGCAGCGCCACCATTGCGACGGAGATAGGCTTAGGCAGGGAGTCTGTTCCACGCCTGATGACCTTGGGTCTTTCAGGGCTAATATATTTAGTAAAACTAATTCAAATATTAGTGCTTTATAATGGCTATCTCCTTGAGGTTACCGATTTAGAAGTTTATTTTCTAATTTTAGATTGTATAAGAAATATATTTTATTTTGAGTATTGTACTTTATTTTAAAAATTTAAATAATTGTGCAAGACGATATATACGATATATAAAAATCAAAAGAAACAATGAGTATCGTTTAAATATAAAATTCGAATAAATTAAATGCGATACAAAAATTAAATAACTTATATAGAAGCTTTTGCATAGTTTCGTCCTGTAAGCATACCAACCGGGAAAAAATGTTCACTAGATAAAACGATGAATTTGTAATGTAGAAAATTAGGAAAGAAAAAATTCAGGATGACACGGCAATTTATTTGAGACAAGAATAATGATACAATTCCAAGGCAAAGATACTATTCCTTTAACTTCCAATTACCGAGGGAACCAATTTATATTGATTTTATTCAATTTATCGAAAATTTTTCAAGGGACCGGGAAAAAATGTTCACTAGATAAAACGATGATTTTGTAATGTAGAAAATTAGGAAAGACAAAATTCAGGATGACACGGCACACAGGGACCGGGAAAAAAATGTTCATTTTATCGAGAGATTCAAATTTACGAGTTTCAAATTATCAAAATATATCTTTTTTTTTATAAGTTTATAGAGAATTGTTTTAACAAATGTTAGTTAGACAAACCTTTATTCGGGTAAAACCCGGGCGAAACCGGGTACATCCGCTAGTTTGAAAGAAATATCCGTGCCACAATTGTTTCAATTCTCGAATATAGATGGCGCGCTATATTGTCAATTAGTGTTTGATATATAATATTGCCACGTGGGAAATTAGGAAAGACAAAATTCAGGAGGAGACAGCAATTTATGTAAGGCAACAATATTAGACTCCATTAAATGTCGCTGCAAACTAGCAGTCTCAGGTTGGTAACAAAGCCACAGCACCAGCTTTGGAAACCTGAGAGCTTCCACCTGGAGATTACGGTTTGGGAAAAATTGCCCTCGTTAATCCAATGCAGCCTTTATTTGATAAGATCTACAAGATTAACCTTGTATGAAATCCTAAAAAAGTCTCAGCTGGAAAAAGTTGCGATGGAATTAGTTAAAAGGCAAAAATATAGATGAAAAATCAAAATTCGAATTATTATAGATCGGGTATGATTCTTTTAAAAAATAAAACAATTTCTACTGTCCCTTACTAGCAAATGGAAAAATTTAAGTGGGGGGGGGGGGGGGGGGGGGGGGGGGGGGGGGGGGGGGGGGTGGGTGTGGGGGGGGGGGGGGGGGGGGGGGGGGGGGGGGGGGCTGGCTCATCAGTGGTGAACCCTCCGAGCGCGATACGCCAGTTCAAACAGCTGGGAGGGTTCACCACTAATGAGCCAGGCCCTCCCATTAATTTTTCCATTGCAGTAAGGCAGTATAAATTGTTTTATAAGAATCATACGCATCTATAATAGCTTCGAATTTTGATTACAGATGGCCTGCTAATGCATCATAAGGAGGATTATAATCGAGAGAAATAAAGTTCTCCTCGTTCGTAAAAATAAACGCTAAAATTAGACTTCATATATTGACCGTTGCCTCAAGCAATAAAGCTATGGCCTTGTCATCTAGACACCTTTGAGCGAATTATGAATATTTCATTCGATCCATTGTGGATATCTTGAAATCCTAACTCACCCTTGACTGACGAAGGCCATATCCCGAAAACATTGTTTATAGAAGGGCGCTTCTCAGTGTCCCAAGCTGGTATTGTGGCTTTGTCATAGACCCGAGGCCGCTAGTGTGCGACGATATTCAAAAGATGGCACCTAGTTTCGATGTCTATTCTATCGTGAGGAGTGTCCTTAAATTATATAAATCATTATCATCACGGCAGAAATTTTCTATTTTATCATTTATTTTTCTAAAAGCAATAAAATGTGTATTCAAACAATATCAGTATTCTATTCAATAATACACGTATGGCTGATTAATTCTCGGGCTATTTTTATTAAGGAATAAAATTTCTTGGATTCAACCGTAGTCTCTACCACGGGATAATTCACTTGAGATGTTACCCATCGCTGTATTGATTCTGCGCTGTAACATCGATCGAGATTTCCTTCAAAAAGGGAGAACAGATGACTGTGATTGATTATAAGTGTTTCCTAACTTACTACAGAGTTGATAAAGCACAATTTGCATTATAGATTATAATACAAGAAAATAAGACCTAATAAATTAAAATATGGTTTAGTTTACAATTCACCTTTTCCTCAGCCCTTTATATAAATATGCTCACTATGTAGGTTTTGATAGAGTAACCTGAAGAATAGCCTGAAAACTAACAGAGATTTTAATAGAAGTACCATGTTTCTCTATTGGTCTCTTCTTCTTTCTTATCTTCACTCACTCATATTAAGATATCAAGCTTGTAGAGCTTGTTGACGGTGTCTGCTGGGGATGAGTAGAGCTCATCAATGGATGAATCAAAACAGTCAATAATGTTTTTTAGGAGTTGCAGGTAGGGAATTGCACTTAGTACCTAGTGGAAAAACATGGTACCATTCTGGATAGTCATGATGGTTGTCAAATCTCCCTCTATTGGAGTGAAATATTTCAATTAAATATATATAATCATACCATAACTCTGTAGTAATACAAGAAAATAAGACCTAATCCGAATAATTTATTAGTGTGTGACGTTTCGGCAACAGCATTGTCACCATCATCAGTCAAAAGAATAAATGAGAAAAAATATCACAGCACTCTTTTCAAATAGTGCTGTTATCAAATGTATCTTGTTTAAAAATTTGATAACAGTACTATTTAAGAACTTCTGTGATATTTTTTCTCTTTTATTCTTTTGTCTGATGATGGTGACAATGCTGTTGCCGAAACGTCACACACTAATAAATTATTTGGATTAGGTCTTATTTTCTTGTATTACTACAGAGTTATGGTACAATTAAGAATATTTAATTGACATATTTCACACCAATAGAGGGAGATTGGACAACCATCATGACTTTTCAGAATGATGTTTGAATTGAATGAATGAAAATTTTCCACTAGGTACTAAGTGCTATTCTTGACCTGCTACCCCAAAACACATTATTGACTGTATTGACTCATCCATTGATGAGCTCTACTCATCCCCAGCAGACATCATCAACAATCTCTACAAGGACATTTGAAAATTATCCCGCATGTGTTTCTTTTGAACGAAAAATCGAAATATATTTTAAGGAGAAATAACGATTATTTCTAACCTTTGGAATGAAGTAAGAAAGGATGAAATGTGAAGAGTAATGATAAAGAAAGAAACACATGCGGAATAATTTTCAAATGTCTTTAACAATCATAAGCCGCATTATATTGTATTAGAAATTACTTTATATATTATTTACGAACGGAAAAATATGTCCAGGGTAACCTAGTGGACATGGCATTGGTAAGCGGAACACTGTGAATTCGATTACCATCCCTGGACACTTTTATTTTTCCGTTTATCATTACTCTTCACAATTATCCTTTAATACTTCATCCCTAAGGTTAAAAATAATCGTTATTTATCCTTAAAATAAATTTCGATTTTTTCGTTCAAAAGAAACACACATGCGGGATAATTTTCAAATGTTGTTTCACAATTATAAGCCGCCTTATATTGTATTATAAAAAATCTCTAAAAGCTTTATATTCTGATATTATTGAGTGGAGATATGAAAGAAGAAGACACCAATAGAGGGACTTGGTGCTTCTATTGAAACCAGGACAACTTTTCAGGCTAGAGGATCGTTCTCAGGCTCCTATCAAAACCTACTTAGTGAGTTGTTTAGATAAAGGGCTGGGGAAGAGGTGAATTGTAAACTAACCCATATATCAATGAAGGAAAGTTGTCGCTATAGAATATCGAGGGATATTTAGATTGAAAAATATACAATTAATTTCGTATATTTGCATATTCATATCTTCTTGACCAAAATTTGCCTGGAAAATGGAAATCAAAACCGAAAGTCAATCTCCAGTTACCACTGAAGGATTTCTTGCAGGATAAACACCTCTAAGAAAAGATATCGAAAACAATATTTTTTTCAAAATCAAATTATTAATTTATTTCTTTTTGCGAACTTCTGTCGTTTCTCTACTTCGAAGAAAATTATAGATATAAAAAGTCCTATTTCCTTATAATTGACATAAAACACAATAGATAGATTTAAAAAAACAATTATCTTCTGCACTTTATTTTTCAATTATAAAATAGATAGTAACAATTACACAAGGGAAAACTTTCATGTTTATTCGTATATTTTTTTAATGTAAAGATAATGGCAATTATAGATCATTGTAAAACCTATTAAAGATAATTGTTTAATCAAAGCAATTTTGCGCATTTATTTTAGTGGGGATAACCTCCATTGTGTTTCCTCATAAGCGCTGATATATATTTGCATATTATAATATTGATGCGTTGTTGGTTGACAACTTCCGTGGGTACAGAGGATCTTTAGGACTTTATTTAAGCCAAATCATTGAAAGAATTACAGAAAAGTGCAAAAAATAACAACAACAATAAATAAAACAACAGTTACAAACTCACCAACTGCAGCACAGTGAAGGAAAGCAAGGAGCAGAATAGGAGGCAGAAGTTGGTAGAACCTTCTAGAATCTTCCACGAAGTACACCGGCATCGGTAAGCAGCAGCCCGACCTCTTGAGACAGCAGCGTTTGCTTGGAGTACTACCACGTAGCTTCGTTCTTCTCCTTGCTTGGATGAGTTGCTCATCCCTATATATCACGGAGTAGATCTTTCCAGAATGGTCATGGTTGGTCAGCCAATACTAAGCCTTGCGCAATTGCTTTAGATTGGTCATTCAGTTGTTCTCTGATTTTTCTACATTGTTCTTGAACGTTCTAAAACATTCTATTCTGGAATGCGCCCTTTTTTACTCTACGTAATAATATCTTAATATATTCGTGTTAAATTATATAAGTTTATTCCTATAGTTCAACCAAAATACCCTTTTCAAGATTTCAGCTTTAGTATCGGATTAAGGGGAGAACAACCAAATACAATATTGAGCGGTATGGTAGATTAAACTAACGAAACCGCTGGGAGGGTTTACCTCTGATGAGCAAGGCCCTCCCATTATTATATTGCCACGTGGAAAATTAGGGAAAACAAACTTTAGGATGACGCAGCAATTTATTTAGGGCAAGAACAAACTATGAAGGATAAACGAAATACAAGGTGATCCAAAAGTCTTGCACAACTTTAAAAATTATTAACTCCGCGAATATTTGCGCTAGAGCAATGCAGTAAACACCATTGTGTTCAGGATGCAATGGGAATTTTAGGGCAAATACTAAAAATTCGGAATTCATTTTAGTTACAATTTTATTCGCTAGATGGCGTTCTACGAGAATCAGAGATTCCGCGGCCAAATTGTTTGATAAATTGAAAAATATGACTGATCTACACGTAGTTTTTTTAATGAATACTAGGAAAGAACCCTAATAATATCAAATGATAAATTATTAAAACACCATTTCGTCAAAAGTAGAAGAATTGTATGACGATTTTTAAATGCAATCCGAGATGTGTAAAATAGGTATATGCAAATTAAACATGTAGCAATATATATATATTTTAGATGCGGCTTTGTTGAAATAGATTGAATGTTTGAAAAACACTGCTGATATCAATACCCGATATTTTGAAATGATAATATAATACCAGAAATCATGATGGCACTACTAATAAGATTTCTTGCTATAAGAAATTGGTGACACTTGACTAATTAACTGGAAATTTGTCATGATCCAACGAATGAAATAAAGAGGGGGTGACAAAATCAATTTGTCGTACTTTATTACAAATATCCTATGGGCTTGTAAAAGGTTGTTGTAATTAAAGTAAAGATAGAAAAAAAAATGAATTTAGAAAATTATGAATAAACAAATGACCAATTTAAACAGATAGTTTTTGTGTCAACTATTGTGGCGATAGGCAGGTGGTATTCTTGAGGTAGCGAACGACAGGGTTTGTTGATTTTAAATATAATGGGCTTTATTTTCTATGATGAATGATACATAATATTAAACTTCAGTTGGAGCGAGTATCTGGCGATTTTGCCAATAATATTTTTGCTAATTTAAGCCTCTTCTCTTTCCTCAATTTCTTCAAAGGGCTTTTTATCAACTTCTGCCTTTTCACTTTCCTCAAATTTCAACAGGCTTTTCCTCAACTTGAGTTCTTTCACTTTCTTCAATTTCTACAAGAGGCTTCCCATATATTTCTTTATCCCTTTATTCTTCTGAGCTCGAGAATTCTATTTCCTAGGCTCTGCTATCTTCCTCAGCATGATTCTCATCAATCCCTTGCTAATCTCACCACCTCTGCTAATCCCCACGCACCGGCCATACCTTTCATACAATTGTTTTGCCTTCTACATGCTTCGGTAAGCATTTTAAGGCATCACTCATGATTAGGTGTCTCCAAGCGCCCGCCGCAGGGGAGGGCCAAGGAGAGGGCTGGAGAGGCGACGGCAGAGCCGTGGGCACCCCGGGGGAGAGGAGGGCGAGTGCGCGCCGATTTTGAGGGAACCAAGGTAGCACCAAGCACAACTAAGGCGCCGCAGGCTTCAAAAATATTTAAGGGATCATTTGAGGGAACAAGATCAAGCGATCAAGACCCAGATCTCAGGATGTCTGGCTTCTATCGTCTGGCTTTTATCTGCACCGGCCATACCGCCCTGCCTTTTATACATTCCTTGCCCGTGCAAAGTTTCACCTGATTGGTTCTCGTGATCCGCGGATGATACTATACAAATGATCTTATGCAAATCACACTATGTAAATTATCTATTTTTAACAAAGGTTATCATTAATTACTATACTGTAAATATTTTAAAAATGTATCACCTCAAATAAAAATCATTTTTAGATCGACCTTTTGCGTTCAATAACGTGTAGTAAAATCACTTAATATTATATTTTCCAAAGTTAGGGGGGAACAAAGAATATTCCTTGTGCTATTTCATCTAATGAGCGAAAAGCGATAAACTAAACATAAGGGGTAAAATTGTGTTTACCAGTTTTATTCGAGAAGTTATAACACTTTGGTCTGCGCGACATAATATAAGATGTGAGCAAATGACAAACAAAGAAATAGAGTCAAGATGTGAGTACAGCATTTATTATCTCCATAATTCAACACGAAGAGCTGAAAATATTAGTAGATAATATGTATAATACCTGGCAGCTTATATAACACATGAGGTAACTGCCTTCTCTTTAGTATTAGGTCACAATCCTTGCCCATGTGGCACCCTTCATTCTCAAAGGCTTCCTGCAAACGATAGATGACAGATTGGACAACATTAAATAACATATCTGTTGAAATTGATGAAACATGCCGTCTGATAGAAGCCTTCAACATGGCCAATGTGGAAGGCCGGCATCGATAAACACACGACTTAATGTACCCCCATAGCCAAAATCTCAAGGCGTCAAGTCTGGTGATCTTGGAGGCTACTGTGGAAAAAAGTGGCGACTTATCATACGATATTCACCGAACATATCATTCAGCCATTGTTTGGCACCGCAGGAGTTATGAGGAGGTCCCCCATCTTGCATGAATGTTATTTGGCTTAGTCCTTGTCTGTCCTGCAATATGGGAATAACCTTTTCTTTCGAAAGTTGAACATAACGTTCACCAGTTACAGAAACGATTTTAAAAGTTCTCCCATTAATTTCTTCAAAGAAAAATAGCCCAATAACAAAAGAAGTGAACCCACACCAATCTGTAACTCTGGACTGATGAGGTGGCATTTCTCTAAAATCCTAGGGTTTTCTGTTTCTCAAATGCGGCTGTTTTGAGTGTTAACTTCTCTGTTTAGAGAAGAGTGAGCTTCATTGATCCACAGAACATTCGAAAGTCAGTTTTCATCAATAAAAATTTTCCGGAAACCCATTCAGCGATTTCTTGACGCTTCTCAAAATCGCCGACTTTTCGCTCGTGAAATATTTGAAATTTGAACGGGTAATTTTAAAGAAATAATCTTAGTGCTCTCCAAACTGTGAGGAAGGGCCCAGATAGTGTGGGACCAAGGGAGGAAGAGGAAGGGCCCAGATGGTGTGAGATCAAGGGAGAAAGGGCCCAGATGGTGTGGGGCCAAGGAGAAGGAGGTTGAGCCCAGGTGGTGTGGGGCCAAGAGGGAAGGAGAAAGGACCCAGATGATGTGGGGCCAAGAGGGGAGGAGGAAGGGCCCAGATAGTGTGGGGCCAAGGGAGGAAGGACCCAGATGGTGTGGGGCCAAAAAAGATGGGGCCCAGATTTATGGGGCCAAAGGAGAAAGAGGAAGAGCCCAGGTGGTGTGGGGCCAAGAGGGAAGGAGGAAAGACCAAGTGGTGTGGGGCCAAGAGGGGAGGAGGAAGGGCCCAGGTGGTGTGGGACCAAGGGAGGAAGGACTCAGATGGTGTGGGGCAAAAGAGGAAGGCCCCCGATGGTGTGGAGCAAAAGGAGGAAGGGCCCAGATAGTGCGGGGCCAAAGGAGGAAGAGGAAGGGCCCAGATGGTGTGTGGCAAAGGGAGAAAGGGCCCAGATGGTGTGGGGCCAAAGGCGAAGGAGGAAGAGCCCAGGTGGTGTGGGGCCAAGAGGGAAGGAGGAAGTACCCAGGTGGTGTGGGGCCAAGAGGGGAGGTGGAAGGACCCAGATGGTGTGGGGCCAAAGGAAGAGGAAGAGCCCAGGTGTTGTGGGGCCAAGGGAGGAGGAGGAAGAGCCCTTGTGGTTTGGGGCCAAAGGAGAATGAGAAAAGGTCCAGGTAGTTTGGGGCCAAGTGAGGAATGAAGGAAGTTTTAATTAATGAAGGAGTTTTTAGATTAATGATTTTATTTAATCATTACAAACATTACAATTAAAACATAATAGGAAGAAAAATATATATATATGGGAAAATACAGCAATCCAATTAAATTGTGCTATTGAACAATCAACAAACAACAGAGTAGTCCAATATCAATAAAATATAATCAATGATAATAAGCTTGGTAATTAAGTCCAACAAAGCCCCCTTTAATTTCAAGCTAAATATCTTGAAGGCGAATATCGACAGACATTCATAGCTAAGCTGCTACGTCACAACGTGACGTCACGGCCTAAGATGGCGCTACTTGACTTTCCTTTGTTTACCGGAAAAAAGATAACATTTAGGCCTAAATAGCAAAGGAATATTATATACACACATTGATATCAAATAAAAATAACAATATACACACATTTTTATATTGAGTTGGTCTTATAATTAAATAAAGATAACAAATGGATTAATTTTTCCTTTGATAAAGCCTTTGTTAAAAAATCAGAAATATTGTCTTCAGTTTTTACATATTGAATGTCAAAAATATTATTTTTCAATTTCTCATGTAAAAAAGCAATAGATCTAACTAAATGATTAGATTTATCAGTTGTTTGACCAGACTTAGTCAAAAATATTGATGCTTTGTTATCACAAAATATTTGTATTTTAACAAAATTAGATGTAATTTCTTCAAATAAGTATTGGATGTAAATGGCCTTTTTTACAGTTTGAAGTAATCCACATATTTCGCTATCACAAGTTGAAAGACATGTGTTATTAATAGTCTTACTTGACCAAGAAATGAGATTTTTATCTAAATAAAAGGTTAATCCAGCAGTTGATCTTGCTGTATTGGATCTGCCACAATTCCATGATGCATCTGTGTAAGCCTTTAATTCGACATCTCCTTTAGTATATATTAATCCATACTGCTTAGTTCCTTTTAAATACCTAAGAATTCTCTTAGCTGCACCCATGTGCATTTCTCTAGGGTTTTGATTATATCTGCTTAAAAGAGTAACTGCAAAGGCAATATCAGGCCTAGATTTAGTTGAGAGATAAAGCAAAGAACCTATTAACTCTTGATATTGAGTCTTATTGACTTCCTTAGAGCTATTAAAATTATCTAAATTAGTGTTAGGATCTAATGGGGTTGAAATATGCTTGCAATCTTGCATGTTATATTTTTGTAAAATTTTATTTATGTAATTTTCCTGTTTTAAAATCAGTCTAACATCCTCTTTAATAATTTCAATGCCTAAAATGTTACAAGTTGTTAAACTTTCCTTTATTTTGAAGTGAAGTCTTATTTTTTGTATTATATCATGCAAAATTTCAGGATTAGAATTAATGATTATCATATCATCAACATGCAGTCCTAAAAGTAAATGTGAATTGCCATTTCTAAAAGTAAAAACACATTTATCAGATTTAAGTTGTGTTAAACCTATTTCAAAAAGGTATTCTGTAAATGTTTCATACCATACCCTACCACTCTGCTTAAGTCCATACAATGCCTGATTTAGTATACATACAGAGGTCTTTTTCTTGTCATCTTGGTAGCCTGGAGGTTGGGTCATGTAGATGGTCTCTGAAAGTTTTCCATACAGGAATGCTGTTTCAACATCAAAGTGGTGAAATTCATATCCTGCCATTGTAGCATAGGCTAGAAGAGTTCTGAATGAATCTGTTTTCATCACTGGAGAAAAGGTTTCTTTGTAGTCTGTCCCATATTCCTGAGAGCAGCCCAAAGCAACAAGTCTTGCTTTGTAGATCTCCTGATTGGTTTGAGGATCCATTTTCTTTGAGAATATCCATTTGGATTTTATTGCTTTAGCACCTTCAGGTAATTCAGTAAGGTCCCATACATGATGGTTCTGAAGAGAATGAATTTCCTTATCCATTGCTTGTTGCCACAAAGGTGAATCAGGATGATTAATTGCTTCTTCATAAGATGATGGTAGCAAGTTTCCATGGGAAAGCTTGAGTGCTCCTACAGTTGGATCATAGGTGGGATCTTTGTCTTCATTGTCTTCAATAGGTTCATCATCTGAAGAAAGCTCATAGTAAAGTTTATCTTTCAAATTTGGTCTGAGATTGTAAGGAAGTTCAGAATGTTCATCTTGATTTTCAAGATCAGAATGAGAATGATCATCATGATTTTCTACTTCTTCAGAAGTTCCTGGGATAGTCTCTTCTGGAAAATTGTAAAGGAAATATTTTTGAGTGTCATCTGAATCATTTTTGTTTAGTATTTCCTTTCCTAATTTATTTTCAAGAAATTTAACATCTCTTGTTTCAATTACATTTTCATTTTCAGGATCAATTAGTCTCCAAGCCTTTCTTGTGCTTGAATAGCCAACAAATATTCCAGCCTTGGCTGTAGGTTGAAATTTTCCTCTTTTGTGCTTGTGTACATAGTAGTAAGCTATGCATCCAAATATCTTTAGATGAGCTACAGTTGGCTTTCTATTTGAAAATCTCTCTTCAGGAGTTATCCATCCCAATTTTTTACAAGGTGTTCTATTTTTCAAATAAGCAAAGGTTGACATTGTTTCTGCCCAATATCTCAATGGAAGTTGTGAGTCTATCAGCAAAGCTCTTGTTCCTTCAATCAGTGTTCTGTTATACCTTTCTGAGATACCATTTTGTTGGGGTGTGTAAACATTTGTCAGTTGGTGCTTTATGCCTTTACCTTTTAAATATTGAGTCATTTGATTATTTGTGAATTCTTTTCCATTATCTGATCTTAATTGTTTGACTTTGATTTCTTTTTCCTTTTCAATTTCTTCAATGAAAGATCTGATCATGTCAAAAGTTTCCAATTTGGATGAGAGAAATTCTACAAATATTTTTCTAGAAAAGTCATCAACAAGTGTTAATACATATTTAGCACCTCCAATTGATTCCTCTTGAATAGGTCCAATCAAATCAATATGTATTAAGTCCAATGGTCTAGTAGATTGAGGATATAGAACTGGTTTGAAGGGTGTTCTAGGATGTTTGGCCTGAATACAAACTTGACAAGTGTCCATATTCAGGGATTGGGTATTGAAATTGTGAGCTGAATTATTCTTCAACATTTTCTTCATGTATTCTTCATTTAGGTGTCCCAATCTTTTGTGCCAATCATTCCAGGTATGAAGAGTAGCCTTTAAAGCCTGTGATGGAATTTCTTCTGGTGCTGATGTTTTGATTATGTAGAAATCATTTATTCTTTGGGCCATCAAAATTTCCTCTCCATCTTCCTCCATTATATGTCCTCCATCCTTGTCAAAAAGTACTTTTTTATTGTCATCTACCAGTTTGTTAACAGACATTAAGTTACCTGACAATTTTTCAACATATAGGACATCATTAAGCCTAATCAACTTATTCTGTCCTTCAATTTCAATTGCTCCTTCTGCATTGGATATTATTTCAGAGTCATCTGCAAGTTTTATTGTTTTGTGAACCTCTCTTTCTTCCTTTAATAGATCTCTATTTGATATCATGTGACAGCTAGCCCCACTATCAATCACCCATTCTTCAGGTTGTTGAGTAGTTTCATATTCTTTGATGTTGGACACATGTTCCTCAGGTTGCAAATTTACAAATTTTGCCTTATTTTGATGTTCAGGTTTATTCTTTGAGGTTTGTTTATTTTCACTCCCTCTTTCATTTTTAGGATTATGCCAACATTCTATAGCCTTGTGGCCAGGCTTAGCACATATGAAACAAATAGGCTTATTACCATTTCTATTTTTGTGGAAATGCTTACTGTTTGAGAAAGATTCTTTATGCATTGTATTGAATGCTTTGGAATTTCCTTCCTTTTCTTCATGAGTGAATCTTTCATGGCATAGTTTTAAGCAATTTTTAAGATCAGAAATGCTTACCTTCATTTGGGAATTCAGTTGAAGTGCAACAAGGTTATACTTTTGGGGTAGTCCTCTGATCACTGAAGTGGTGAATTCTTGATCTTCTATCTCTGCACCAAGGTTTCTTGCTTGTTCTAATAGCTTCTCTGATCTGTATAGATATTCTTCCCAATTTTCTTCTTTCTTCATTGTCAATCTTGAAACGTCGTTTCGGGCCTCAATGATCCTTTTCTTTTTATCTCCTTCATATCTTTCATGCAGCGCTATCCAAATATCTTTGCTTGTTTTGCAATTTAATATTAAGGCGACTAAGGAGTCAGTCATTGCACATGTGATGATTCCTTTAGCTTGAGCATCTTTCTTCTTCCATTCTTTGAATTTAACTTCATCTTCTGGCGGATCACATTCCAAAAGGTCGTCCAATTCTTTGCCTTCTAAAATTGAAACGATCCTAAATTTCCAAGAAGCGAAGTTTTTCCCGTCAAATTTGGGAACTTGTACACTATTCTCCATTTTCTGAAGATGTGTATATCTTACCTTTTCGGTAAATTTGTTTTATTTTCAAGAATGTTGACGCTCGAGTTAAGCCTTTTTTATTAAGCCTTTTTTATTTGCGCGGTGGGAGAAGTGCTCGGCCCATAACCATTGAAGGAAGTTTTAATTAATGAAGGAGTTTTTAGATTAATGATTTTATTTAATCATTACAAACATTACAATTAAAACATAATAGGAAGAAAAATATATATATATGGGAAAATACAGCAATCCAATTAAATTGTGCTATTGAACAATCAACAAACAACAGAGTAGTCCAATATCAATAAAATATAATCAATGATAATAAGCTTGGTAATTAAGTCCAACAAGGAAGAAAAATAGCTCTAGTGGTTTGGGGCGAAAGGAGAATGAGAAACGGCCAAGGTGGTGGGAGCCAATGGAGGAGAAGGAAGAGCCCTAGTGGTTTGGGGCTGGGGAAAAAATGAGAAAGGGCCCAGGTGGTGGAGGCCAAGAAAGGAGGAGAAAGAGCTCTAGTGGTTTGAGGCTAAACGATAATGAGAAAGGGCCCAGGTGGTGGGAGCCAGGGTAAGTGGAAGAAGAGCATTAGTGGTTTGGGACCTAAAGAGAATGAGAAACAGCCAAGATGGTGGGAGCCAATGGAGGAGGAGGAAGAGCCCTAGTGGTTTGGGGCTGAGGAAGAATGAGAAAAGGCCCAGGTGGTGGGGACAAAGGGAGGAGGAGGAAGGGCCCTAGTGTTTTGGGCCAAAAGAGAATGAAAAAAGACCCAGGTGGTGTGGGGTCAAGGGAGGAGAAGGAAGAGCCCTAGTGGTTTGGGTAAAAAGAGAATAAAAAAAGACCCAGGTGGTGTGGGGCCAAGAGGGAAGGAGAAAGGACCCAGATGGTGTGGGGCCAAGAGGGGAGGAGGAAGGGCCCAGCTAGTGTGGGGCCAAGGGAGGAAGGAACCAGATGGTGTGGGGCCAAGGGAGGAAGGACCCAGATGGTGTGGGGCCAAAAAAGAAGGGGCCCAGATTTATGGGGCCAAAGGAGAAAAAGGAAGAGCCCAGGTGGTGTGGGTCAAGGGAAGAAGGACCCAGATGGTGTGGGGCCAAGGGAGGAAGAGGAAGGGCCCTAGTGGTTTGAGGCCAAAGGAGAATGAGAAAAGGCCCAGGTGGTTTGAGGCCAAGGAAGGAGGAGAAAGAGCTCTAGTGGTTTGAGGCCAAAGGATAATGAGAAAGGGCCCAGGTTGTGGGAGCCAGGGGAAGAGGAAGAAGTGCATTAGTGGTTTGGGACCTAAGGAGAATGAGAAAAGGCCCAGGTGGTGGGGGCCAAGAGAGGAGGAGGAAGAGACCTAGTGTTTTGGGACCAAAGGAGAATTAGAAAAGACCCCGGTGGTGTGGGGCCAAGGGAGGAGGCGGAAGAGCCCTAGTTGTTTGGGGCTGAAAAACAATGAGAAAGGGCCCAGGTGGTGAGGGTCAAGGGAGGAGGAAGAAGAGCCCTAGTGGTTTGGGGCCAAAGGAGAATGAGAAAAGGCCAAGGTGGTGGGGGCCAAGTGAGGAGGAGTAAGTACTCTAGTGGTTTGGAACTGATAAAGAATGAGAAATGACCCAGGTGGTGGGGGCCAACGCAGGAGGAGGAAGGGCCCTAGTGGTTTGGGGACAAAAGAGAATGACAAAAGGCCCAGGTGGTGGGGCTCATGGGAGGAGGAGGAAAGGCCCTAATGGTTTGGAGCCAAAGTAGAACGAGAAAAGGCCCAGTTGGTTTGGGGCCAAGGGAGGAGGAGGAGGTAGAGCTCTAGTGGTTTGGGGCCAAAGGAGAATGAGAAATGGCCCAGGTGGTGGGGCTCATGGGAGGAGGAGGAAAGGCCCTAATGGTTTGGAGCCAAAATAGAATAAGAAAAGGCCCAGTTGGTTTGGGGCCAAGGGGGGAGGAGGAAGAGCTCTAGTGGTTTGGGGCCAAAGGAGAATGAGAAATGACCCAGGTGGTGGGGGCAAAGGGAGGAGGAGGATGAAGAGCCCTAGTGGTTTGGGGACAAAAGAGAATGAGAAAGGGCCCAGGTAGTGAGGACTAAAGGAGGAGGAGATAGAACCCAGGCGGTTTGGGGACAAGGGAAAAGGGCCCAGGTGGTGTGGGGCGAAGGGAGGAATATAAAGAGCTCAGTTGGAGTGGGGCAATATGTTGGAGATGGCAATAAAAACAAGCAGCCTATTTGTTTATGGCATAGGTAGGGGGAAGAGGGCACGTTGTGAGTGTCCTTGAGCACCTCAAGCGGAATAAAAGCTCTCTTGTAATGGCCAAAACTTTACCAGAATGTTGAGGCTAGCATTTTTCACCAGAGGAGGTGCTCTTAAATAAAAGGAGTACTTCAGTACTCGGCCCTCGGGATGATCACTTGAAGAAGTGAGGACTTCTACCAAAACTTCTTTGGCGCCCTCAGCTTCTTGACAGCTTCCTTAGACATTTTTTTGAAGATGGGCTCCTCGTTAAGCTTTATCTTTGCTTCCTCCATCTTCGCGTCCAGCGCGTCCAGTAGCAGCTGGTTGCTGACCATTTCTCGGTACAGCTTCCTGAAGTCGTCATTCAGACTTCTGATGAGGGCATCCTCGAAATAATTATCCATTGCGATATATTTGTCTTTACTTCGTAGTTAAGCGTCAAGCCTTATCGCTCTCTAACAATTGAATGAAAACTTGTCTCCATAGAAACCTGAATAGAAAGATATTTAACGTGATATACGTCATTAATTATATTGACACAAATAAAATAAAAATGAATGCGTCTGTATAAATATATCTAATATATTTATATTATGGTTAACATATAAACAATTAATATATCTAACACAAGGTTATCCAAAAGTCTCTTCATTTTGAAATATGCAAACCTTTCGATTTCTAAATTTAATATGTATTCACTTTTCTCAGGTTTTAAAATATTACAAAAACACTACTTTGTGTTAAAAGCATAATGTTTGGAGAGTTATTTCATTTAGATGGCCCCCCTCACAACTGCAGGCTCTTACACTAACACTATTCATTAAAAGCTTTAATTTAACTTGCTCCCATGTCTGCCTGTCCACAAATCTTCTAATCAATGTTTAATATACTTCTAGAGCACATAGAAATCTGAAATATTTTATACCCTTTGAAACCCGATGAACATGTAAGTTGAAATATTGTCGCGGAGATAAATAAAGCAAGGGCAAATTTGGGGATAATTAATTTATTATAAAGGGTATTTACCTTTTAGGTCGACAATAAAATTATATACAAGAGGTATTTATAGGGATAACGAGTCAGATAATATAACAACTTATCCCAATGTAAAGATAATAATAAAGAGCGTCGTCAGCCACCAAGGCGCCCCGTTTTCCTTATTTGCTGATAAGATTCCGAGAACCCCTCACACCTGTGGTCGTCCCCCCGGAGTCCAGGGATAATTGACAGGTGTCCCATGGAGCTTCTTGTGGCCGGAGTTGCAGAGCTACTTGACAATATTTTCAGAATTTGGGTTGTCAGGGTGGCCGGAAACAGACAAATTTCCAAAATGAGTTTCAAAATATGAGATTAAATTTTAATATGTTTCCAGACCACATATAAGACATATACATATACAGACTACTGGGGGGTCGGGGGGTAGCCAGGAACGAACATATTTCTATGTTTCTATTTGAATCTTTGGTGTTACACTATGTCATCTAGGAAACCTTTGGGAGTTGCGAATTGACTTTTTAAAGATTGTTCAACACCATAAACAAGTTAGATATCCGAATATTAGGTTCATATCTAAAACCCCTTTGGAATTACAGGCAAAAATTTGCTGAAATTCAATAAATATATCAATTTTCTGTTATGAATCAATAATCTAATTTCAATATCATATCAAGCATATGTTATCATATATTCCACGATACAGATATAAATAGTTTTCCCTTTTTTAATTAATCATTTGTTAATTTTAACTAAAATTAATTAATTGAATAATCATAAGTCAAATAAAATCTCTTTACCAATTAACCCCAAACAAAAATATATTGCGCGTCAGTAACTTTGTATTATAATTCACAATAAATGCAAGTGTACAAATTACCAGACATATGGATTGTTTTGTACGATATCAACTCAAAAACTGGAATATTCTCTGAACACCCCTAACTTGAGAAATTTTGCGCAAAAAAAATAATACAAAATGATTTTATTACCACGTTATTCAACGCAAAAGGTCGATCTAAAAATTATTTTTATTTTAGGGTGCAACATTTTCAAAATTTTGCACAGTATAATAAGATATGATAACATTTGACAAGCCCATAGGATATTTGGAATGAAGTACGACAAATAGATTTTTTGACCCCTCTATATTTCACTTGTTGGATCAGGACAAATTTTCAGTTAAATAGTCAATTGTCTCCAATATGTCAAGAAACTATACATTTCTTATAGCAAGAAATCTTATTAGTAGTGTCATCATTGTATTAACATTTCAAAAAATCGTGTATTGATTTCAGCAGTGTTTTTCAAACATTCAATCAAATTCACAAAACCGCATCTAAAATATAATATTTCAATTTGAATTTGCCTATTTTACATATCTCGAATTGCATTTAAAAATCGTCATCCAATTATTCTACTTTTGGCGAAATGGTGTTTTATTAATTTATCGTTTGATATTATAAGGGTCCTTTCCAGGTATTCAAAAAGGAAAAATACGTGTCGATCAGTTATATTTTTCAAATTGTCAAACCATTTGGCCGCTGAATCTCTGATTCTGGTAGAGCGCCATCTAGCGAATAAAATTGTAACTGAAATTAATTTAGAATTTTTCATCATTTACCCTAAATATACCCTTTGCCTTCTGAACACAATGGTGTTTACCGCATTGCTCTAACGCAAATATTCGCGGAGGTATTAATTTTTGAAGTTGTGCAAGACTTTTGGATCACCCTGTATAAGCAAATGAGGGAAGTTTACAGAGTAGCAAAATATAAACATAAAAAATGATATTATTTCAATAAAATAATAAATTCTTTGTTACAATATCATTGCAATAAGGGTAATAGAAAATTATTTTATTTCGAAAAAAGAATCATACGCGTCAAAAATGTTTTCAATTTTTATAACTTTAAGTTTCTCTCAATCATTCAATTCTATCAATTTGTTCTGTTTCTCTATTTTATAAGATTTCAGAATGTTTTTTTTTTTTTTTTTTTTTTTAAAAACATATAATATTTACACCAAAAATGTTTATAGACTTGCCTCATAAATCATACTTGGACACAACGCTTGGAAGCAACTTCAAATGTTATTAACTCATAGGGAGAGATGAGGCCACTTCAGAACGCAGTACACGGTGGTGGTTCACAAAACCTCGCGTTTGCAATACCAGATTGACGAGTCATGGAGGATGATAACGATCAATTAGAGGTGATAATGGAAGTAAATCCAAAATTACTCAAGAGGTTGCTGAAGAACTCAATATCGACCATTCCACAGTTTTTTGCCATATTAGAAAATTGGTAGAATAAAAATGCGCTCGTCGAATGGGTGCCCTACGAACTATTTTTTTTTTTAAATTATCCCTAGTAGAGGCCATGATAATCATGGTGGGTAGTTGACGACTGCTTTTAATGTAAGTGCACCACATTTCTAAAAATGAAAAAACAATTGAAAAAAAAAATAAATAAGTGGGTCAGGTGTTGATATTAAAAATAAAGAAATCAAATCCTGACAATGAGCACATGTGCTTTTTAGATGACAGAGCGCCATCTAGTGGAGCAAAAATAAACTAAACGTTTATTTAACTTGCTCCGTCATATTTGGCCAACCCAATATCTTGATAAATCAAGAAAAGCCATCCACGAACGCGTTTCGCGCTGTTGGTGCTCGTCAGCGTTGAGCAGGTGGTACCACTGCACCAATCTTCTTGAGAAACCTCTTCTACTTCTACACATGTGAAAAGTAGTTCGGTTTTGCACTTACAAATATTCCAGAGCCCCGTTTGGTTACTTGAAATCGCTGATGGGGTGGATTTTTTCAAGAATCGGTGGTCATTAGAGCATTTTTTTAATCATAAAAAAAGTTCCCAATGCGGAATTCGTTCCTGGGTCTTAGCGGTCGAAAACCAATTGTTTAGACCACCCTTCCACCGACCTTCTATGAACTAATGAATATAATAAAAACCGCAGTTCATAAGTGTCCTTTTCGCTATTTATATGAAAAAATAATGATCTATTTCTCGACCGTATTATGACTTGCGAGCTATAATTGGATTCTCTATGGAAACGGTCGACGTTTAGCACAAAGACTAGACCAGAACGTATCTCCAAAGCACTTTCAAAGTTGATTTGTTTATGAAAAGGTACTGATAACTGTTTGGTGGTTCAAGTTTTTAACCAAGTAGTTTAATTGTAAGTATAGAGGCTGCCTGGCCGGCATTCATATTTATATAAAAAATAGACACTTCGACCAGTTGGAGTTTTTTATTTTCTCAACGTTTCGACAAAAATCCTTTGTCTTTGTCAGGAGAAGTGAATAAAAATAAAGCATTTGGCAAGGCGTTAAAAATTGTTCTGAGGTTTGCAAGGGCGTTCTCACGTGATTTTTCGAATTTATTACAACATCTAAAGCACAAGTCAAAAATAAATATTAAACTCGTCAAAGACTATGATCTTAGAAATAAAAATATATAATAATATAATTATAAGTACAAGTTTAAGTACAAGTTATTTTAATTTAGATTGTCTTTAAGTTTAAGGTTGTAAATATTCGCTATACAGCTTACTGAATCCAAGCCAAACTCATCACGACAGATAGGTATTGTCTAGTAAATTGAAGAAATGTATCAAAAATTCAAAGAGAATCTGTCCAATTTAAATGATAGAAAATATCAAATCCTCTTCAACGACAAACTCGTCCATACGTCTCAATGATGACATGGTAATATCTACCTGAGTTAGGGCACAAGCTCTTGATCATCTACCATACTCGCTAGATCTTTCACTGCCTACATTCTGCCAATTCTTTAACCACCTCAGCCAATTTCTAAGAAAGAAATGCTTCAAAAACAAAGTAGACGCCAAATGGTCTTTCAATAGTTTCTTCGCTTCTAGAACTCCAAAATTTAATGTAGCCGTAATGAACAAACTTATTTTTCATTAAGAGAAAGACATCTTCTTATCGTGTGGATTAAAGTTGCTGACGGCTTGATTAATCAAGATTGGGTATTTGGCCAATTCTGGAATAATTAAAAATCAACGAATAGTTGATATTTGTTCCGATAGATAGCACAAGCCATCAGCAACTTTCTGTTGCACGATAATGAGATGCCGTTTTCTTAATTTATTCACCTCATAACACTACAAATTCACAATTTTACTATTTTTGACTATTATACAAGTAGGACTAATTTTGACTTTCCCAGCAATTGTTAGTTACATTAACTTTCATTGTTAGCAGATACGTTATCTTCTAATTATCTGTAGAATTAAAAGGGAGATAGACTTTTCAGAAAAAAATCGGCATTGAGGTTTCTAAATAGGATTCTAAGAAATTATAAAAGTGGATTTCTAACGTTCATGCAAGACTTATTGTAATTGGCAACACACCTTTTTCCTAGAGATCGGATGAATGCATTTAAATGATAGCAAATTCAAAACAGGAACTCTCTTTTTTATTCATATCCAACTGCTTTTTTCCAGAATAGCTTTGTTATATTAAATTCTAGGGAAAATTGTGGTATTCATAGAAATTGCAATTAACTGGCTTTATCTCTGTCGTATATATTATGAAGTAACACTCAAATTGTTTGCTAAAATTATTGTTGTGTGTGTTTATATACAGGGTGCTTCAAAAAAATGTATACACACTTTGAACTTCCATAGAAAATTTATTTACCGTTCTACAAAGTTAAATTTCAGGAAAATAGAAAACTGAAAGTCCAATATAAATTAAACATAAATAAAAAATGTTAATACTGTTCAAATTGGTGACCTGCAGCATCAATACAATTCTGAGTACGAGTCACCACAGATTCTGTACATCGTATCAAAACGTCCAATGAGATTTCTCTACACACTGCTTGAATCTCATTCCAAAGAATGTCTAGGTTACGTGGTTTACGTTTGCACACCCCATCTTTTACTGTGCCCCACAAGAAGAAATCCAGTGGTGTAAGGTCTGGAGAGCGTGCTGGAAACTCGATTGGCCCCCTGCGTCCTATCCACTGGCCCGACAAATTTTTATCCAGCACGCTCTCCAGACCTTACACCACTGGATTTCTTCTTGTGGGGCACAGTAAAAGATGGGGTGTACAAACGTAAACCACGTAACCTAGACATTCTTTGGAATGAGATTCAAGCAGTGTGTAGAGAAATCTCATTGGACGTTTTGATACGATGTACAGAATCTGTGGTGACTCGTACTCAGAATTGTATTGATGCTGCAGGTCACCAATTTGAACAGTATTAACATTTGTTATTTATGTTTTATTTATATTGGACTTTCAGTTTTCTATTTTCCTGAAATTTAACTTTGTAGAACGGTAAATAAATTTTCTATGGAAGTTCAAAGTGTGTATACATTTTTTTGAAGCACCCTGTATATATTACTTAAATATAGTTATAGAATCTTGCACCCTAATTTCAAACTTGTATAATCTCTTATTAAGGTATTAATGAGTCAGGTTTTAAGTGAATTTAACTTATAAATATATACATGTTGTAATGTGTTTCATCCTGTTGGATGACTGTAGTGTGGCATGTTAGTTGCAGTCGTGGTGGCCACAATGTTCAGAGTGGATTCAGGAGTGAAATGAATCACACAAAAGGACAAGGCATGTTGGATGTCACCAAAGAGATGGCGAGAGAGTAAGTGAAGGCGTCGCCGATCAAGGCAAATCTGTCCAGAGGGGTCTGTCAATCATCGTGTCTCAAAGTAGACTGATCTTTTTTTGAGCCAAAGGAGGCATACCTGGTAACACGACTTTGTTTTTAGGAGATCTTCCTCCTGTATGGCGTCAACTGTCACTCAATCGAATTTTATTATGTCGTTTTGGAAATACATTATGGCCAAACTTTCTAGTTGTATATTGTTTTTAAATTTGGCGATATAAGTATATATTGGAATATAGATGGAAAAATTGCCGGGAGAAAATTGATCCATAGAAGCATAGGGCGCTTCTCCCGTCAAAATAAACGTCAAAATCTGACGGCATCTATTGACCGTCGCCGCAACTAGTGGCTTCGGGTCGGTGACAAAGCCACAACACCAACTTTGGCAAACTGAGAAGCGTCCACCTAGAGACCATGGTTTCGGGTTAATGGCCCTCGTCAGTCGACGGTCAATAGATGGCGTCAGTTTTTGACGTTTATTTTGAAGGGAGAAGCGCCCTATGCTTTTATATTGGAATATATTACAACATATATATATTTTTAATAATTTATATACCATGTTATATATATATATATTATAAATTTGCAAGAAAATGGTAAAATCATGCATTAAACTTTAGCAATTCTCCCTTTATAAATGCACTAAAATTATGCTATTGGCTTATTAATACAGTAAAAACATAATGGTGAAGTATAGTTGAAACAACACCAGTTTTGGCGATTTAAAAAAAAAATTATGAAATTTTTGTACATTTGTATATATAGAACGACGTTTAACAAGTTTTCCCGTAAATATTTCTTCGATATTTATTTTTACAGAACGAAAAATCGCAATTTTAATTATTTAAGGAGAAATAACGACTATTCCTCTCCTTAGGGATGAAGTATGAAAAGGATGAATTGTGAAGAGTAATGATGAACGGAAAAAGTGTCCAGGGATTCCCATCCCACTAAAGATAGACAGATAGACAGACAGGGAAGCAAGTTAAATAAATAATTAAAAAAAAGGATAAATTCGCGATAATATACAAATGGGTTTCTAATATCTCATATTCAAACACATATCTGTTAAGGGTTCAAAGAATGTTCAATTGAATCGAGTTTCGGGTTTTGGAGTCCCTCTACAGGAGTAAGGCTACATATAACACCGCCTCATAGTGATAAAAGTCTATATACATAGTATAATTAAAAATGTATGTTTTATTCTTATTTGTTATTAATTGTTAATTATTGTATAAATTGTTGTTAAAAATTATTCTCTGATATTATTCTATTCTCTATTGTTAATTCATATAATTCATTGTTTTACATAATTAATTCTTTATTGTTTTATTTTTAATCTGTATATATTTTCATTGATTCGGCAACAATGTATTGTCTATATATTTTGTGTTTTGCTTAATTTTTTCATTAGTCTAGTTAAATCGAGCCATTAATTCATGTTAGGCTAATCAATTCATTAATGTAGTTTTTATTCATAGATCATTAAATTCACAGGTTCCTTGTTCAATTTGCGTGGAGTTCCTTTATTCAAGTCTACAGAGCAAATTCAAGTTGATCATCACTATATACCGTAGCTCATAGAATTTGACCTCGGTAGTTAACGCGAACTTACAACGACATTTTAAATTATCCCGCATGTGTTTCTTTTTAACAAAAAATCGATATTTATTATAAGGTGAAATAACGATTATTTCTAACCTTAGAGATGAGGTATGGAAGGATGAATTGTAAAGAGTAATGATAAACCGAAAAATAAAGTGTCCGTTATCATTACTCTTCACAATTCATCCTTTTATACCTCATCTCTAAGGTTAGAAATAATCGTTATTTCTCCTTTAAATAAATTTCTATTTTTCGTTCAAAAGAAACACATGCGGGATAATTTAAAATGTCGTTCTACAATCATAAGGCGCATTATATTGTATTAAACATAGTATAGTTAAATTACAAGCTTTAAAGTCTTATTATTTTTAATTACAGATATTGATAAATTAATAAAACTATTACAATAGAACTCAGGAAATAAGCCTCTAAAGGTCTGAGGTATTCATATAAAAAATATTTGTGGTAATATTATTTTATAATTTAGCAGTTCTATAAAATCGGCTTTCATTGAGAAAATGAATTAATTATTCTATATTATATAAAAGGACTTACCTGGATCTGTGAAGAAAATAAATTTCAAAATATTTAAAGAGATTTCTCTCGAATTGGTAAAGAGGAAGCAATCTCTCGAAATATTTTGAGATTTTTTTAAAATTTATTTACAGATCCAGGTACGCCCTTTTATATAATCTTAATTCATGGATCGTCTTTTGATTCAAATTAAATATTGTTTGTTTTGTTTTGTTTGTCTGATGATAATTATATAGCTATTTTTATATATAAAAATCGTTTTGAATATTGAACAATAACATTAGAAATTTCAACTTTAAAAACTTATTTTCTTTATAAAAAAAAAACAGTATTTTTCATTCAAAATTCAGTAAAAGCACTACTCTAATATTCATTTGAGTTTCTATTTTGGAAGTTTTTCGTAATATCTCCACGTGACTATTTGAAGTATTTACATACACGAGCAAAAAATTGATCAAAGCAGAGATACTCATGAAGTATTCAAAACAGACTTTCGAAATATTGGATTTTAGAAGCAGTTAAAATAATTTATTTTATCATGATCATAAACAATATTTTTATTATATATATGTCGTAAAATATTATCTTGGCAGTACATATGGCGCAGTGTTGTGAAATGCATCACGGGTGAAGGAGGAAGAAAGAGCCAACTGAGTGTATGTGAACACAATCTCGGCAGCTATGCCTAAATTGTTCTCATTCACAGGAAAACCTTTTTTCGCCCTGCATTTGAGGAGAGATTCATGTCCCTTTGGGGTCGCCTCTCCCGTCAAAACAGACGTCAAAACCTGACGCCATCTATTGACCGTCGCCGTAAACTAACGGCCTCGAGTCGGTATCAAAGCCACAACACCAGCTTTAGCAAACTGAGAAGCGTCCATCTAGAGAACATGGTTTCGGGCTAATGGCCCTCGTCAGCCTAGAGCGGACCTTATTCCATGAGATGGCCCAGCCACTTTGCCAGCTAAACACCTCTTTGGCAGATTGTCAATATTCCATGACATCCCGTGTGGATCTCATGGAAAAAAAAGTCCGCCCTTGGCTGACGAGGGCAATTAGCTCGAAACCATGTACTCTAGGTGGACACTTTTCAGTTTGCCAATCTGGTGTTGTGGCTTTGATACCGCCCCGAGGCCGCTAGTTGGCGGCGCTTTAGGACGCTTCCCTAACCGCTAACAGAAATCATGGTTACTTGAATAAGACTTACCTTTTATTCTATCTTTAATGCAATTAATTAATGTCATTGAAGATAACATACAAAATGATTGGTTTAATTAGATACTCGTATATTGTGATAAAAAATAGAACCGAATTTGGTTAAAAGGATCAGGTATAATTTACACATTTTAAATTTTCAAAAATAAGGCTCATTTTTTATTTTAATAAGATAAATTAATAATTCAATATTTAGATGGACCAATCGTCCATCTTTTACAAGGTTCTTTGAAGTACAAAGAAGGTCGCACGCTTCAGGTGAACTTCAAAACAAAAATCTCGTAAAAGATGGAGAATTAGTCTATCGAAATATTGGATCATTAAAATATGTTATTGGTATAAAAAAAGCCTTATTTAATGAATAAATATATATTATGGATTGTTCTATATTCACAATTCAAACATTGTGTTGAATGAATCAATAGATTATAGTAGGATGGTAATCATGTACCGATAGTGCATATCTACTTTTAGAATCGATTTAAATGTTTTTTTTTTTTTGTTTATCATCTCCATACAGAACGCAAGTTTGTTGATAAAGAAGCTATCTGTGAACTGATTAGGGCCATATCTTGAGGTCATGGTACACAAGTTGGCTGAATTTGGTGTTGTATTCATTCACCACTGCTACGTCTTTACTGAATTGCTTATACAATTATACAATGTATAAATCCATTGTTTTATTTCATTGTGATGGGAAAGATGGCATTTTCGCTCTATATTCTTGTTATTGAGTAAAATCAATCATGCCTCGAGAGACACTTTTCCCTGGAGGCATGATTGATTTTACTCAATATTGATGCAGATGATTATTTTATAGAATATTCATGTTATAATAAATATTTTTGGAGATTGAAAGATATTATATTAGTTTGATGATTTGATATAGAAAATTATTGAGCATTGAGAATACACGAGGATCATTAATGACATTGTTTGAAGTCGTGTGAACAGAATAATAAAAATATATATAATTTAATTGTGCTAATAAAACAATTTAAGAAGAAATACCTGATTTGAGGCATAAAGAATAAAACAAAATATTAAGTACGTATTCACATATGTACAAAAATATTTGAGCCGGCCATCGGGAAACAACAACAATAGGTTTATAAAGAGAGAGTCGCGACATCAGGCGGTCGACTTAACAGAGTAGTTTGTTCTAGAAGTTTGTTCTATACTTTTAAAAATAAATAACATTTTAATATAATATAATACATACATGAAGTAGAGTTATATCTATAATAAATAAAATATAATCGGCATAAGAGAAGGATTATTGATAGTTTAAAATAAATCAGATTATTATCATTTTTCAGGCATCAAAAAGGTTTTGTATTTTATGTAACAAAATAGGGTTATAACAAGTTCACGCTTTAGCTTCGGCAGTTACGCGTCATATGAGCCGTACATATGGGGGGGGGGGGGGGGGATAAAGAATTAAAGGTATTAGGATAAGAAAAAGATAAAAATCAGAACCATTTATAAAGTAATATATATATTAAAAACAAAAAAGGCATATCCTGACTAGGCTCTCATGAACATTTTAGATGGCAGAGCAGTCTGCACCATGCTTCATGGCTGAATTTTCTTGATTTATCAAGAAATTGGGTTGGCCAAATATCACGGAACAAGTTAAATAAATGTTTAGTTTATTTTTGCTCCACTAGATGTCGCTCTGCCTTCTAGAAAATCTCATGTGAGCATGGTCAGGCCTCTAATTTTTTAATATCAACACCTGACCTATTTTATATTTTTTATTTCGTATTGTTTTTTTCACATATATATATATGGCGATTCTATTATTCCTAAATAATAAATTCCACAAAATATGTATATTTGCTGAAGGTGATTTATCAGGGATTCTAATATCTGACCTTAACATTCTTTATTTTATCGTGAAGTACAATTATCTAACAAGCATTTCCTTACATGTTAAAGATTGCAGACGTGTTTTGAAGTCATTGATATATCGTAAATCCAATTATGGTCGGGCAACTCGTGAGGAAGTTCCTCCATAGATAAAATTTAACGGTGGATCCTTGTCAAAAATTGGAATTCATCCAGAAATTTCTTAAAGCTGATAATTTGCCCCATTGAATTTATCATCATCTAACATCATTGACATCAGAATTTAAAACGCTTATGGAGATATGTATCTTTATTTCCGATCTTCTCAAGCTTTCGGGCTTGTCTGCCCTTCTACAGGAGAAACAATATATAACGAAAATATAAGCCGCCTGATACTAAAACTATTATGATTCTATATACATCTAATATATATATATATATATACTAGGGTATTTTTGCATTTTGTTTTACTTAAGATATGTTTTTATTTTGATTATGGTATTTACATATTTTACTATTGTTTGCTATATACTAAGAATTATCTTATAGGTTGGAGATTCTATTATTTTAAGTTCGTTTTATAATGGTTATTGGCTATTACGTATAAGTTACATATATTATTGTTGTTATTATTAGCTGGCACTAGAATATATTGTGTTATATGTTTCGGGCAAGTCTATTTGTCTATTTATGCTGTTGTGTTTTCTGGATAATAAAGAATCTATGATAAGCCTTTGATATTTGTTGTTTATGTTATTGTAATGTATTATGGGTTCTTCTAATGCGAATGTGTGACCTGTTTCTTTGCAGTGTTGGAAAATTAGGGATCTATTGTCTTGGTTTATTATGTTGCGTTTGTGTTCATATATTCTATTGCTGACTCTCCTTCCTGTCTCCCCCACGTATTTGACTTGGCAGTTATTGCATTCTATGGAATATATTGCTTCTTTTTTGTTAGTGGGTTTTATGATATTAGAATTATTCTTAGATAATGGATTTTTAATGATGGAGCCTATGTTAGGGGAATTACTGTAATATGTTTGGATGCCGAAGTTTTTTAAGTAGTTGGCTATTGTTATAGATGTTTGTGAAAATGGAATGTAACATATTGCGCTGTAAATATCAGTGGTTTTTTTAATTGGGTTATTGATTGTTATATTTTTGTGGAAATGTTTTAATATAAAGGTAATTGGGTATCCTGCTTGCTGGAGGTTATTTATGATGTTCTGTGTTTCAATCATTTTTGAATTCTGTTGCGAACAATGGGTGTGTATTTTCTTTTGGTTAGTGTTTTAATTGTGTTTATCTTATGGCTTAATGGGCAATATGAAGTGAAATGTATATAATTTGGTTCGAAACTTGGCTTGTAGTATACGGAGGTTTGCAATCTGTTTTGTGTCCTTGTGATATTAATGTCTAAGAATGGTAGTTTATTGTTATTTTCAACTTCCATTGTAAATTTAATTCTAGGGTGGTAGTTATTTAATGAGGTTAATATGTGATTAACTTTGTTAGCTGTACATATACAGAATATGTCGTCTATGTATCTTTTATATATTATTATGTCTGTGGGGAATTGTGTGGTTATCCATTTGTCTATTGTGTTCATAACTATTTCAGCTAACGGGGAAGATAGTGGGCTGCCCATGGGTGATCCTTTTATCTGTTTATATGATTGTGAGTTGAAATTAAAAATGTTTGATTTTAAAGATATATCTATTAATTCTATTATTTTGTTAATGACTGTTTGGTCTAAACTATTTTATATTAAAAAGGTTTTAGTATTTTCTAATATTAGTTGGTGAGGGAGACTAGGATAGAGAGCCTCAACATCGAAAGATACTATTAAGTGATGGTTTTCTATATTTGTGTTTAAGATTTCTTGTATGAATGTGGGTATGTTTGCTATTGATTGAGTGGGTGTTTGTGTTCTAACTAATGGCTGTAAGAATTTGGTTAAAAATTTAGCTATTGGGGCAATGGGGGATAGATAAAATGCAACTATTGGTCTTAGCGGTATGTTTTGTTTGTGCAACTTTGGTTTTCCATATATGTGGGCTTCAGAATCAATATTGCTAAGAAATGCTTTGTGTTCATCTTAGGTGATTATTTTGGATTTCTTCAACCTATTGATATTCTTTTTTATATTTAAGTAGAATTGGTTTCTCTCTGTATCTGTCAGTGGCGCGAAGGTGGTGCTGTCATTTAGTATGTCTTCCATTTTGTTTTGGTATTCGGATTTATCCATTATTATTGTGGTTCCTCCTTTGTCTGCTTGGGTTATGACTATTTCTTTTCTGTTTTTTAAGTTTCTTAGAATATGTTTTTCTCTAAGGTTTCGTAGGGGCTGGTTTGGTGGGTGATTTAATGTTCTGGATACTTTTTGCCTTATTTTTTCTTTTTCTTGGGTGTTCAGTTTTGATATCGCTACTTCTATTCCACTAATTATCTTTATGGGGTCGGGTTTAGCAACTGGTCGATATCAAAACTGAACACCCAAGAAAAAGAAAAAATAAGGCAAAAAGTATCCAGAACATTAAATCACCCACCAAACCAGCCCCTACGAAACCCTAGAGAAAAACTGATTCTAAGAAACTTAAAAAACAGAAAAGAAATAGTCATAACCCAAGCAGACAAAGGAGGAACCACAATAATAATGGATAAATCCGAATACCAAAACAAAATGGAAGACATACTAAATGACAGCACCACCTTCGCGCCACTGACAGATACAGAGAGAAACCAATTCTACTTAAATATAAAAAAGAATATCAATAGGTTGAAGAAATCCAAAATAATCACCTAAGATTAACACAAAGCATTTCTTAGCAATATTGATTCTGAAGCCCACATATATGGAAAACCAAAGTTGCACAAGCAAAACATACCGCTAAGACCAATAGTTGCATTTTATCTATCCCCCATTGCCCCAATAGCTAAATTTTTAACCAAATTCTTACAGCCATTAGTTAGAACACAAACACCCACTCAATCAATAGCAAACATACCCACATTCATACAAGAAATCTTAAACACAAATATAGAAAACCATCACTTAATAGTATCTTTCGATGTTGAGGCTCTCTATCCTAGTCTCCCTCACCAACTAATATTAGAAAATACTAAAACCTTTTTAATATAAAATAGTTTAGACCAAACAGTCATTAACAAAATAATAGAATTAATAGATATATCTTTAAAATCAAACATTTTTAATTTCAACTCACAATCATATAAACAGATAAAAGGATCACCCATGGGCAGCCCACTATCTTCCCCGTTAGCTGAAATAGTTATGAACACAATAGACAAATGGATAACCACACAATTCCCCACAGACATAATAATATATAAAAGATACATAGACGACATATTCTGTATATGTACAGCTAACAAAGTTAATCACATATTAACCTCATTAAATAACTACCACCCTAGAATTAAATTTTCAATGGAAGTTGAAAATAACAATAAACTACCATTCTTAGACATTAATATCACAAGGACACAAAACAGATTGCAAACCTCCGTATACTACAAGCCAAGTTTCGAACCAAATTATATACATTTCACTTCATATTGCCCATTAAGCCATAATATAAACACAATTAAAACACTAACCAAAAGAAAATACACACCCATTGTTCGCAACAGAATTCAAAAATGATTGAAACACAGAACATCATAAATAACCTCCAGCAAGCAGGATACCCAATTACCTTTATATTAAAACATTTCCACAAAAATATAACAATCAATAACCCAATTAAAAAAACCACTGATATTTACAGGGCAATATGTTACATTCCATTTTCACAAACATATATAACAATAGCCAACTACTTAAAAAACTTCGGCATCCAAACATATTACAGTAATTCCCCTAACATAGGCTCCATCATTAAAAATCCATTATCTAAGAATAATTCTAATATCATAAAACCCACTAACAAAAAAGAAGCAATATATTCCATAGAATGCAATAACTGCCAAGTCAAATACGTGGGGGAGACAGGAAGGAGAGTCAGCAATAGAATATATGAACACAAACGCAACATAATAAACCAAGACAATAGATCCCTAATTTTCCAACACTGCAAAGAAACAGGTCACACATTCGCATTAGAAGAACCCATAATACATTACAATAACATAAACAACAAATATCAAAGGCTTATCATAGAATCTTTATTATCCAGAAAACACTACAGCATAAATAGAAAAATAGACTTTCCCGAAACATATAACACAATATATCCTAGTGCCAGCTAATAATAACAACAATAATATATGTAACTTATACGTAATAGCCAATAACCATTATAAAACGAACTTAAAATAATAGAATCTCCAACCTATAAGATAATTCTTAGTATATAGCAAACAATAGTAAAATATGTAAATACCATAATCAAAATAAAAACATATCTTAAGTAAAACAATATGCAAAAATACCCTAGTATATATATATTAGATGTATATAGAATCATAATAGTTTTAGTATCAGGCGGCGTTATATTTTCGTTATATATTGTTTCTTCTGTAGAAGGGCAGACAAGCCCGAAAGCTTGAGAAGATCGGAAATAAAGATACATATCTCCATAAGCGTTTTAAATTCTGATGTCAAATATCCATAGGAGATTTAAATCGTAACATCATTGATGTTTTGACTTAAAATCCTTCGATAATTATTAGAAAAAGATAAATAAAATCACCAAGGATGAGTATCTTATATTTAATGTTTACGTTTCAAGCTTTCGTGTATTAACGTCCCTTCTACAGGAATAAGAACTAATGAATTAATCTAGATGGATTAACTGGTTATAAACATGCATATATAATATTGCAACGTGTAAAATCAGGAAAGACAAACTTGGGAAGACACAGAAATTTATTTAAGGTAAGAACAAACTATGAATGATATAAACAAAAGATAATCAAAAGAGGGAAGTGTACAGAGTAGCAATAGGTAAAAATAAAAAAACAATACTCTGCTAATAAAATAATAAATACTTTGTTACATAGCTCCATCCCTATGGGAGCTGTGACGACCCACAGCTATCAATTATTGTAGTTACTGATATGGATCTGACGTGCTTCTGCCAAGGATTCCATCGAAGTCTTGGAACTTTGTCCCTAGTACCTTTGCGTCCTTTTTCTTGCGGCGTGAAGGGCGGCTTTGTCGTCGTATCATCTATAGGTACATCCTTATCTTGGAGGGAAGTCTTGGCTTAAACACGTCGGTGGAATCCTGGAGCCAGTCTCTGAAAATGTAGATCACAGCATCCATAGCCTCTAGATCTTTTCGGCGATCTTCAGTTTGTCTACACTAATCTACCCAGCATCTCCACCAAAATGCCACGTGGAAAATTAGGGAAGTCAAACTTCAGGATGGGACAGCAATTAATTAAAGGAAAAAACAAACTATGAGTGATAAACAAAAGATAAGCAAAAGAAGGAAGTGTACAGAGTAGAAAAATATAAAAATAAAAATAATACTCTGCTAATAAAATAATATATACTTTGTTACAATATTTACATACCTGTTTTCAAAATTATATGCATTTTTATAACCAGTTGATACATCTATATTTATTAATTAGTTCTTATTCCTGTAAAAGGGTAGT
This sequence comes from Cordylochernes scorpioides, assembly GCA_030710605.1. Lineage (NCBI taxonomy): Eukaryota > Metazoa > Arthropoda > Arachnida > Pseudoscorpiones > Chernetidae > Cordylochernes > Cordylochernes scorpioides. Next base: position 25,201,892 of record CP092883.1, on the reverse strand, counting down.
TAATACCCGAAAGCTTGAAACGTAAACATTAAATATAAGATACTCATTATTATTTTTTGAAAAGGCCTATACAGTATGACCGAAAACCTGGTTTAATCTAAATTTCTTCGAACCATTTTTCTTATTAAATAAAGATTCTAGGCTTCATTATCAGTAGAAATATATATATATTATAAATATATAGTGGCATATATTAAAAAGAAACAAAACTTCAGAATATATTATAGGTTTAATATGTATTACAATAAGCAAAAACAGAAAAATTATCTGTTTCTATTAATAGCATTCCCAATCTCTATCCGAATTGTTTCTAAGGAGAAACCGAACAAACTGCTCTTCACTTCATCTACGATTGTCCAAACTTTACAGAAGTGAGACATCGTTTGTTCCCTGATTCAAATGATCTAACTCTTTCACCTCAGCCACTTTGTCTATATAAATTTAATGAACTCTGTAGAATAATACATGTAAATCTTTAAATATTCAATTCTAAGTTCTAATTTGTTTGCTGTTTTGTTTCCTCTGTTAAAGCGCAAATATATCAATATCACGCTTGGTTGATTAATAAATTAATATAAAATTTTAATCTGTATACGACATATTTAAAAACTAATTTGAAAATCATCTCTAATGTTCATTAAATCATTATTTATATATAACCCCATATTTACAATTACCCCCAGCTTTAAAGATTTGTGGAATAATAAGGTGATTAAATTAAAACTTATTTTAAAAGATACATTGTATTCAACAAATCAACCTCAAGCGTCTTTTTTTATATGACCAAAAATACGGAAAAAAAGTGATAAATATGTTTCAAGCCTATATTGAAGGTGAAAATATGTATTACAATAAGCTGAAACAGAAATTTTTACCTCCTCTCAATATCATTTCCAATCTCTATCCGATACCTTTTTAAAACTGTTTTTAAAATCTTCTAGATTAGGATTCATTTAATTAATAACTAAATAAGATCATATATACTTACAATTACCCCCAGATTAAAATATTTATTGAAGACAAAATTGAATATATTAGCGTATTTCAAAAGAATCAGAGAATTCCACAGACAACCTCAAGTATCTTCTGCTATATGATCAAGAATAAGAAAAAAGGGTTGAAAAATATTAGCATTATATGAGCCTGAGAGATATGATTGCCTGTTCCAAAATAACTTTATTAGGTACCGCTCAAAAAGAGAAACCTAGCTTATGTTATTTATAATGAAAAATATGAATAGGTTCGTCACAGAAAAATAGTTGGCAATGTGGGATTCGATCCCGGTTCATGGCTGTCGGGAATCGATGGTTTTAACCACTAGTCTACCGACTGAGATATGATTTAAGAAATGAAAAGAAATATAGTAGCATTTCAAACAATGAGCTAAGTTAATTCATCCAAAAATAAAATCTAGCGTTGGAACTGTTTTTGATAAAACTTTTTGAAAAGGTACAAAAGATACCTTTTCTAAAATTGGGAGGCAGAAAAAAATCCCAATTGTAAAACATTATTACCAGGGATTTCACCATATATTTTTAGGAATTCCTCATTCTATATACCGTATAAGGAGTGTATTTCTGATTCCTCTGGATTGCCTTCATACTCGAAATACTCAAAGAATTCCCAACAGGCCAATTTAGAACAATGAGATGTGTTATGAAAAAAGGCACTTCTTATCGTGCAACTGAAATTTGCTGATGGCTTGCGCCATTTATCGGAATTAATATAAACTATTCTCGTTGATTTTTAATTATTCCAGAATTGGCTGAATACCCATTTTCGAATATTCAAGAAAAGCTAACAACGAACGCCGTTCGAGCTGTTGCCCTCATTTTGATTATTCAAGAATGGGTATTTGGCCAATTCTGTAATAATTAAAAATCAACGAGAATAGTTGATATTTATTCCGATAGATGGCGTAAGCCATCAGCAACTTATCAGTTGCAAGATAATGAGATGCCTTTTTTTCATAATTTATGCACCTTATTCCAGTACAATATCACATTTGTACTATTTTTTCACAATGAGATGTGTGTTCGGTCAATTGAGTATTTAAATTTCCTTGTGATTTGCTTTTTTCTAAAATATAGTATAAAAATTGTGTAATATTAATAAAAATGTATTTTGATGATTTATTATGCCCATTGCATTTTCGGATATCCTGTTTATAATAAATTAAGACATTATATTCCGACATTAGACATTCCTCTACCCTTGATCCATCCATGTATAAAACTATGAAGATGTCTGATAATTATTGTCCTTTAAGTAAAAAAAAAAACTGTTTGTACATACTTGTATATAAGTTTATGCTAATACTTTCCTTTCTTTTCCCCTTTATTTGATACATTGTAAATAACATTGCTAATTACTTGTATTATTATGAAAATTCGAAACTATTATAGACGCGTATGATTTTTTTAAATAAAACAATTTCTACTGCCCTTACTGCAATGGAAAAATTAGTGGGAGGGCCTGGCTCATTAGTAGTGAACCATCCCAGCGGTTTCGCCAGTTTAATCTACCATACCGCGAAACCGCTGGGAGGGTTCACCACTGATGAGCCAGGCCCACCTATTAAATTTTCTATTGCAGTAAGGGCAGTAGAAATTGTTTTTATTTTCAAAAGAATCATACGTGTCTTAAAAGTGTCGAATTTTCATAACAGATGGCGCGCTAATGCATCATAATATAAACTCGTACTATTACTGTTATTCCTGTATGTATTCTATGTCTGTATAAGAATAAATGGTCTTAATAAACTTTTTGTTTTTGTTTATAATAAATTATATTTAAATATAATATAGAGAGACCCATTATATAATTTACTATAGAAGCAACTTAAAATACATATGTCTTATTTTACTTGATCTATAAAAATATAAAACTATAATTTTAATATGTTTTGTAACATTGATTTATAATGACAAATGCACTTGTATATAACAGAATTTCCATTTAGGCTTAGTAATTCTCAAAGTTCATAGGAAGGATGTCTCATTCCTTCTATGCAGATTTCTTTCCAGAGAGCCTCCAAAATGTTCTGTTGGGGATCGATACCCAATTTATATAAGTTCAAGTAAGCAAAATTCAATGAAAGCATCATTCTGAGTTTTGAAAAAGATATGAGATGAAGGCTTTGCTTTGGTAACCCTTCCGATAAATATAATTTTTGAATAGCCATCTGTTACGTGAAACGAAGGTTGTTCTGCAAGGTTTTACTTTATACTTTATCCTAAAGATAAGAATATGATTCTTATACAGTCTCTACGAAATGAAATTTGGAATTACTTTAAGAGAGTTAAACACTGTTTATCTGTGTTATACCAGGTCCTGATAATATTTAAATTTAGCCACAGCTAATCAGTAAACGATATTTCTCAATAAGTTTCTCTCGTTATGTCTACAAATAAACTATATTTACATAAAACACATTTTCTAGCACATTTTAAAAAAGAATTGTTTAAATTCCAATAATAAATATATACATTGTAGATTGATTGTATAGTGTTTGCACAATTGGTATCAGTAAACGATATTTCTCAATAAGTTTCTCTCGTTATGTCTACAAATAAACTATATTTACATAAAACACATTTTCTAGCACATTTTAAAAAAGAATTGTTTAAATTCCAATAATAAATATATACATTGTAGATTGATTGTATAGTGTTTGCACAATTGGTTATTGTCATTTAAACTAGATATAAACATGTAGGCTTGAATATCAGTTTATCAAGCAAGTAATTATCTATTGACACTGTGAAATAAGACAAAGGTATTAATTAAAACTTATTGAAGAATTTTTACGCTCTATATTTTTTAAATAAAAAATCGTATTTAAAATAAATTAGCATTTCGGAATGAAATTTATGTTGCAGTGAGGTGTAAGATAATTTAGGTCAAGAAAGTAAAAATTCTTGAAGGTTGAGGTCTTGGTTTAATGCCTAACAACCTTGTTTAGTATTTTAAAGTGAAATGATATTTCTTCAAACCAAATAAAATGAAATAAAAATATAGAAATTTTTTTTTGAGGCTAAATAAAAAGTGGAAGAATCTGAAGATAATCTTCAAAATGCCTTCATCGTTTTAAATTGTGTAAAATTTAATGAATTCATACACACATACAGCTTTATTAAGAACACAGGTCTTATACAGATTCACCACTGGAAGAAAGGAAACATAGATGGAGCTCCTGTACTCCAGGCAGCGCAGCACCCAACAACCGCCTCCAGGTCCGACGCATATCCAGTGGCCACATGTTCCTTCGTGCATATGTCATGGTTAGCGAATCGCTGAACAGGCTAGTGTGGAATCAGCCGCGTTCTAGTATTCGCTTATAATGTAATAAATATTAATATTCAGATTCATTTAAATATCTCAAAATAGAAGATCAACTAGGGTTGAAATTTTAGAGAAATGGGAAAGGAATAATATTTTAAAACTGAATTTATAAGCAAAAATAAAGAATTTTTAATTATTAAAACTTTCAGAGATATCAAAACCTTTAATAGAAGAAAGTCCTAACAAACCCAGACATTTTGAATCTTTATTTTACGATATATTCGGAAAATAGAAGACGAAGAAACTACCTTTTTTTCAGCAAACACGCACAATTTTAAATTTATGTATGGTAAAATAATGAAAAGATGATTCAACCATTTTATTTCCTGTAACACAAGCCAATCTATGACGTACGTATACCTATATTTGCTCACGTGTTCCAACAATAATTGTCTGTGTTAGCAAACAGGTATTTCACCTTCAACAATGGACAATCACCAATGACGTGGAGTAACAATAATTTGAATATAGTAGAGTTTCACAAAGAAAAAACAATTGGTGATTGCTCTTTTGTTTGGGTTACCATTATTGGCGTTGGAATTGAACAAAATAGCAGACTTTTTAAGAATAAATCGGCATTTTCTATGTACTACATATATGCTTGTGTATATTACTACATATTTATATATTATTAAAAAGAGAGGTAAATAGGTATCATTATTAGAATTGGTATTGAATAATACTCAATAGGTATTGAATAATATTAAAAAGTGAGGTGGGGGGTCGGTTGAAGGCTGGTTAAACCGTTTGGTTTTCGACCGCTACGACCCGGGTTCGATTCGCGCATTGGATACTTTTTTCTGTTAAAAAAATGCTACAATGACCCCCGATTCTTGCAAAGGTCCAACCCCATCAGCGAGTGCAAGTAACCAAACGGGGCTCTGGCATATTTGTAAGTGCAAAGTCGAACTGCTTTTCACATGTGTAGACATGTGGTGTACTTACAGTAAAAGCAGTCGTCTACTACCCACCATGATTATCATGGCCTGTACCACGTGTACTAGGAATAAGCAAAAAATAATAATAGTAATAAAAATAAAGTGGGTTTAATAGATATGATTACTATAATAGGTATGTTATTTTCTTTATACAATTTCTCTAAAATAGGAATATATCCACTGCAATAAATTCATTCAAGACGTTAAAATAATGAATAATGCTTAAATTTATATCAGTAAATAAACCTCAATAACAACTTTGTCAAGTTTAAACTAAGATCAACTCTAGTCATTATAACAGCAAGGATTGATTCAGATCCTTGTCTTAAAGAAATGACGTTTTTTATGTACTAAATCATGTATTTTACTCAAGTTTTTTTTAAATAATATTAAAAAGCGAATAAATAGAGATATGATTACTATAATAGGTATGTTATTTTCTTTATATTACACATATCTGCAAAATAGTAAATGATCTATTTAAATGAATTCACTAAGGAAATTAAAATAATTAATAATGCTCAAATTCATATCAGGGAATAAACCCCTATACTAACTTTGTCAAATTCACACACACACACACAAAAGCCTTTATTAAGACACACAGGTCTTACAAAGGATTCTCCTTGGGGTTACAAGACGGAGAAAAACCTATGAAAGTGGGAAATAAAAAATGGAGAAAGATTATATACATATGGTAAATATATACAGATTATAAGAAAAAAAATAATAAGAAGAAGAAGAAAGAAAAAAAAATTGGAAATATGGATGGGAGAAGTAGAGAGTGAAAATAGGAAAGAAAACAGGTATTTACTTTGTCAAATTCAAGTCACGATTAACTCCAGCCATCATAACAGTAAGAATAGATCCAGGTCCCTGTTTTAAAGAAATTGGCATTTTATATGTACTACATATATGCATCTATATTATTATAGATTTAATTGAATATAAGTGAATATAAGTAAATAGTTATGATTACTAGAATTGGTATTGAATACTACTCAACATAGGTCACTCAATAGGTATTGAATAATATCAGAAAGTGAGGTATAAATAGATATGATTACTATTATAGGTATGTTATTTTCATTATATAATATCTGAAAAATAGTGAATTATTCATTTCACTATTTTTACATTACATTCAATTCACTCAGAGGATTAAAATAATGAACAATGCTCAAATTTATATCAGTGAATGAATATGAAAACCAACTTTATCAAATTCAAGCCAGGATCAACTCCAGCCATAATAACAGCAAGGATAAATCCAGGTCCTTGTCGCTGAGGGCTGGATCAACGTCTCTACAGCAGCAAGACATTATCCTCGAGTGCCTTCAAAGCTCCTTCTTAAGAGTTTAACCCTTAGGATTGAAGGAAGAAGATATAAGGTAGACCATCATCTCCCTTCCTCACCTGAGCTTAGTAATAAACAAGCTTAACGCAGAGCAGTCTCGGCCTGCACCTACTCAACGAACAACATGTATACACACAGTGCGTGTTTTCCACTCTAATCCTATCTTTTCATTCCCCCTAAGTGTTCATCGTAGCGAAGTTCAATTGAAGTAGATAAGGAAAAGAAGAAAGTATTTAGCTCTTATATATATTTATGAAAAAACAATAGAAAAAAAAATAAAAGATAAGTGAGTCAGGTGTTGATATTAAAAATAAAGAAGGCATCTCCTGACTCTGCCATCTAAAAAGCACATGTGCTCGTGGTCAGGAGATGCCTTCTTTATTTTTAATACATATATATATGTGGCACAATATAATAAGGTGGGAAAGAGAAATAATCACACCACAATTTGTAGAAGGAACCCAGGCAACCAGAGAGAGAGAGAGAGAGAGAGAGACGGGCCCGGCAAAGCCGGGCGGCCGTTCGTGTCGCACACAATCCCCAACTGTCTTAATAGTCCCGAGGTTCCAAGTAACGGGCCCCAGTGGTCGCCCCTTGGAATGTCGCTGATGTCTAAAATGACCGGACTTTACCCTCCCGTCTCTCTCTGGGTCGACTGTAGGTTTGCTTTATTATTCCTGGAAGAGTATATATTATGACATATGGCCCCCCGTTGAAGAAGGCTTAACATGGTTTGAGTATACCTAAAGCTGGAGAAGCTAGGAATAGATAAAATAATTCCACAGTTGAAATTAATTAAAATAATGGTGACATAGTTTTATGTAAATAAAATATTGTATAGTACACAAGTAAATATTATTTACAAGCAGTTTTACAACACCGGAGAGTTTGATATTTAAGGGAATTTTTATAATATCAAAGTTATAAAAGGCTATATACAATAACATCTAAGGTATTAAAAGGGAAATGCTATTTAGAGGTTTGAACAAGGAGAAGAAGAGTCGCATACACATGATGAAATTCTGAAGATCATTAAGACTGGGGAACTCTACACTTTAAGATATGTTTTCAGGCGGACATGACAAGGGGAAACTTGGCATGGGTTTTCTATGCTATAGATGTAGAGTACGAGAAATGTGGTTGAGGGTGGAAATTGCGTGAGCTCAGAACTGAGGTAAATATAGAACTACATACAATGTTAGAATTTTGGCGAACAGGGCAGGGGGAAATTTGCTTTGGGCCATTCTACCTTATATATGCAGTTACTCGTGTAGCGAGTCAGAGGGGAAAAGTCCCGTGTGTAGTTGAGGAAGTCGCATGGACTTATAATTAATTTGAGAAGATAAAATAGTTCGAGATACAAAGGTAGAATAGGGGCGAACAGAGCGAGGGGAAACTTGCTTTGGGCCTTTCCGCCTTAATTATTTCGATACTATGAGACTTAAGTAGTTTTAACTAATTGAAGGAAAGTGTGCGCGCACAGTGTCAAAAATTGAGACGAGGACGGTGTTGTCCTTTACAGGTGACAAGCTTCTCGTACACGAGGTGTTTGAACCGTCGTGGGAGCCTGTGAGAGGAGATGATTTCGCGACGGGTTGAACGTAAAACCATGTCTGCGCGAAATAATGACGGACCGGACAAAATCAGCGACGATGCTTAACGAACCTCCATGGGAAATATCGGACGTAGGTTATATCGTGCTGGTATGGACAAGGGACAAACATAAATTTGAAGACAGGGGCCGTGTGGCGAATGTGTGGCGCAAGGAGAAGGAGCGAACTGTGCCGCTCGATGCAGATCGTTCAAGTGCGAACAAAAAGAGTTGATAAACATCTAGCAGTTAATCAATCTGCATCCTGTGACGAACACACCAGTGGCTAGATGGTGTGGGTCGGTGGATATGCTAGAGAGAAACTACAAAATATATTATCATAAATCAAGGGTGAAGATTAGAATTTTGAAATGACAATATAGTAGTTCGATAATTGATTAATCAATAATTCAATAGAAGGTCATAAGCTGGTAGAAGGTTGACAAGGTTGTAAAAATGAGAAAAGGGCATTCAGGGAGAGATTAATAAGGGTTACTAAGGGTTGGTTGTGAGCAAGGCTCACGTGGTGGTTGGAATTCTACGATACCTTAGCTAACAGAGGGAATTATGAGCCGGTTAGGGCAAAAAATTATTTTACGTGAGCCGTGCTTACAAGAAGGATAGGTCATATACAAATTGGTACAAATGGATAGGTACTGGAGTATTATTTTTATAGATAACTTGTTTATGAAAAATAAATTTTTAATATTAAAAATCGTGAGGCATGAATAGGTAGAATTCCATTTTTTAAGAGGTGACTTTAAAATAGGAATTACGAGTATTTCATTAAAATGACGATTATTGAAATCTATTGGTAAGATAACTAATTAAATGTGTTTCAAATAGTTAGATAAATGGTATGGATAATAATAAATCACTGTTAATAGGGGTGGAATAAATGGAACTAGTAAACAATTTTTTATATATTCAAACTGAACTAAACTAATTATGGAAATACTGGCATCAGAGTTTACAAGGAATGACTTCTTTGTAGAACAATTGCACTTACAGGTTATGTTGGTTTAGGGTGAAAGTAGGTTAATTGATTTCACTGAGGGAGGGTTCTGTCTGCAGATACTGTACGTGCCAGTGTTGTCCGCCACAGTAGCGGCAGGGATATGGCGGAGTATTGTCCATGACGGTGGAAGGTGTCCTGCTCTGGCGCGGCGTTCGTTCTTGGGCAGATCTAGTGCTGGAAGAAGTGTGTGGCGGGTTCATCTCCGTCGTAGGTGATCACATCTTCCGGATCACGGTTCAAGAGTTGGCCGAGGCAGAGGGTGAGAGATCGAAGAGAAGTGGCTACAGTTGAGTTGGTTGTAAATACTCGTGGAACTTGGCTGTGGGTTTGTCCGATCATCATGGCTTCGCTTTTTGTTTTCTTCATATTCTAGTAGATATGGGAATTTGATTCCCGGCCAGGTCTTATCCTGTCGACCTTTATGTGGCAATATAATAAGGTGGGAAAGAGAAATAATCACACCACAATTTGTAGAAGGAACCCAGGCAACCAGAGAGAGAGACGGGCCCGGCAAAGCCGGGCGGCCGTTCGTGTCGCACACAATCCCCAACTGTCTTAATAGTCCCGAGGTTCCAAGTAACGGGCCCCAGTGGTCGCCCCTTGGAATGTCGCTGATGTCTAAAGTAACCGGACTTTACCCTCCCGTCTCTCTCTCTGGGTCGACTGTAGGTTTGCTTTATTATTCCTGAAAGAGTATATATTATGACATATGTATATACAAATATATATATGTCATAAAAAAAGATGTATTTTAGGTACGTTACCAATTAATTCATGCAGTCGTGGATTGAAGTGAAATGATAACTTTTATATCCAAAATTTTTTTTAATGATTATATTTTAAGAACAAAACAGTTTGCATACATACCATTTAATAAATATAATCTAAGTATATACAAAAAACATCTTGGGTTGTACTCCTTTTGTTAAGGATTTTAAAGAATTAACTCTGTGTTAATTCTATGATTATTTAAATTATAATTATATTAATGAATAATAAAAATCATATTTTTATTATGTCATATATATATATATAAAACAAGATACATTTCTTGGAATTAAGAGACACTTCGGCCAGTAATTCGGCCAGACAAAAATCTTCTGTTCTCATCAGAAACAAATAAAATGATTTTATTAGGACAAATATATTGTAACAAAGTTTTTATTAATTTTATTATTTTTATTAACAGACTGGTCATTTTTTTATGTTTATATTTTGCTACTCTGTAAATTTCTCTCGTGGCTTATCTTTTCTTTACCATTCATAGTTTGTCCTTGTCTGAAATAAATTGTTGTCTCCTCCTGAAGTTTTTGTCTTCCCTAATTTTCCACGTGGCAATATATTTTTAAATTAAAATAAAGAAGACAAAGGAAACTTGACGATTTACTGGCCGAAGTATTTCTTAATTCCAAAAACTATGAATGCCGGCCAGGCAACTTCTATCTTCAAGATTCATTTCCTTAAGGCGCTGTGAAAAGAGCATAACGTCATGCCAAAAATAATTATCGTTGGCACTCATTTTAAAAGTATATTATGGGTCGTTTCTTGACAAACAAGTTCTGATTGACGCATAGATGCTGTCGGATCTCTTCTTTAAACGCCAATATCGTTACAATTCCATAAAATATTCCCTTTTATTGTTATTCAAGGTAAAATCATTAAGCTTCCAGGTATAAGTATCTTTTTAATATTGTGTTTTTATTTTAGGAACCTACCCCTAAGAAAATAGTGGAAATGTGAAGTTGTACCGGGATAAGGTGGATAAATTAAGAAAAAGGAATCTACTAATTGTGTAACAGAAAGTTTCTGATGGCTTACGCCATCTATCGTAATAAATATAAACTATTTGTTGATTTATAATTATTCCAGAATTGGCCGAAATACCCATTCTTGATTAGTCACGCGTGCGTTGTTAGATTTTCTTGATTAATAATGCTGCAAAATACCCAAATTATATGAGAATGTTATACCTGAAATAGCAATTATTTTAGACAAATATATAGTACTAGACGAATGGCCCGGGCAACGCCCGGGTTTTACCCGAGTGCGTATATATTTTAAAAACGTTTTAATTCAAATACTATTCGTTACAATTATAAATTGGCGCCATGGATGTCACTCTTGTGAAACTCCCGTTCCAAACTGTGTGTTTTTAAAATGTTTTAATTAAAATACGTACTATTCGTTACAATTATAAATTGGCGCCGTGGATGTCTCTCTTGTGAAACGTCCCGCCCCAAACTGTGTGTGTCTTGAAAATATAAAAATAAAAATGTGAATTTTCATAAAGATTTCATTATGTCGATTTTTTTTTTTTGCATTTCACCTACTAAATCGATAGAGATAATTACATTTGCAACATGAACTTAGGTATATTGACTAAATAGAAAACTGCATAGTAATAAATTAACTTTATATTAACTTTATGAACGGAAAAATATGTCCAGGGTAGCCTAGTGCTCATGGCATCTGCCCGGTAAGCGGAAGGTCGTGGGTTCGATTCCCATCCCTTGACACTTTTTTTATTTTATCCATTCTGACCAAAATCTATCCGTGAACTTCACACAGACAGAATAAGGCAATTATATAAGTAGATAATAAATAAATAATTATCATTAGATAATGATAATGATCATAATGATGATGCGCGCGTTGATGACTAAAATCTATCCGTGAAATTCACACAGTGAACTTCACACAGACAGAATAAGGCAATTATATAAGTAGATAAATAAATAAATAATTATCATTCGATAATGATAATGATCATAATGATGATGCGCGCGTTGATGACCAAAATCTATCCGTGAACTTCACACAGTGAACTTCACACAGACAGAATAAGGCAATTATATAAGTAGATAAATAAATAATTATCATTAGATAATAATAGTGATCATAATGATGATGCGCGCGTTGATGACCAAAATCTATCCGTGAACTTCACACAGACAGAATAAGGCAATTATTAATATATATAGTCACGACCGTCTTTCCTCAATTCCTCATGTCACGGATGCGCGCGCATCATCATTATGATCATTATCTTCTATAGAAGCTTCTATCTTTATAATTATGTATATTTACAAAAAGTCAATTCGCTCGCGCCTCTAGCGGTGAAAATGAGGGGTAATACCAGCTGACCTAATGTACATGTAAAGTTTGGAGCGGGACGTTTCACAAGAGTGACATCCACGGCTCCAATTTATAATTGTAACAAATAGTATTGGAATAAAAACATTCAATCGGGTAAAACAAGGGCGTTGCCCGGGTCATTCGTCTAGTATAAGTAGATAAATAAATAATTATCATTATATAATGATAATGATCATAATGATGATGCGCGCGTTGATGACCAAAATCTATCCGTGAACTTCACACAGTGAACTTCACACAGACAGAATAAGGCAATTATATAAGTAGATAAATAAATAATTATCATTAGATAATGATAATGATCATAATGATGATGCGCGCGTTGATGACCAAAATCTATCAGTGAACTTCACACAGTGAACTTCAAACGGATAGAATAAGGCAATTATATAAGTAGATAATAAATAATTATCATTAGATAATGATAATGATCATATTGATGATGCGCGCGTTGATGACCAAAATCTATCCGTGAATAGATAAATAAATAATTATCATTAGATAATAATAATGATCATAATGATGATGCGCGCGTTGATGACCAAAATCTATCCGTGAACTTCACACAGACAGAATAAGGCAATTATATAAGTAGATAATAATAATTATTATTATTATTATCATTAGATAATGATAATGATCATAATGATGATGCGAGCGTTGATGACCAAATTCTATCCGTGAACTTCACACAGTGAACTTCACACAGACAGAATAAGGCAATTATATAAGTAGATAAATAAATAATTATCATTAGATAATGATAATGATCATAATGATGATGCGCGCGTTGATGACCAAAATCTATCCGTGAACTTCACACAGTGAACTTCACACAGACAGAATAAGGCAATTATATAAGTAGATAATTTTGTTTCAATTTCTTAAGATTTTCCAATCGAAATTATGCTTGTGTACCCAATACAACTTCAATTCTTTTATGATATTAATTGCATACTAAGATATTAAAAGGATAGGGAGAGGTGTGTGTATTTTGATATTCTTTATTTTCAATCTTTTGGATAAATGATCATAGAATTAATTAGGTAGGTTATATAGTAGAGTACAGGTTGAATTTGGTTGTGCTCTGAGAGACTTTACGTGCCGCGCTGATTGTTTCCAGCCATTCCTTCTCTTCCTTCAGGAAACGACGAGAATCCAGCGTTATCTCGTGGGCCCGAGCCAGAGCAACCAAGCTCTTCGTCATCTCCAGATGCCAGGAAACTGCGCAGGAACATAAGTCCTCCTTTTTCTGAACAAGAAGATCAATTCTTCTCTGACATTCTTCCACTAACTCCTTATCGTCTTCATCTGAGGTTTTTTGCTTTCTTAGAACAGCTTCGTTTTCCGATTCCATTAGATCAACAAAGAGTAATCGTACGGATCCACAGAAATCTTCGATCAAATCTTTTATCTGTTCTTTAAAAGATTCTCGTTCTTTTTCTACTCTACAGCCAAGATTTATTTCGTGTTTTTGCATCAATATTTCCAGGTTGTTTAGTTTATCTTTCTGGTTCTCCATCCTGTTGATAAAATCTCGGCTTATTCCGTTTTCTTTAAGCGCAAGGAATTCTTCATTTCTATCTTCAATGTATGCTTTCACCTCAGAGGCCATATGCTTTTTGCTAGCGCTTTCAATTTCTTTCATCAATTCAAGAAACGATTCGATCATATCTTCTCTTGTCCAATGGCAACGGTCATCCAATTCTTTCAAAATTAGCAACGCGTTTGTTACACTTTTGAAATAATGTTTCATATCATCTTCACTTTCATCATCAAGTAAGGTATTTTTCTCAAAGTCTGGATCCATAAAAAATTGATACGAACTGAGATTAGTTAATTCTCTTGGCAAAAATGATTTAATTTCCGGAATAGCAATTTTAGCCGAACGTTTTTCTGGTTCCTTTTCAATTAAGCATTCTTCATCAAATCTAACATTTTTCAAAGCATTCTCATCAAGAAAATCAAGATTTGGAAGAATTTCAAAAATATTTTTCTTATAATTTGAAATTCTCGATATTGGATTTCCAGCCAGAATTAAAATATTTAGATTATTCAATGAGCTTAGATGATGTATTTGATTGAAACTTGAGATACAATTCATTCCAAGAGATAGTTCCTTGAGTTTCTTCAACTTTTTCAAACTGGATATCTCGTAAATGCCATTGGAAAAAAGAAGCAAAGTCTCTAATTTGATCAAATTGTTTAAACCCTCAATAACACTTATTTTATTAAAAGAAAGGTCCAAATGAATCAAATTGATTAAGGAATCTAAACCTGTAATTTTCTCAATGAGGTTGTTGTTGAGTTCAAGATGAGAAAGATAAACAAATGATTGAAGACTATCAATGATAGAAATCAGCTCGAAGCTAAGCTTGAGAACCGTTGATTGTCCTTGAGTTGATATCTTATCTAAGATTAGGCTTTCTGTTAGCCTCCTTCCTTCACATTCCTCTAATATAAATGGAGTTAAAATGTTCGAAGGAAGCTTTGAGTTAGGGTCTTCCGAATCCCAAACTGAATCCTGCTGATGATTATTCATATGGGCAAATGATCCAGAGAATTTCTTATAATATTCATTATTGGATATGGTATCATATTGATCTTTTATTCCGTATAACGATTCGTCTTCTTCATCGCTAAGGAAAATTGAAAATTTTTCATCCATCATCTTGAGGAAGAGATGGTATTAGGATTTACAGTAACGTTCAAATGAAAGGGTGGAAGATGGCTTGAGCACATCTCCGCGAGCTGGGTCCGCGGGATGGAGGCTCGGAAGGCAAATCTCGAGCATTGCTCAAATTTTATTTTTACAGAAATACATCAAAGTAACATGGAAATTTCTGGTCAACTGATTCAACTCAGTAATCAAAACAGGACGCGAGAAAAAGCGCTCAACACTAGTCCATATTAGTGAGCTGGACTCCCCGGGTATTTGGCGTTCTGAGCTCCAGCAACCTGGGTTATAAATATCTCTCTCTCCATCCAAGTAAGGTGAAGATACTTCAACCCTATATTTGCTAAACCTAAGACCATCCCATCCAATTTATTAAAATGCTTAAATATTCAATAATCATAAAAAAGAGAGAAAATAAACCGAATATTTTCTGGATTTGAAACACATTCCATCTTCGACAACGTATATATGTTCATGGTAAACGGTTTGCGGATTTCGACAAATTAGAAAGAGGGAATCATATATCGCCGCAACTCTTTTTTTATTAACGCGATTAAGGAAGCTTTCGGGCAAGCCCTTCTTCAGCTAATTATAGTGTACAAACAAGGATAGATTATATATCGTTTTTAATATAAAATAAAATAAAAGAAAATTACCACGCCCCTATCGCCCTCGTTTCAATAGCACCGCGTGGCCACGTCATGTCTGATCCTAACTTCAAATATAATATAGTACAAAAATATCTTAAAAGAAATTTACGTAATTGAATAAATATAAAGAATCAACTATAAACAGTTTAAAGGATTTAGTGGAGACTTTTGAAGATTTTTAGGATAGAAGGGGAACGTACTGTGATGGCAACTGTATACTTTTGTTTAATGGTTTAGGGTGCTTCATGGTTTCTATTGCTTCAAGAATGAGTTTTTGGGTTTTAGTTTTGGCATTTGTATGGAGGATTCTGGTATTATTGAAGTCTGGAGTGTGTCCGGTTTCTCTGACGTGGTCAACTATTAAGGAGTTTGGGTTTAGTTTAGAGATGTTTCTTTGGTGTTCTTTGATTCTGATTGAAAGGTCTCTTGATGTCTCGCCGATGTAGACACTATTGCAGTTGAGGCAGGGAATTTGGTAAACTAAATCTTATTTCTGTTTCTGGTCGGTGCTTTTGGTGATTGGGTTTCTTAGAATCGAGGCCATGGAAGGCGAACCTCTGAAGATGGTTTTTATGCCAAAACCTTTGAGTTTGCGGGCTATTGTAATTGTAGATTCTGTATATGGTAAGTAACAGGTGGAGATGTACTGATTGGAGTTATTTCTGGGAGTCCCTGGTTTATATCTATTTCTTTTAATGAAAGGAAGCGGGTATCCAGATTTAAGAAGCTGGTTTTCGATAGACTTAAGTTCTTTATTGTATTCTATTTTTGATGAACAGTGGGTGAAAGCTCTTTTCGTCAAGGTACGTACAACTGTTATTTTGTGGGAGATGGGAGAATTGGAGGCAAAGTGTAGGTACTGCGTTGGGGAGGTAGGTTTTCTATAAACTTTTGTTGTGAAACCGGTTCTATTTCTGGTAAATAAAATGTCAAGGAATGGCAAGCTTCTTTTATTTTATTTTTCTATTGTAAATTGAATAGATGAGTTGAGGCTATTGAGGGTTTCTAGGATGTGATTTTCACTGTTTTCTGTGATTATGCAAAAGATATCATCAACGTATCTTGACCAGATTAATATTTCGTTGGGTTTTACTTCAGTGATCCATGAGTCAATGGTGGAGAGAACTATTTCAGCTAGAATTGTAGACAGTGGGCTTCCCATCGGTGTGCCTTTTATTTGGTTATAGTATTCTCCTGTAAATTTAACTGTTGTGCTCTTTAAACAGATTTCGGTGAGTTTCAGGATTGCAAGGTGGTCCGGGTATGTTTCTTTATGTTTGATTAGGATGGTTTGTAGGGAGTCCATTATTAAGTCGTGGGGAAGGCTTGTGTATAGGTCTTTGACATCATATGAAACGATTCGGTGATTGGCTTTCAATTTGAAATTCTTCATTTTTTGTAGAGTTTCTTCAGGATTTTTAACAATGTGAGGTAGATTTTTGGTTATTTCAGAAAGTCTATTGGCTAGATGTTTGGAAAGAGAATATGCTGGTGATTGGTTATAGGCGACAATTGGTCTGAGGGGGGTGTTTTTCTTATGGATTTTAGGAAGGCCGTAAATATATGGGTGTGTTCCAGGATTTTCCAGAATTTGTTTCTTCAAGGACTGATCACTAGCTCCCACACCCAGTAATCGCACATCCCAGGACAATAAAGAATCCCATCGTCGCATCAATAAAGAAATCTTTATCCTAAATAACCTATCCAAAAACAAAAACATCACAATCTCCCGACAGACAAAGGCGGATCTGTTGTAATCTTAAATACTGAATATTACATAAATAGAATGAAAACGCACCTAAACAATACCGAATTCTTCATTAAAATAGAGCCACAGGAAGCATCAAAATCAATAACAGCTTTTAAAAAATATATACATCAACTCCTTAAAAACCAAATTATCGATCAGTCCTTGAAGAAACAAATTCTGGAAAATCCTGGAACCCACCCATATATTTACGGCCTTCCTAAAATCCATAAGAAAAACACCCTCCTCAGACCAATAGTCGCCTATAACCAATCACCAGCATATTCTCTCTCCAAACATCTAGCCTATAGACTTTCTGAAATAACCAAAAATCTACCTCACATTTTAATGAAGAAATTCTACAAAAAATAAGGAATTTCAATTTGAAAGCCAATCAACGAATCGTTTCATATGATGTCAAAGACCTATACACAAGCCTTCCCCACGACTTAATAATGGACTCCCTACAAACCATCCTAATCAAACATAAAGAAGCATACCCGGACCACCTTGCAATCCTGAAACTCACCGAAATCTGTTTAAAGAGCACAACAGTTAAATTTACAGGAGAATACTACAACCAAATAAAAGGCACACCGATGGGAAGCCCACTGTCTACAATTCTAGCCGAAATAGTTCTCTCCACCATTGACTCATGGATCACTGAAGTAAAACCCAACGAAATATTAATCTGGTCAAGATACGTTGATGATAACTTTTGCATAATCACAGAAAACAGTGAAAATCACATCCTAGAAACCCTCAATAGCTTCAACTCATCTATTCAATTTACAATAGAAAAATAAAATAAAAGAAGCCTGCCATTTCTTGACATTTTATTTACCAGAAATAGAACCGGTTTTACAACAAAAGTTTATAGAAAACCTACCTCCCCAACGCAGTACCTACACTTTGCCTCCAATTCTCCCATCTCCCACAAAATAACAGTTGTACGTACCTTGACGAAAAGAGCTTTCACCCACTGTTCATTAAAAATAGAATACAATAAAGAACTTAAGTCTATCGAAAACCAGCTTCTTAAATCTGGATACCCGCTTCCTTTCATTAAAAGAAATAGATATAAACCAGGGACTCCCAGAAATAACTCCAATCAGTACATCTCCACCTGTTACTCACCATATACAGAATCTACAATTACAATAGCCCGCAAACTCAAAGGTTTTGGCATAAAAACCATCTTCAGAGGTTCGCCTTCCATGGCCTCGATTCTAAGAAACACAATCACCAAAAGCACCGACCAGAAACAGAAATAAGATTTAGTTTACCAAATTCCCTGCCTCAACTGCAATAGTGTCTACATCGGCGAGACATCAAGAGACCTTTCAATCAGAATCAAAGAACATGAAAGAAACATCTCTAAACTAAACCCAAACTCCTTAATAGTTGACCACGTCAGAGAAACCGGACACACTCCAGACTTCAATAATACTAGAATCCTCCATACAAATGCCAAAACTAAAACCCAAAGACTCATTCCTGAAGCAATAGAAACCATGAAGCACCCTAAACCATTAAACAAAAGTATACATTTGCCATCACAGTACGTTCCCCTTCTATACTAAAAATCTTCAAAAGTCTCCACTAAATCCTTTGAAATGTTTATAGTTGATTCTTTATATTTATTCAATTACGTAAATTTCTTTTAGGATATTTTTGTACTATATTATATTTGAAGTTAGGATAAGACATGACGTGGCCACGCGGTGCTATTGAAACGAGGGCGATAGGGGCGTGGTAATTTTCTTTTATTTTATTTTATATTAAAAACGATATATAATCTCTCCTTGTTTGTACACTATAATTATTGAAGTAATAATTCCTTCACTAAACTTTAAGAACGAAATACTTGATGAGGAAAGAGTTTCTTTATTACACAAAATTAGATCACAAGCTTTCGGGCACAATCACCCTTCTACTGGTGTAAAACGAGACAAAATTTTGTCTCGTTTTACACCAGTAGAAGGGTGATTGTGCCCGAAAGCTTGTGATCTAATTTTGTGTAATAAAGAAACTCTTTCCTCATCAAGTATTTCGTTCTTAAAACACTATAATTAGCTGAAGAAGGGCTCGCCCGAAAGCTTCCTTAATCGCGTTAATAAAAAAGAGTTGCGGCGATATATGATTCCCTCTTTCTAACGTATATATGTGTTGAATCTCAATACCATTATGGAATTGTAAATATAAAAAAGTGAAAATTTAAGTAAATAATTACAGAGAAAAGGGAGATTTGTATGTTTAGAAAGATAAAATAAGCGCGAAAGTTTATTTTAAATAAAACAATTTATATAGCTCGATTTGGGGAAGGCCTGGCTTATAATTTGTAAGCTATTCATTCGCTTACGCCAGGTAGATCTACCATATCTCTTTAATATCGCCATTTATACACGCTGTATCACGCATTCAAGTATCGTATGTTGAAACACCAGAGAATCCTTTGTTGGCTTGTCCTCTGACTAACCAAATTGTACTTGCTTACTTGCCAAATCATTTTTCTGTATATACTAAATCTTATGTAAACTTTGGCAAGTTCAGAGCAATTTGTTCCAAGATTTATAAATCACTACGGGGGTCGGTGGAAGGCTGGTTAAACCGTTTGATTTTAGACCACTAGGACCCGGGTTCGATTCCCGCATTGGACACTTTTTTTCTGTTTAAAAAAAAATGCTCCAATGGCCCCCGATTCTTGCAAAAGTCCAACCCCACCAGCGAGTGCAAGTAACCAAACGGGGCTCTGGCATTTGTAAGTGCAAAGTCGAACTGCTTTTCACATGTGTAGACATGTGGTGCGCTAACAGTAAAAGCAGTCGCTAACTACCCACCATGATTATCATGGCCTGTACCACGTGTACTAGGGATAAGCAAAAAATAATAATAATAAATAAATCACTACTAATTCATCGGGTAAATAATTAGAGATATATATGTAAATAATTCTAATATAGCACAATAGTCTGATAGACTTCGTGCTTCTGTAATAATAAAATAAAAAAGTATACTATGAGAATTCATCATAGTTTTCTCTCTTCCCTATTTTGTATACCTATAACTTGATTTTGTGGAAATATTAAGACACTGTGCTGATCTTGGCTAACACATTTTTGGCGAAGGGAAAATAATTTCTTATAATAAAACTAACATAATTTGAGAAATATGGAAGATAAGGATGTCTTCTCATGTATGCATTAGTAACACCTCCGAAAAAGAGAGTGCCCCAGAAAATATAATAACACTGGAACAAAGTATTAATTATTTTATTAACAGAGTATTATTTTTTATGTTTATATTTTACTACTCTGTAAACTTCCCTCATTGCTTATCTCTTTTGTTTATCATTCATTTATTTATTTTATTTATTTAACAGTTGGGAGAGACACGCCATATCCACAATTTGGATAATTGCGTGTATATTTTAAATTATATACAATTATTACAATTGAACATTAGAAATCTTTAAAATTAAACGTTCGATGTCAAATTTTACATATAGCAATTATAAGTAGTAGCTTGAAATATAAACAGTCAACACTTTCGCCTCAAAATATACATCCTGCAGAATCTATTAAACTTGATGTATTGGTCTTTATTGCGCAAGCAGCTTGTTTTGTATTAGTCAGGTAAAGTTGGTTTTCTTCCCTTAGATCAGAAGTTAATGGACAGTTTATAAGAAGGTGTTCAGGGGTTTATCATTCATAGTTTATTCATGCCACAAATAAATGGCTGTGTCATCCCGAAGTTTGTCTTTCCTAATTTTCCACGTGAAATCCCTATTATTAATATCAATGTTTAGGATTCTGGTAGTTTTGATAGTATTGAAATAAAGAGTATTAAATCTCTCTTCTTATTAATGTCATTGCTATCTTAGTTGTTATTCCTTCTTTTTCTATTGTTAATTTAATGAATTCTTCCACAGAATAAAAAATATTGATTGCAAGCTTAATTTGACTACTAATGGATACGTCTTACAATTATTATCCTACATATCCTGCATGGGGGTTGGTGAAAGGATGGTCTAAACCGTTGGTTTTCGACCACTACGAACCGGGATCGAATCCCGCATTGGCCATATTTTCTAATTAAAAAATACTCCATTGGCCTTTGATTCTTGCAAGAGTCCAACCCCACAAGCGAGTGCAAATAACCAAATTAGAATCTAGGAAAATTTGTAAATGCAAAGTCTAACTGCTTTTCACATGTGTAGACATGTGGTACACTTACAGTAAAAGCAGTCGCCTACTTCTACTCACTATGATTATCATGGCCTGTACCGCGTATACTAGGGATAAGTAAAAAATATAATCCTACATTTAAAATATTTAAGCATACTGTACATACGCTTATAATTTAAATCATCAAACTAATTTCCATTCGTCTTATCATAAGTAAGAAATTCGGCGCTGTAATGTTTTCATTTATAACGAGGGTTCAAACATTAGGAACGAGAAATATCCAAAATGCCGGAAATACCATTTAAAATCACCAAAGAAAAAAAAACCAACCACCCAACAAAAACACCTAAACACCATCTCAAAAACATCAACCTTGAAGGTAATGGTTTTTCAAATGACGTATTCTTGCCTATATTTAGTCATAACAATAAAATATGTTTATTCATTCCTCTATTTATATTTAAATTCTCATATCCTTTTTTAGAAGTTGATAAATAAAAAGATATACACGTTTTCTTTTTATCGTAAAAGCCTTACAATAGTGTTATAAAGGTCTTCTGTAAAAATATTTCTTCTGGTAAATATATAAAGTGACTAAATGTCATAGCAAACATTTATTTGCATACTTTAGAGAGAATTTATGATCCTTTTGAAGGATTTCCTCAAATTAAAACAACTTTCGACTAACGACGTCCTAAAACAAAAAACCGTCTCTTTACTTCACAAAGACGCATATTAAAAAAAAACACTTATATTTGAAATAAAAAAAATATTACAGGTTTCTGGAATTGAGTATTTTTGTCTTTATTAAACGTAATCTCGAGATTTCAGGCATTTCTGCCCTGCTACAGGAGTACATAGAAACATAAAGATATGTTGAGTAAAATCAATCATTCCTCCAGGGAAAAATGTCTTTTCGAAAACATTTTTATTGTTTAGAAAGAGGGAATCATATATCGCCGCAACTCTTTTTTATTAACGCGATTAAGGAAGCTTTCGGGCAAGCCCTTCTTCAGCTAACTATAGTGTACAAACAAGGAGAGTTTATATATCGTTTTTAATATAAAATTTGTACACTATAGTTAGCTGAAAAAGGGCTTGCCCGAAAGCTTCCTTAATCGCGTTAATAAAAAAGAGTTGCGGCGATATATGATTCCCTCTTTCTAAATTGTCGAAATCCGCAAACCGTTTACCATGAATTTTTATTGTTCTCTAGCTTTCGGGCACGGACGCCCTTCTACAGGAGAAAACATGGTATAATAATACTAGAGAACAATAAAAATGTTTTCGAAAAGACACTTTTCCATAGAGGAATGATTGATTTTACTCAATATTGATGCAAGGGATTAATTTATAGAATAAAGATATGTACTACTGTAAACAATTGATAATTAGAAGAATTTTATTGCCAACTTGTCAATATATGCAAAAATGCACAGTCTGCACTATTTTAAAAAAGATAATTACTATATACAATGAATATGGCGCCGCTGCCACAACTGCAGAGTTTGGTGGAGAATCACCAGCGGGTCTCCAGCGACACCACTTATTTCACGATCTACAAAGAATACGTAGATCGCGTGCTTCAGAAAGGAAGAAATACCTGAAATCTCGAGATCACGTTTAATAAAGACAAAGAAACTCATCTCCAGAAAACTGTACCATTTGTTTGATTGATATCCAGGATATTTGAATCAATTTATATGTGAAATAACAAAAATCTAAGTTACTCTTCTTCGAAGATAAAATTATCCTGTATGCTCTAGGATCAATTAATTTATTTATAACCAAATTGTTTTCTATAGGTGTAAACATGTGGTGCAGTATAGGTAGTCTCTAATAAAAACCATGATTATCATCGCCTGTATAAGGTGTACTTGGGATAATAAAAAGCGTATTTTATTCTTCAATTGTGGTTAGGTGTGTTTGGCAAGTAGTTTGAATGTCAAACTCTTTTATACCTGAAATTTTGTAGCTGGGGCAGTGTTCCTATCTTCTTAGAGATTTCATCATCGTTCTCTGATTCTTAAGATTTCTTTGAACATCTTTCTACATCTTGAAAATTAATTTGGAAACTTTTATATAATAAACTTTACTCCTGTTTAAATAAACATATTTTAAGAACAATAGTATAAATAATAAAGAATATTCCCTGCTTTTACCTTATGATACAATCTCAATAAGGAATCATGGGTTTGGTTTCTTATTTCTTTTATTTCTCGAGCTTTGGGGCAAACAGGCCCTTCAAAACGGAGTTCCTGAAGTACAATTTCTAGCTAATCATAAGAAGTTGTATTTTTTGATCTCCGTGTTGAAGGGCATATTGACCCGAAAGCTCGAGAAATAAAAGAAATAAGAAACCAAACCCTTGATTCCTTATTGAGATTGTATAAAATAGTATATATATTTATAAGTAAACTAATGGAGAAAACATAAGGAAGTGTAAAGTATTTGATGTCGCCTTTAGTCTGTTTTTTTTTTAAGGTAACAGAGGCAATATATTTTCACATTTGGTTATCTCGTGTGTCTTCAATAAAGGTCACCGTGTATCTAATATTTTTCAGGCATTGTCTGAATCCCGATATACATTCTAAAAGGTACAAATTCCTTTTGTGTTTTGTCTCCATGAATGTATATAACTATTTTTGAGAATGAACAAACTTTAAAATATTTCGAAGCAAATGAAGCAAACTATTTTAGGACAAAGATAATTTCATATTGCAAAATATGATGATCAGGTGTCAAATATATTTAATAAGAAGATTAAAAATCTTAATGTCAATATGTGATTCCCAAATATGATACTGTCTAAATTTATCTTTATTTTTTTGTGATTAAATTAATATGAAGAAAATAGAAAATCATAATAGAGACTGGTGATCTTGTATATAAATAAAATATAACTTCGAGCTGTTCGATTACTCAGCTAGAAAAACTGCATGTTGATTTCTAATGAACTCAACTTTGATTTGCTGATTGGTATCACGTGATAGTATCTAACCAATTATTGATTAGGAATAAAATGAATATTTGAGATTCTATTAATTTCGTATTTCGTTACCACTTTATATTAATTCCTATACAAACAATGAGCTTTTTCGTGTAAAATACTATTCTATGGGCATCCCTCTATGGTATAATTTATAGCATAATTTATACATTTAGATGCACATTTCAACTTTCACTTTAATTTGTATATATACATCTTGATGAGATTTGTATTGTACTTCGGTGGGAGCAAAAATTCCTTGAATCTCCAATTGCGCGCGCGCCTTTGAATAAAATAAATAAATATCATCGTAAATTAGAAACCTAATAGAACGTAAGGTGTTCACCAATATTGTATAAAATATAGCCTAAAGCATATAAGCGTACACACACACACACATATAAACAATAAGATGTATATTATTGTGGATTTTGAACCTAATAGAACCTAAGGTGTTCAGTCCTTTGGGATAAATCACCAAGAGATGACACCAGGATGGTAATAGCCATAAAATCCAGAGGTCGGCTGTTACCAGCAGGAATCCACTTTCCTCACCTCCGGAAGGTCAAACATTTCACAATCCCACCTGCAATATGGTGACCATAAACTTGTCCGCTTCGAGGACGACTCTTGTGTGAACAAGGACACTTTTTCCAAACACTTCTTCTCACTGAATTATGGCTGTATTTTATATTTCATTATATATTTATCAGATATTTCTAAATAGTTGATTTATGGTACTATTTCATTTTATGCACACTTTTATTTATGCTTTTCTTTTAATTACCCTCTTTTGAACCTCTTTCATTTATATTATTTATATTCCTATTTATGCTCTTCTATTTTTATTCATATCGCTTGTCCAAGGGGTTAAAAATACACTGATTTGTATAATTCTTCATTTAGTTGTCACCTATAGTGTTTCATAATTCCAACTCTTAAGAGAATGGGACGATGATACATGGTGTGATTATTAAGTATGGAGACAAGGTTGTTGTTATTTAATAATTATAGTAGATACAAATATATCAGATAATTTTCTTCAAAGTATTATCCTTGCGCTACACAACAGCGTTCCAATATTTTTTCCAGCTTCTCAAAACAGAGAAAAATCGTTTTACGGATTTTCTATTGTATTTCTCTTGAAATTTCACTTGTATTATTGAAATGTTTAACCTTCAAGAAAGATAGGGAAGAGAAAAATTCAGGGTAAGAGAGTTCAGGGGAATAAGGAAGGTTAGGAAATTCGGAGTTCCGTTCCTCGCAAAATTTTAAGCAATAGAAAAGGCCTTGTGAGATTGAGCATTATCGTATAACAGGATCTAATTTTTCTGCCATAAATCAGGATTTTGAGTCTAATCGCTTCACGTAAACGACGAAGAATATCCAAATACACATATTGTGTTGTTCAACTATCTTCATTAAATTCAAATTGAACACGACTTTTAAATTTAAAAGTAATCAACAAAATTTGTTCTTATTGAATTGTTTGGGCTTTAGTTATCCTCGTTCAACCCATTCAATTGACTCGCGTTTTGTTTCCGTTTGACACACTTTAATCCATATCTCATTGTCTGTGATTATTTGTTTCAGAGTGTCTGTGGTATTCTTTTTCCAAAAGGTTTTCATAAATTGAAATTTTAGCCTCTCGTTCTACTCCATTGTTAACAATTTTAGAACGAACCGAGCTGTTACTCTAACTATAATCAATCTTCGTTTTTAGTGATTTCACTACTTCCACGATATCTCTAATTATCTGCTCAGCTTTCTGATGGTCTTTCAAGGGTTTTACTGCAAAAGGATTTTGATTCTATTCGATATTTACCTAGTTTCTGATGGTTGACCAGGTCCAATTTGTTAAAAGCGTTTGTTATTACAATTTTAAAGTTGGCATACCAATTGGCATAAATTTAAATCACGTGCGCTGGGGTCAGGGCTAAATTATTTATTATTTAAAATTTTAATTTATAAGGATTAATATTACAACAGGTTTATAATTTCTTATGATCATTATTTTTTGTTTAAAATACAGTGTTGACTTCTTCGAATTCAATGATCCCATTTCCATCTCCGCATATTTCCTTAATGTCTTTTCACAACTACCACTAGTTGAATACGTTATTTTTAGGAGACTTTAACTTTGAACATAATGAAAATAATCAAATTAAAAAAAAGGCATCTCTCTCCTGTTTGTGCAACTGAAGGTTTCTGATGGATTGCGCCATCAGTCAAATTAATCGTTGATATTTATTTATTGCTTTGTTTTTATGCGTATGCAGAATTTGCCTCATACACTTTCTTGATTAAACAAGAAGACGTATGTCTGGCTAATTCTCTCTATCTAGAATAATTAAAAGTAAAATATTAGTTGATTTTTATCTCGACAGATGGCGCAAGCCATCAGAAACCTTTAGTAGCACGATCAAGAGATGTCTTATTTCTTAATTAATTCACCTAATTGCAGTATAACTTTACTTTTTCACTATTCTAAACAAATTCAGGTGAATCAGCTCCAAGCTTTGTCTATCTTATCAATATACACTGGCCGGCAAAATTAAAGGAAAAAAATATTATTTCTTTCATTTATCTCAAATTGTATTGAACATTTATAAATGAAATTTTATAACAAATTGAATTTTCCATTATTGATTAAAATACAAGAAATCAAAGAAATATAACACATATTTTATGCAAATTAGCCGGTCAGGCAATGATCTTCTTGCAGTCAGTACATAAATATCTTGGATATTGCTGTTAATATAGGGTGTGATCGCCTTTAACTGATAGACAGGCTCTACATCGGCGACCCATACTAAGAATTAGGGAGTTTATTAACTCCTGTGAAATTAATGCCTACTCTTGTGTTAAGGCTATTTCTAGCTTATGAGTGTTTATAGAAGGGGGTTGAAGGGATGAGAGATTCGCCGTCGTAGATTGTCCCATACATACGAGTACTCAATGGGATTTAGGTCTGGAGATCGAGCTGGCCAATTCATCCGAGAAATTGCATGGTTTTTAGAGAAAAGCGCCGACCACACCAGCCCTATGTGGATGGGCATTATCATCCATTAGAAATGTGTCTCCCATTTCCAATGCTTGAGTCAACACATATGCTGCCAAGATCTCCTCCCGATACCTCTATACAGTCGGAGTTCCTTGCCGAAAAATATGGAGTGCTGTGCGACCGCCCAAGAAGATTCCAGCCCAGACCATAAAACCTTGGCTTCTGTAGGGATCCCTTTTAACCATATTTAGTGAACTATATCTGGTTCAGACAAAGACACAACGAGAATCGCTGTTTAAAGAGAATATGGACTCATCAGTGAACATTATATATTTCCATTCATCTGGATTTCAGGCGATAAGTTGTCTGCACCAAAGTTTCCTTCCTCTCTTTTGAGGTAGTGCCATAGTTTCGAATTTTGATAATTTGGATATTGTTTGTTCTATACCTTTACATTACAAATTACATTAGGTATTTAAGTGTGTGCGTATGGCAGCCAAAATATCAAAATGCATCATTATGCGAACTTTTTGTTTATCACATATTATCACAGTATAATCTGTGGTGGTCCCAACTGGGTTTATCATCATCAGTCACGTGACGTCAGCATTGTATTAGTAAATATTTTGTTTAGATATCTCTCAGATTTTTTAAGATAGAAAATAATTGTAAATACTTTCCTTATTAAAATAAATTTGTTTTATAATTACACTCTATGTTCTGGTCTCACTTATAATATTGATATGGACCAGTTTTACACTGACATGAAGCCAACCCCCCAGGACAACGCAACAATTGATTTGTACTGTAAAATTTATGAAATGATATAACGACGATAAAAGAGAAGTGTCTTATAAGAACTTGATTGGCAAGCTTTATAAGTCACTCCTCTTCAATCGTCCTTATATGTTTCTATTTTTATTCGAAAAGTTCAATTTATTCGATTCTACTCAGTTTAACAAAGAAAAGTTTGGGTTTTGATTGTAGATGACACTAATATTGTAAATTATTAAGTCCTATTTTTATCACAATTTTACTCATTGTTCAATATTAATACCCCTTATTCATTCCCCAATAAAAGATATAAATATATTTAAAACAATCCTTGCAATTAAGTATATTCAACCTCATATGTATACACATGCCTAAAATTCTATATTTTGTCAAACTGCATTCACATTCTGAAAAAAAAAAAAACATTAACTCACAAACTTTATTAAGTCAAATATACTAAAAAAATTGAGTTTTGAGTGAATTATTATAACTGAAATTTCACCAGACTTAACGAGGAACTCGGTCATCGACCGTTGTCGGATTTTTTGTGTTCACATTATACTCCATATCTGAAAGTATACAAAAGATAAATCAATTCTGATTACAGACATCAAAAGCAGAGTGTTTTATTCACCAGAAAGCATATTTTATATGATAATAAATTATTCATATATTTTTCTAAGGGTGATTGTGCATTACTTGTACGAGTATGTGTTTATATAACTCGTATGTTTAAATAAAGTAAAAAGGTTTGAATTAATACCATTTTTGGAATAAATTTATCAATTTGTTTTTCTTGTAGAATATTAGAAACACTACCCAGTTAATTTACTTATCTTAAATTAGATTAATCCAAACATAATAATATATTTTATGTTTGGAATTATACAAAATTATATTTAAATAATAATTTTTGGATTGATATCAGAAAAACAAATCTATCCATCAGGATTACCTCATGGCAACAACTTTTCAATAAATTTTTGGAATTGCCTGGTTGAGCTGTAAATTCTTCAATCGTCCTTGAATTTGATTTATGAAGAAATGTTTCATTTCCCTGGAACAATGTTGACTTCCTTGAAACTAACAATTGTCATAGAAATTGTGTCCTGATTATCACATGTATGGAACAATGCCACATTACTTGGAATTATCATTATGACGTCAAAATCCATTGACCTGTTTCACCATACAGAGTTGCAACTTCCAGTAGGAGCTGATTCTTTATATGAAATTTCTACACCCATGAACAAAACTTAAGGAAATGGAAAATCTTTAATGTCGCCATCCATCCATTTTTAAAAGGAGAAGGAAGCAATTTTGTACGGACTTTGTTATCTCGTGTGGCTTCAATAAAGGTCACTGTATATCAAATAACTTTCAAAAAGTAAATATTCCAAAAGTTCTCATCATGTACAATCATGAACAAAACTAAAGGAAGTAGAACGTTTTAGAAATCGCTGGTTCTCTTATTTTCTTTTAAAGGAGACAGAGGCAATTTTCCATAGAAGCAATGGGCGCCTCTCCCGTCGAAATAAACGTCAAAACCTGACGCCATCTATTGACCGTCGCCGCAACTAGCGGCCTCGGAGTCGGTGACAAAGCCACAACACCAGCTTTGGCAAACTGAGAAGCGTCCACCTATAGACCATGGTTTCGGGCTAATGGCCCTCGTCAGTCTAGGGCGGACTTTATTCCATGAGACCCGCACGGGATCTAATGGAATCTTCACAGTCTACCAAAGAGGTGTTTTGCTGGCAATGTGGCTGGGCCAAATCTAGTTGCGGCGACGGTCAATAGATGGCGTCAGGTTTTGACGTTTATTTTGACGGGAGAGGCGCCCATTGCTTCTATGGATTAATTTCCTCCCGGCAAATTTTCCATCTATAGAGGCAATTTTGTTCACACTTTATTTGTCTTGTGTCTTCATTAAAGGCCACCCTGTTTCAAATATCTTTCACAGTTATTGTCTGAATCTCAATATAAATGCTTAAAGATACAACTTCCTTTAAGTTTTGTCAATGAGTATAAATCAAAGGTTATGACATAATCACTTTTTTAACCAAAAACAAAAAATTCAGTCAGTGTCAATTTTTTTAAATTATAAACGAAAACAAAATTACTGAGCTTTTTGAGAATAATGTCATTTTTCTAAATCTAATAAAGATGACATGACAATAATATTTCCTATCTTCAGATTAAGGTGACTGCTTCAAAATCTCAGCTTGTTTTTCTGTTATTTTATAACAGAAGAATTGGCTCTAACAGAAATATTTCGTTCATGAATATATTATAAATTATCCCACAAATTGTGAGTTATTTTTATTCACTTTTTGTCATATTCGGAAAAAACAAATCCACCCGAATTATTGAAAAGTGTCTTTTTTTAGAACTATACGAGTTGAAGTATATAACCTTTATAATCTAGAACTTTAAATATATATGCTGTTATTGGCATTATTTTAATGTTTTATAAATTTATTGCCATCTATCAATTAATATTCAATACTTTTTTCTTGGCTATGTGTTTCTTTTTATCTTTACATACCTTACTGCAATGATAAAGGTTATTGAATGAAAGGGTTTGGCTCAAGAGCCTCAATAACCTTTATCATCGCAATAAGGTCTGTAGCGATAAATTGAAATACATTGCTTAAAAATAATTGTTGCAGATATTATTATTGTTGATGTTAATTATTTAAAATGTTAATTATTATTCTGTTATTGAATTAATCTGTGACCTAATTTATTCTGTGGTGTTGAATGTATATGTATTTTTTTGAGTGAGTGTGGGAGAGAATTTATGTGGAGACGTATGAGTTTCTTAGAGTTTTTTAGACTTATTATAGTAATTTAAATTCATTGTTATTTGTGCCTTCAATAAAGAAGTTTTATGTTTTTAATAGAGAGTAATTATTAAGATTCTCCCAACAATTGGTAGCAGAGAGCGGTTGATTAAAATTGATGCAAATCAAGATTAATTGAATAATTTTTAGAAAAATCAAAGATGCAAAATTTTATTGACTTATCTCAAATAGAAAAAATATCAGATAATAACTACTTGATTTGTGAAAATAGAATTGAAAGCGAACTAAGAGGATTGAAATTATGGAGACGAATTATAGAAGGAAAAGAGATAGAAAAGCCTCAAGAAACAGACAAAAAATTTGATGAAAAAGTGAAAATCTGGGAAGACTGGGATGACGACAATGCAATTGCAAGAAATGTGATGAACAGAACAATGAATGACACTCATATTTTAAAATACTCGAGCGAAAAAAGTGCCAAAAGATTATGGAATCTAATAAAGGAAGAAATGGCAGCTGGGAATGAAGATATGCAAATGAAAAATAAAATAGAATTATCAAAATTAAAAATGAAGGAAGATGAAACGGTTGATGACTACTTGAATAGAGCAGTGATTATAAAGAGCAAAAGCTACAAGCAGGAGATGAAATAAGAGATAAAGAGTTGATTTGCGTCGTTTTGGAAGGTTTGAGAGTAGAATTTGATTTTGACGTAAAAATTATAAAATCTGACAAAGAAAAGAATATGAACAAAATAAGACAAATCCTGAAGGAAACTGAAGAAAAATTAAAGCATAGAAAAGAAGAAAAACGGCAAACAGAAATTGCATCAAAAGCTAAAGAGGGCTGGACGGAAAGAAGAATATTTATTAAATGTTATAACTGTGGAATGATGGGACATATTTCTAAAGAGTGTAGAAATAAGATAAAATGTTTTAAATGTGGAGGATTTGGGCATAAATCGGCAATATGTAAAAAGAATAGAAATGAATGTCATGCAAAGTATAATTTTAATGGGCCAAAAAGAGGAATAAACAGACAAAATAACAGAGAATCTACAAGTCATGTAATAGAAACAAATGAAGACAATTACGAAGAGGAGGAACAAAGGGAAGAAAAAATTAGATGGAATATGGATTCTGGAGCCTCTAGCCATATGGTTAGTAAAAAAGAACAATTTATAGAATATGAAGAGGAAGAGATAATTATAGCGACAGCTGAAAAAGGTGCAGTGATGAAATCTTCGGGAATTGGATCTATAAGAATGAAGTCGAATGTAAATGAGAGATTAATAAAAGTAGAAAATGTTTTGCATGTACCTAATTTGAGAGAAAATTTATTATCAGTAACAAAAATTATAGATCATGATATTAGTGTATTGTTCACAAAAAACAAAGCTAAAGTAATAAATAAAAATGGTGATGTTTTATATGAAGCAAAAAGAAATGGAGATAAATTTGAAGTTGAAGGAATCCTAAATATGGAAATTGTAGGAAAAGCAGAAGTAAGTGATATTTTATGGCATCAAAGACTTGCTCATGTAAATTTCCAGAAATTGAAAGAAAAATGTATGATAATTCAACTGTATTAGGATTGAAAAATTTACATAATATCAAAGGGAATTGCGAATCTTGTGTACATTAGGAAAAATACATAGAAAATCTTACAAAAGTATTCAATATAAACAATCTGAAGATATTTTGGATCTATGGCATACCGACATAGTTGGACCTTTGAATGATTCTTTTGGATATAAGTATTTCATTACCATTGTTGATGACTATAGTAATTTTACTTTCGTTTTACCAATTGCTAACAAATCTCAAACCGCAGATTCCATAATAAACTTGATTATGCAAGAAGAAAGACAGACTGGAAAGAAAGTAAAGAGGATTCGAAATGATAATGGAGGAGAATATGTTTCAAATTATTTGAAGCGATGGTTATCTAGTAAGGGCATCAAACAAGAATTCACCACAGCTTATACTCCTGAAAGTAATGGAAAAGCCGAAAGATTTAATAGAACCATAGTTGAGTCAGCAAGAACCATGCTAATTGATTCTAAATTACCTATAAAATTTGGAGTGAAAGTGTTAAAGTAGCTGTTCATATAAATAACAGAATTAAAATAAAAGAAATGAATACAACTCCTTTCGAGATATACAAGGGATGGAAACCAAACATTGTTTATTTAAAAAGGTTCGGAAGCGAAGCTTATGTTCATATTAGGAAAGAAAAGAGAAAGAAGTTGGAACCAAAAGCTCATAAAGGGATCATGATGGGATACAGTATGATAAGAAACGGCTATAGAATATATATACCAGAAATGGATGAAATACATGAAGTATCAGATGTTAATTTTAATGAATCTAAGCTAGGATATTATTTAATGAATAATAGTGGTGGAAATCTTGATGAAAATGAACTTTTCTTTTCTAGTAGAGAAGACAAAATTTGATTTCTCACGGGAATGAAGACTCTGGTGGTGATATTTATAATAGAGAAGACCAGGTAGAAAACTATAACATCGATGATGAGCATATTCCTCAAGATGATAATGATGTAGATTTGAGTGAAATAGATGAAATACCTCCTGATGAAATAATTACTCCACATAGAAGAGGACCAGAACCAGGAATGACGAGATAAATGAGAAATGAACGAGATCTTCGTTTGAGAGAAACCGAGGAAGAAGATCTTATAAAAAGGGGAGTGAGGAGATCTGAAAGATTAAGACTAAAGAAGAGTAAGGAAAATGTTTCTGATAGAACTTATGAAATCAAATGTCCGAAGGATTACCAAGAAGCACTGAATTCTGATAATAGAGAGCAATGGATTAAAGCCATGGAAGATGAGATGCAAAGGATTACCAAATTAAGAGTTTGGAGATTAATAGATAAGCCTAAAGATAAAAAAAATAATCAAAAGTAAGTGGATTTTTTCAATTAAGAAAAATAGTGATGGATCAATTAAAAACTTCAAAGCGAGGCTAGTAGCTACAGGATATGATCAAATACTGGGTAGTGATTACCACGAAATTTATTCTCCAACTATAAGACCAGAAACCATAAGAATTCTAATAAAAATAGCTGCAATAAAAATGTTATTCCTCAACAAAAAGACGTTCAAACAGCCTTTTTATATGGTGATTTAGAGGAGGAAATATTTATGATTCAACCTCCTGGATTTGAAAAGGGAAACAATAAGATTTGTTATCTGATGAAAAGTATTTATGGCCTAAAACAAGCAAGTAGAATGCGGAATAAGAAACTAGATGAATTATTAACCAATGCCGGAATGAAAGAATCTGCGAATGATCCATGTTTATATTATTGCAATTTTAAAAATCATTTCTTATATCTGGGAATTCATGTCGATGACATACTAAGTGTAGGATCTGGTGACGATTTTGAGAAAAATATTTGGAAAAAGATAAAAAGAGAAATTGATATCACGGATTTAGGAGCTGCGAAAAACTTTCTTGGAATGGAATTTGAGTATAGGGATGATAGCATTTTTATAAATCAAAATAAATATATAGAAGAAATATTGGAAGCCTATAATTTGCATTATTGCAATCCTTCGAAAACTCCGTTATGCATTTCTACAAATTATGATTTATTTGAGAATAGTAAGTCGATTGATCAAAAATACTATCAATAAATTGTTGGAAAGTTGATTTACATAGCAAC
The DNA here is from genome assembly GCA_030710605.1 of Cordylochernes scorpioides. Lineage (NCBI taxonomy): Eukaryota > Metazoa > Arthropoda > Arachnida > Pseudoscorpiones > Chernetidae > Cordylochernes > Cordylochernes scorpioides. The sequence goes on along the minus strand of CP092883.1, from coordinate 25,166,961 downwards.
TAGAACAAGACCGGACATATGTTATGCTATAAGCAATATGAGTAGATTTAATAAAGATCCTAGAGAGGTTCACATGAATGGATTGAAGAAAATATTAAGATATTTAAAGGGAACTATGAACTATGAATTGATTTACTCTGGGGGAGATTCAAGTATTGTGACTTATACTGATGCGAGTTGGGACAGAACAGCTGATGCGAGATCGTATTCTGGTTTTGTTATAGAAATGGGAAACAACTTACTTAATTGGAAGAGTAATAAACAAAGATCTGTTGCCTTGTCAACTGCAGAGAGTGAATTAGAAGCCTTATCTGAAGGAATTAAAGAATTAATTTGGACACGTAACATCATTAGAGAAATGAAGATTAATTTGAAAGAACATATTACTGTTTATTGTGACAGCCAGAATGCCATTTCAATGATTAAGTAAAAAAATATGAAAGCAAGTACGAAGTACTTGAATAGAAAGTGTCACTTCATAAGACAAATTGTGGAAGATGAAGAAATTGAAGTTTTGCATATCCCTTCAGAAGAAATGAAAGCGGACCATCTCACCAAGACTGTGGATGCTGTAAAGCTTAAGAACGGCATAAGTGGTGGAGTTATTTTTGAAAAATGAAAATTGAAAATTTGAAGGGGAGATTTGTTGATGTTAATTATATAAAATGTTAATTTTCATTCTGTGATTGAATTAATCTGTGACCTAATTTATTCTGTGGTGTTGAATGTATATAAATATATGCATTTTTTGAGTGAGTGTGGGAGAGAATATATGTGGAGACGTATGAGTTTCTTAGAGTTTTTTAGACTTATTATAGTAATTTAAATTCATTGTTATTTGTGCCTTCAATAAAGAAGTTTTATGTTTTTAATAGAGAGTAATTTTTAAGATTCTGGCAACAATTATTTCAGTGTTTTCATGTATTGTGATTGATTATCTACAAATTGTCAATATTGAGCTAGAGAATATTGCCTTGTAAGAAACATCAGAGACATAGCAATGATAATATCACGTTCGGAGTAATACTTTTTTAAATAAATTGATAATTTCTCTCAATTCGAGATAACATAAAAGGTTTGTTATAATATTTTATTTGAAACGAGTTTAATATTAACAATAAAGATATTAAAACTCATCGGGCTTTATGTTCATTTTTAATTATATAACTATTTAAATAATTAACTTTTTTGTATGTTTCCATTCCTTTTTAAGAGAAAAAGAAAGTTTTACTATAAATTAAAAATATTTATAAAATGTTTACGAATACTTTGTAATCCTTTGTCCTACAATTTCGTTTAACACCAATATATATATATTTTTTGCTTATCCCTAGTACACGCGGTACAGGCCATGGTAATCATGGTGGGTTTTACTGTAAGTGCACCACATGTCAACACATGGGAAAGTAGTTCGACTTTGCACTTACAAATGTGCCAGAGCCCCTGGTTACTTGCACTCGCTTGTGGTGTTGAACCTTTACAAGAATCGGGGGCCGTTCTTATATAAAAATCAGAAAAAAAGTGTCTAATAAGGGAATGGAACCCGAGTCGCAGGGGTCGAAAACCAATGGTTTAGACCATCCTTACACCGACTCCCTAAATAATTTTTTCATTAGAGAAATTTAAGTAGAATCAAGATATGATAGTTATAGAGATCTTGTAATTTAAATTGACAAAATATCGCTGAGAAAAATAGTCACTGCTGAGCGAAGAGTTCCCAAATAATTTTGATATCCATTAAACTAATTCTACTAATATTAGAGTCCTATATTTTAAAAATAAATACTTTAAATATATATTCAATATTTTGTATCAAAATCCGGTATTTGTTACATGTTTTATCACTTTTTGTGAGATCGATAAAGGGGTAATAAACAAAATACCTTTTTAAAAAGGATATGTACATGGATTTTGGAATTTGGTAAAATTATTTTTAGTACATGAATATACTATTTTATACAAACTTTTTTATGCAATATATTTAATATCTATTATAAATTAAGACATATCATCCAACTGTAATTTTCTGATCGATTGTAAACCACTAGTTTCCTTTAGTTACACAATCAAGATTTTAGTTTATCTTAAAGGCCTAATCACAGTACGATATCACAGTTATACTATAGTTAGAACTTTACCTTCATGGTAAAAAGAAATTTACACTGATTCTTTCATCTTAGTAAATCGAATTCTGATATTAGATTTTGTCATGGGCGAAGTATTCGTTTTTCTAACCAAGTTATACGTTCTTTTAGCTGAATCGCCCATTCCCCACATTCCCCAAATAAAGGAAATCATATTTTAATAAATCAGATTGTTCATAATAGAATGGTCGAGAGAAGAAAATAATTGAATTTATTCTATTAATATTGATCATAAGTATCTTAAAAGGGAATAAGAATTAAATCTTTCTATTTGCCTGTTGCTATTTCGATTTGTTCGGCAAATAAACCTGATAGTATTGGCTTTTTCAGCTCTTTCTAAAACATGATTATTTACATGAAGAGTAATTACGTTTGTAGAACGACATTTTAAAATTATCCCGCATGTGGTTCTTTTGAACGCCAAATCGAAATTTATTTTAAGGAGAAATAACGATTATTTCTAACCTTAGGGATGAGGTATGAAAGGATGAAGTGTCCAAAGTGTTCCCATCTCTGGACACTTTACTTTTCCTTTTAACATTACCCTTCACAATTCATCTTTTATTACTTCATACCTAAGGTTAGAAATGATAGTTATTTCTCCTTAAACTAAATTTCGTATTTTCGTTCAAAATAAACACATGCGGGATTATTTTCAAATGTCGTTCTACAATCACAAACCGCATTATATTATAATATAAATTACGTTTGTGACCCCTGCAAATTTGCTCAATGTGTACCATTACCAAAAAGAAAATAAGAATATATAGCATTTAATACGAATTTATTATAGGTATTAAAAGGCATTTGAGAATCTTAAACGTGTATATCTGTTGTAACTAAAGGGCATTTCCACGTCAATATAGAGTTATTTATCACTTTTGCGAAGGTCTTCGAGAATCAAATATTCTAAGTTTATATAAAAAAGGGCGAACCTCTCTGTATCTGTAAAGAAAAAAAACAATTTTTTTCACAGAATATTTAGAGATAATGCTCCATCTTTATCAATTTATTGCAGAGTAAACTTAATTTTAAAAATCAATTGATAAATATTAAACAATCTCTCGAAATACTTTGAGAAAATTTGTTTTTTTCTTTACAATTCCAGGTACGTCTTTTTTATATAAACCTATTTGATGTATAGCTTTTTGACTCAAACAAATATTTAAAGTCGAAACTATTATAGACACGTATGATTCTTTCATAATTTAAACAATTTATACTGTCCTTGCTGCAATGGAAAAATTAATGGGCGGGCCTGGTTCATCATAATTTTTCCATTGTAGTAAGGGCAGTAGAAATTGTTTAATTTTTGAAAAGAATCATATGCGTCTATAATAGTTTCGAATTTTCATAACAGATGGCACGCTAATGCATCAAAATATTCTAAGTCAGAAGGATAAGTTCAAAGCTGTGGTAATTTGAGGTTGTATGAAGGTTGCTATGTGTGAAGGCTAACACAAGGACTGTAGTAGCAAGGTTGAGGCTTATATTATCCCAATTAAAGCTCTGAATGTACATGGCCTCCTATCGGCCTTATTCTTAATGAGGGACCTATTGAAAGAGCAAAGGTCGTCATCCGAATTTTCCTTCAGTATTTATAAAATACATGCCGTAGGATACCCTAATGACTTGAATTTGACATAGATCGGAGAAAGAAAGAAAGAGATTCATTAAAAGATAATTTACGTATGAAAAATTTTATTTGGAATCTTGTGATTTGCTATAATAATTTCTGCACCCTCTGAAACAATCAAGATAATATTATCAGAGCTATTTTGATTATAGGAACCTAAATAAATATTTAATACCGAATTCTATATAAAAACGAATCATAGGTCTGATGTGAAATAGAATTCATGATATAAATTCCGAAAAAACACTAAAAATAATTTACAAACCTTTCTTTATACGTATGTGAAAGAATAAACTATTTTTATAGGTAATAATATGGTTAACAATGGCAATAATGGGCTAAAATTTCAACTTCATTGTTTATTTCTATAACGAGTTTCATTGTTAGTAAATTATTGATATTGATTTTAGTTATATCATACTACATGATATTCATTGAAAGAAGGATTAATACACTTTACTGAAAAATATTAGAACGTACAAATTTTCACATATTGGAAGTCGCTGTAATAATTTGTTGCTGGTTGGTTTGTAATCCCAAACGGAGTCCGACAACAAATTATTTTTCGTAAAATCAACTTTTAATTACATTTATCTAATACAAATTATCAGATGGGGTTAAATTGTTGAATACATGTTGACGTTCTTTTTTTTAAGTCTGTTGTGGTCAAATAACATTTTAATATTATAAAATTTTAAAATATATGTGTTTGATATATTATAGATAAATATTATTTACATGATTTATATTTAGAATGATATATAATTATTTTATTATATTATTATGACAACAAATACAGAGGGTGTTTCCTTTCAAATGAAACGATTTCAAACGTCCGTTAGAACTTTATTTTTCGAACGTGAATTTTTTTCATGTGTTCTATGTGCTTCCCCTTCTTCTTGGCTATCTCCCTGCATCGGACTTTCCAAGCTGCGAACACTTCCTTGACTTTGGAGAGCGAAACATTCGACCACTCCTCTTGTGCGGCTTTCCAAAGTCCGGCCTCAGTTTTGGGACGTCGGTTGAAGAGCCGTTGTTTCAACATACCGAACCCGTAAAAATCCAGTGGGCTGGCGTCGGGAGACTTCACTGGAATGTCCGAGTTCCTGATAAAATTTAGGCCTAGGGTGTCCTTCATTTCTTGTAGGAACTGTTGGGTTTTGTTGGAGGTATGGGAAGAGGCTTTGTCGTGATGAAGGAACACTTTGTCCATTTCCCCTGGGTAAAGGTCCTTCAGTTGTTCGATGACAGGTTTCAGAACGCATTCTATATAGAATTCTGAGTTCACCTTCACCTTCGATGGAACCTTTATGAGCCTAAGGACTCCACGGCCAGTCATTACCCCGACAACCATGAAACCTTTAGGGAAAGTTTCGGAGCATTGGTGAACCCAATTATCCGGGACCTGATTGCCTCTTTTGATGTAACAGATCTTCCGGATTCCATTGCAATACGTCACATACATCCATGCTTCGTCCAATGTTGCAGTATATTCCGATCTGGAACCGGCCAGGTGTTCCTCGTAGAGCTTCCGGGCATTCGTTGCACGGTTTTTCATGTGGAAAGGGGTGAGCTTGTGAACCTTGCCTTTTCGTCGGGTATCCAGTTCCAAATCTTTGTGAATGATGTTATTTATCGTTTTTAGCGATGTTCCACACATTCTGGAAAGTTGGCGCTGAGATGGTGGATTTTCAGTAGTTGCTAGCCGCTTTACCTTGGAAACCGTGGCGGGGGTCCGCACCGGACGTGGTCGATCTACTTGAAATTTTTGCCCATTGGATTCAGCTTCCCTTTTCTTTCCGATGCCATTTACTACCCTACATATTGTAGCTTTGCCAACATCTAGTCCTTCTGCTTTTAGCTTTTTCACTATGACGCTATAACTGTTTCCTTCTTTTGAAAGGGTCCGAATTGTTTGTTCGACTTGGAGCGTTAGTCTCTCCCCCCCCATGTTGCAAAAATCATGATACCTGATGAAAATGAATTCTCCAGAAGATTCTAGATCTATTGGAACCAGTGTCGTGTGCAGCATGCCTGCACGTGCAAAACGCGAGCGCTCGAAAATCGTTTCATTTGAAAGGAAACACCCTCCGTAATGTGATATTAATGTTAATTTATATAATTTTAATAAAGTATATTTTATGAGCATTATATATTTATAAGATGAATATTTTAATTTAATATTTGAATTAGATAGTTATTAAACAAATTAACCTTATGATGAAAATATGAAAGTTAATATTCAGTATAGCCGCTACAAATCTATTTAAAATATTGGTTTTCATCGATTCAGAATAGTATTTATCATTCGAGTTATTTATTTATGATTATGTATAAATTTGAACTTTAATAAATAGAAATAAAATGGATTTAAGAGAGATACCAAGGAATATTAGAGCTCCCTCTCTTTATAAAATCGTACTAGCATTCGAATTAATTAATATCACTAATATATATCAACATACACTACAATAAAAACGTTTATTAAGTCCTTTTAGTCTTATACAGATTCTCCTATTACAGAAATGTAAAGTTCATGAAAGTAAAATAGTAATAATACCAGTAATAAGCATTGCTATTATTATATTCAAAGCTTATCACATATAAGGGTAATATGAAATTTATATTTAGGAAAACTTTATTAAGATAATCAAGCAAATAAATAGATTAGATTATAATCCAATATAATGCGGTTTATGATTGTAGAACGACATTTGACAATTATCCCGAAAATGTAACTTTCCAACGAAAAATCGAAATTTATTATAAGAAGAAATAACGATTAGTTCTAACCTTAGGGATGAGGTATGAAATTATGAATTGTGAAGAGTAATGATAAACGGAAAAATTCCCATCCCTGGACACTTTATTTTTCCGTTTATCATTACTCTTCACAATTCATCTTTTTATACTTCATATTCGTTATTATTGATTATTGATATGCCTTTGGTGAAAGTCTTAAAACTATGTTTTGTGCAGCAGTATTTGATTTCATTATAAACAGCATCCTTATTTCGTCCTCCATTCCCCTTAATTATGGATTCATATTACAGATTGTCTTTACAAATGTTGTTGTGTCCGTTATTTTAGAAACATTTTTAACCACAACCGTTGGATCTCTTTTCCTAGGAATATATATTTTACTGATTGCCTTTAACTCATCCGATCATTTCGATTTTTCGTTCAAAAGAAACATTTGCGAGATAATTGTCAAGTGTCTTTCTACAAATAGATCAGTCTGGGTAAATTGGAGAAAAATACATTTCTTATACCTGGATTTACCCCCATGGATCTGCAAGTGAAAAGAAGAAGTAAAAACTCATCATATATTTAATATTGATAATTAAATTCATGTTTACAATGAAACCCTGATAGATCAACATACAGATACAAAAGACCGGTAACAAATTTGATATAAGATGAGCGAAATCTTATTTGCACAATATCAATAGTAAATGGCAAAGATTCCTATTGGGATCTTTGGTGCCGGAATAAACCAATAACTCGAACATGAGGGCCAAGCTAACGTTTCAGTTTACAAACAGTAAGCCTCGAACCTATTAGCCTTCAATTTTTTTACTTTACGTTCAATTTTCAATTTCATTTTACAAGGTTCTCCCATAGGTTCGTAAACACTCACAAAAAATGGTAATACCAAAATTATTCCTCATAATATTATTCGCCGTTATGTATAATGTCTTTGTATTATGTATATAATAATTGTATTATGCATTCCCCCCGTAATAATATTATTCGCCAGGTAATAAGAAAAACATGAGAGAACTTTTGGGACAATATTATAGGTTTAAGTATTTCATTTCAGTTTTATAATTTAGAATATTTTTTGGGAGGAAATTATCCATGATATATACTGTTGTGTATTTTGCGTAAATGCGCATTTGTGTAAATGAAAATATTATTTTTGCATACTCGATTCCGACTTAATGTATAAATAGAGCTACAAGTTGTTAGCAGTCAGTCAGTCAGTCAGTCAGTCCATATTGTAGAAGTTAGTGTTCTAATAAATTCTAAGAGAATGTAGTGGCCTGGTAATGAGAAACCCACACAGAGGCAACACAACATATACTAAAGGTTTTGAGGCCTTTACGCTCTTGATTAAAGTTTTATACTTGCTTGTTCTGTATGATGCGCTGAAGTAAATAAAGGATAGTCGAACTGATATACTTGTCGATTCCGCGTGCTACTTTGACAATCCTTGACACAACACACACACACACAGCGACGACATGACAATAGTTTAAACTAAAGATGATATACACAACTTTCAAAAAATATATTTACCAACGTTTCTCCGATCAATTACCGTTCTTTTTAAGGTAAAACTCTATTAAGACTGTCAGATCTTTTTCGATATATTGAATCCAGATTATAAATAGTAGATAGATTCTTCAATATAAATATAGTTAAATCTGATATATTACGCAAAATATTAAATAGTTGTTTAAGTTCCTTTCCTTTGTTTTGTTTCTCGATTTTTACCATATTTTATTTATTATTGATTTTGTGATCTGTAATATATAATAATAATTTTATTGTTACTTTCAAAATTAAGATTGATTTCTTTTCTTCGAATCCCAATCATCTCTAGAAAAAGTCTTTCAGATTTTTAGACTTCTATATAGTTTTTGATTCTACTCAATCGGTTTTGGTATTTTTGATCTCCTATATGAAAAGCTATGCTAGTTGGTTGATAAATTTGGAAAATATTTATGTTTTTCATCTTTTCTTATATTTTAAAATAAAACATACAATAATCTGATATTTTTATAAACTGTAATTTGATCTTTGAATAGTTCTTTGTGAGAACGCTTTGTAATTTGTAAGGGTCATTGTCATATTAAAATCTCACTATTGTAATGTTTTTATCACTAATATTATCATGAATGACGACAATTGAATGACACATTTGAGGCCTCATTTTGATCATTTTATAACATGAATATTATAAATAGGACTGATATATATTATGCAAATTATAAAGTTAGGATAACAAAGAACACCACTGGATTATCAAGTCATCTTTTCAAACGATATTTCTTTCTGCACGACAAATCGTTTATAAAGATAAATTCTTGGAAAACGATATCAACAAATAAATAGGATATAATTGATTCAAATAAATCCATTCCTCTCTTAATTCTTGACATAAATTAAAAAAATGCTTTGAATATATATTTTCTAATATTAATAATACACTTTGGTAAACTACAGGCGCAGTTGGGTAAAGTTTTAAAAGGTAACTATGAGATTGGTATCTTATCTATTATACCGATACATGACTGACTAATATATAAACCAGCGAGGAAAATATCGATATATAAAAAATGAATTTGTTCTCATTATCTTGGCTAATATATTCAACGACGACATTGTGTCTAAAAAGTATAAATACCACATATATATATAATTATATATATATATATATATAGGTATAAAAAAGGTTGTATAAAATTTTTACAAGGAAAGTTATAGAAATTTTCGATGTTGATTTAAGAGTATAATGTTGAATTGAGAGTATAATGTCAGTATAGCAAGCTATTACTGAACGAATAAATTATATTTAATTCTACTCATATAAAGGTATATATATATATAATTTAGATTTTACATTATGTAGGAATTGATGTAAAGAAAGAGTTCCATGTTTGACAAATTTCCTGAGGTGATGTTTGCAACAATATTATGACCATCATGATAAATGTGTGATTCGAATTTCAAAAGATGTGACATTTCTTGTTTCTTCTAAGCGGAAGTTAGTGACTAAAAAATAAGGATACGGAAAGGCGTTACAAAACGGAGCTATTTCTCTGCTGTCTTCCGTATATCAATCTGTTTACTAGAATATTGTTATGAGGTTATATTTTAAAACATGCAACTTTTGAAGTTTTCACCATAAATTTAAAAATTTGAACAACTCAATTATCATTTTTCCTAAACGTACTAGTTTTGGAGTTTCTGAATTATATTTCAACTTATTCTAATCTCATGTTTATGATGCATTTAATCTATTCTATATATGTTATTTTTAAGCTGAAATTAACAGATAATACACTTTAATCAGCTTTGCTCAGAAGCGATATCGTAGCCAGTGAAAATCTCCACGATTATTGCTAGTTGAAAACTTTATTCAATACTACTTTAGTGTGAAATGGAACCAATTAAAACTATTATGATTGAAAAATATATATTTTCTTTTTTGGCCTATTCCTAGTACACGTGGTACAGGCCATGATAATCATGATGGGTAGAAGTTGGCGACTGCTTTTACTGTAAGTGCACCACATGTCTACACATGTGAAAAGCGGTTCGACTTTGCAAATACAAATGTGCCAGAGCCCCGTTTTGATTACTTGCACTCGCTGGTGGGGTTGGACTTTTGCAAGAATCGAGGGCCATTGGAGTATTTTTTTTTATCAGAAAAAAAAAAAAAAAAGACCAATGCGGGAATCGAACCCGGGTCGTAGCGGTCGAAAACCAACGGTTTAGACCATCCTTCCATCGACCCCCTTCTTCATAACATATATGTCAAGGAATGAAAATTGAAAAAGGGAAGGCATGGCTCATTAGTGGCAAATCTTTTAAACGGTTTAGATTGATTGATCTCTATTCCACTCTTCTATTGTAAAAAACTGATTTTTATATTCTTGAATATTTATTAATATATAAATTATAAAAATTGTGGTAATACAGGTGATTTTTAAATAGTAGTTGATAGAATTTGAATAGAGAAATGTATGCAAATATATATTTAACAGAGAAGAATGCTTTACTCTCTTCTTCTTCTTTCTTATCTCCACTCAATCATATTAGGATATCAAGTTGTGACTGTGTCAGTTTGACAACCATCATGACTGTGTGAAGTAGAATGCGTCTGCATTCGTCATTAGACTAGGAGAACTACTCAGTGGCAGGCGAATTTAGCTCCAAAAGAAATGGCCGCCTCTGACATTAGGAACAGACGCCATGTGCAGCCGCTCCTAACATGAGGTACAAACACTGCTCATCCTGTATCCCCTGATTAGGAGCCCTTACAGGGTACTATCAGCCGGGCCAGCTGAGCCCAGGTTTTTTACCGAGTTTGTTTCTGCTTCCCCTCCTCATTTTTCATCCGGGCTTGGGACCGGCAAAGGTGGAGTTATGCTTACTCTGATTTAATATAACTATAAAATAATGTAGAAAAAAAGATAAATTAATGAGTAAAATAAGTTTATATTATTATTTTTGAGGTAAATATCATTAATGTGTCAATAAATATTTAAATTGTTTAACAGAAAGATTCAACAACAGAAACAAGCATTTAAATCGGCTTTGACATGTCATGTGCTTGTCCAAAAAAAAGGGTTAACGAACCAGATATTCTTAATCAAATAGAAAAAATAATCTAAAAAAAGTCAAACATATTTTGTTGTTTAGATTTAACTAAACCATGGCATAAATCAATATTCGCTTTGATAATATTGAAACATGAAAATTCGATTTAAAAATACAAATTCTGCATTAATGCTATAATATTTATATCATATTTATATTGTGTCAATCATTAAAACACAATTTGATATCACATGTGTTATGTTCCTTTTTTGCTAATCAAAACGGATTCAGAAATCAATATAAAAAAAACATTAATGAGCAAAACAACCATTAAAAAGACAATAAAAAAAACTAATGATCAGATATTCTTTCCTCCTATCAATTCCCTATAATTGATATGATAAAAAAGAAATCTAAAATAAGGATATAAAGTATGATAAAAAAAATTAGGAAGTGAGAAATTCAGGAAGTATATGTTTTTTCAATGTATATCTGACGCAATATAGTCCCAATATACATAACATTTACGTCATAGAGGCCTTACCTGTTCTTTTTGTTTCAAGGACATACTCAAGATTTAATTGGCAAGGCTCTTCTTATCCCTGTAATTTGCCATCAACCCTTCTTTCTATAATGGGTCTTGTTTGGTACCAAGTAATTATTTCTATTCATTAAAGAAATTAATGAAAAAATTCTATTCATCGAATCTCAAGATATTGTTTTGCAATTATATTTATTAATTAAGCCTATGAGATGATGCAAGTATGGTGGTGTTGTCTTGTCCATGTAGCAGATCAGATCGGTCCGTGCACCCTGATTACAATACCGGCCAACCGAGGTAGCTTGCCCGTATGTATGTCCTCTTCTGGATTGTAGGGACATCAGATGTGGTATCTTGTTCATGTAGCAGATCAGATCGGTCCATGCACCCTGATCACAATATCGGCCAACTGAGGTGGCTTGTCCGTATGGATGTCCTCTTCTGGATTGAAGGGTCATCAGTGGGGTTGTCTTGTCCGTGGAGCTGATCAGATCGGTCAATGCACCCTAATCACAATATCGGCCAACTGAGGTGGCTTGTCCGTATGGATGTCCTCTTCTGGATTGATGGTGGTGTTGTCTTGTCCATGGAGCAGATCAGATCGGTCCATGCCGCCTTATCACAATACCAGCCAACTGAGGTGCCTTGTCCGTATGGATGTCCTATTCTGGATAGATGGTGGTGGTAGTATCTTGTCCATGAAGCTGATCAGATGAGTCCATACACCCTGATCACAATACCAGCCAACTGAGGTGCCTTGTCAGTATGGATGTCCTCTTCTGGATTGAAGGGCCATCAGTGGTGGTAGTGTCTTGTCCATGGAGTAGATCAGACCGGTCCATGCACCCTGATCAAAATACCAGCCAACCGAGGTTTCCTTGTCTGTATGGATGTCCTCTTCTGGATTGAGGTGATACATGTGTAACTCACACAAAATCTAATTATATTCCGGAATAAAAAAGCGTATATTTGCTTTGATAGAATTTTGTTATTCTTTTGGAAGTTGTAAAATTGAATAATACCATTTTCGTATAATTATAATATTACCCAATATTTTATATAATATTCTTATTATTTTGGAAATTGTAGGATTAAATGAAAAAAAATTATACTCAATAGTTCAATGCATTTCAAATTTATAAAAAGATTGGAAAAGCGCACACACAAATAAATAAATAAATATATTTTTTGAAAAATTGACATTTCCTTCTCTTTCACACGAGCATTTTAGATGGCAGAGCGCCATCTAGTGGAACAAAAAGCAATTAAACGTTGATTTAGCCGGTTCCAAAGATTTCAGGAAGCCTCGGGGGCAAAACCTTTGGTCGTAGAGGTACAGTCTGCACCACGCTGATGAGAGACAACAGCCCGAAACGCGTACGGGGTTGACTTTATTGTTTTATCAAGAAATTGGGTTGGCCAAATATCTTTGGAACAAGCTAAATCAACGTTTAGTCGATTTTTGTTCCACTAGATGGCGCTCTGCCATCTAAAATGCTCATGCGAGCGGTCAGTAAATGCCAATTTTGTTTTTATATCAACACCTGACAATTTTTCTTTATTTTTAATATAATATATGTGATATCTTGGGACCTCTGGGACCAGTGTTACCTGATGCTAGACGAACCTCGATGTCAACTCTACCGTGCAGTCGTGGTGGAAGGCGACACAGCTGGGCCAAAGGTGAAATAAACAAACAGAGATTCCATTAAGAAGCGTCTGACGTCAAGAAGGAATGGAGAGTGGAGAGAGAGATCTTTAGAGCAAGTGTTACCGTTGGAATCCAAGCGCAGACTGCCTAACCTAGGTTCTCGATTTAACACCAAGACCTTTCTTCTTTCTAATTGGTTGACCTATTTAGGTGATTCTTTCCTAATTGGTAGGAATATGCCACATGGCCGTTGGCTATTGGTTGACCTACTTAGGCATTGTCTTCTGATTGGGCCTGGCTTATCTCTTTGACGGAAGATATATCCGGCCTTGCTCCGGAAATACGGGGCGTTACTCGACTTTTATGGTTTCCGCGATCGTAAAATTGACTATACATTTATTAATAGTGGTCCTAACTTTAAGCTTCTTTGCTAGGCCTTACTTCTACTATCACCTAAGCCTGATTAGTTTTAACCTTAATTTTCTCCTGTTAGTCTCCATTCCTTCTATCTGTACAGTTGCTATACTTTATTAGATTCTTACGCGGTACAGATTGATGTTAGTTGAGGCTTTCTATTTGCAGTACATAAGAAGTTATATACAGTCAAGGGGTGGAACATGTGGTAGTAGATATCTAGACTATTTACAACAATTCCATGGTCTTAAATCATCACATATATATTAAAATAAAAAAGGCACTTTTATGACCAGGAGCACATGAGCTTTTCAAAGGGCAGAGCGCCATCTGGTGGAACAGAAATCAACTAAACATTGTTTTAGCCTGTTTCCTGATATTTGGCCAACCCAATTTCTTGATAAATCAAGAAAAGCCATCCACGAACGCCTTTCGCGCTTTTGGCGCTCGTCAGCTTGGAGTAGGCTGTACCACTGTGACCAAAAATATTTTTGGCCCCAGTGGCTTCTTTAGAATATATCTTAAAATGAAAGTATAATGACTTTGCCATCAATAAGATATAAAAAATATATTCCTAGCATTTTGTTGAACTCAGAATATAGATAGGTATAATAATGTTTTAATTTTGTTTCTCTCTCTTCATATGATAAATTGTTAAGTTTTTCTTCTAGTTTAGTTTCAATACCTTTCTTACCGGCACAAATAGTAGCAAATTGTAAAAATAATCCTCTATATTTTTCTATAAACGGGGGGAAATCCTTTATTCACATAAAACACAACACACACATTCTGTAAATTACGTTAAAATATTATACTCTATTTTCCAACCCTCTCTGTACAATAATAAACTTTGAAAACTAACAAAGACACAACGCCAGCTTTGGAAATATTGAAATGTATACTTGTTGACCTTATGGTTTCTGATTTTAACTCTATTAGACAAGGCCTTTTTGATTTTATGTTACCCATATATTTAGAAAGGATTCAGAGAAAATTCTAGCATAAAATATTTTCAAAGAATCGTGTAGTTGGTAAAATGTCTTGGCAAAATTCAATGGCTGAAATAGAGATAGAAAGTGTTGCCGGAAATAAGAATGTAACTTTAGGGTTGAACGGAGTTTTCAATAAGTGTAAGATAGGAATCGGCAAATTTTAGCTCGCGAGCCACATGCGGCTCTTTGGATGTGAAGTTGCGGCTCTTTATATAGTTCCATACGTAAATATTATTTATGAGAGTACTATTTATTGTTGGTAAGGAAACTATTTTGTAGCTCTTTAAAAACTTTGAAATTTTTTTAATTGCAATTTTTGACTCTTCCGACTCAAAAGTTTGCCGACCCCTGTACTAAGACGATTAAATAATAGCTCTTAGCTTTAGGCCTTTTTTTGAAGAGAGAGGCGTCTCCTTTTCTAAAATAAATTTTTATCAAGAAAGAAAAAGGTCTTGATAGGTGGCGTACTGCGCTCCAGTAACCTGGGCTATCTTCTTAGCGTTGTAGTGAATATTACGATTGTTGATTAAGGCCAAATCTCCATAATTTCATTTTTACAAACTCATAAGCCTATCTGAATAACCTCAACACCCCTAAGACGAGGCATGGTACAACGGTTCAAGAAAATAAACAATTGTAAATACAAATAAATAACTTACTGTAGGCCTTTTATTACCTATTTAATGGCATTTCTAGAAGGTGTTTATGTCTCATGTGTTTTTAAGAGTTTCTGAAGGCCAAATCATTTACATATATTATAAAATTAACTTATGAAGTCGAATGGGTGCTTCTTTATGTCGTTATATTTTGTGTGACTGGTACTTTTTCTAGCTAATTCTCATTGGGATAATTCACTCAAAATATATAATTTGAACATCATTTATATAATTGTTTACAGAGTATGTTTGAAGAGAAATAACTCTACAACGAAACTACTGATAAAGGTAATATCTCTAGAACGAAAAATATTCCGTTTAACACCAATTATTACCTTAGCCATAAGAAAAAATATATTTTGATCGATATTTAAGTCAAAGTTTCATTTAGTTATATCAGTGATTAAAACATATAAACGTGTTAGAAGATAAATATTATTTTAAAAATTAAATATATATATCAAAATGAATACATACATACACACCTACATATTTATTAAGACCACCTGTCTTATACAGATTCACCGCAGGAAGGAAGCATGGATACAAAATGTATATTTGATGAATAAAGCTATTATCTCTCTTGTTGTTTGGTTGAGATTCAATTTTGAACTTATAATAATAGGCTATATCCGATCAGAATATATATTGTACTTTCTAAAATAATAGAAGACGGCTTCCAAGGATGAGTTTCTTGTTTTATTATATATTCCTTTCACATGCTTTCGGAGATATATGATTAGTATTCTTCGTTCTATAGAAAAATAAAACTTCTCACCATATTAATTTCGTTTATGTGATCCACTATTGTCGCATTGATCTATTTATTGTGACAGAAGCAAGTCTAGAGATGGTGAAGGATGACGATAATTGGAATACATTTTATACGTCGAACAGAAAATTTATTTGAACTAGTTATATATAGATGGCGTGTTATTGCTTTGTATTAATATTTATTTTGTTTACAAAAAAACTGAATTAAGCTATTGTGAGTGTGTGTCGTATATTAATTTCATACTAGTTAACAATAATATACAAAGTTTATTTTCCTTCTAGTGGTTATAAGCTGAGATACGATGGGCGTCGTGTAAACAAACTAACTTTAGAGAAAAATAATCCAGACTTTCAATGAATTCCTGTCACTTTCTTCAGATAAAAAATAAACTATTTGTTGATATGGCTGTGTTTTTCTCTGAAACAACTTCCAACAAACAAATTATCTTCAAAATTAACTTTATTTACAAATTGGTTCTAAAAACATCGTGACAAAAAAAGTTAAATAAAATGATGATGGTATGAAATCAAAAAGGGTATTTTTAATTTGTCTAATAAAAATATAGTAATTCAACGGATATAAAAAAGTTAACAATTCTGAAAAATCAAGATAGAGAAGGAAGTTACTCTCTTATGGATTTCTCAAGACAGGACTTAATGAAATTCCTCACGCAATACTAAATTACGAATCAACACAACACTATGTCGGAAACTCTCTGAAAATTACATAGTGAAGATTGTATAAAGAAAGGTTATATTTCTCAATCCTTATGAATAAATTCTGAGTTATATGGGTGACTAATTGAATACATAAAATTTTCTAATTGCGTCCAAAACTTATCATTCGAAGACCATATGTATATCAACCGTTTTTTAAAAATTACAAATGACTTTAAAGGCAAAAACAACAACAATAACTGCTTTATTAGAACATTTCCGTCCTGTAAGGACTCGCTATACATCATTTTCATGGAGAAAAAGAAAAAAGAAACACAAACAAAGGAGAGAAGGGATATGAAAAGGAAATCAAAGTATTCAACATAACTATACAAATTAACTATGGAAGGAAATTGTTCTGTAATTTTAGTTCTTAAAGATTACCTTGTTCTCTAACGCTTTATGAAAGTTAAGCAATTCTATCGCTATATATTTTTTCTCGGACATTATTCTGATTAGCTGAACTGGATTCACGTAGACTTGGACAATGTTCTTTAAGATCTTATTCCGTTCCTCGTTAACAATTGTGCATTCAGAGATGTAAAGGGTCATTTCTTCTAGGCTTTCAGTTTTTAGAGGCAAAAATTCAACTTCTAATGAAAGAACATCAACAGAAAAAGCCATGGTTATCTGTGTTTCTAGGCAGTGCTTTATATATGATAGTTTAATTTGAAAAGGATAAAGAAGAATTCGTGTAATATTTTTATTATTTTTTTAATTTTAGTTTTCGAAAGCTTCGATTAAATTTTCTGCTCTTCAACGGGCAAATATTTTATGTACGGTAGAGAGCATAAAATTTGCTCGAAAGCTTGCAAAACCTAAATAAAATCAAAACTTTTTACCTTCTGAAATAAATTCTGGCTAACTATTGCTCATTATATAGTTAAGTCATCATCATAAATAATTAAGAATACTAGCTATTATTTAAAATCATAAAAATATATTAGACGTTTCAACTCTTTTTATAATCGGGGTGTCTTATTCTTTTTTTAATTTGTCGAAAGTCTAAATCGTTTGATAATAAATATCAACCTTTGTTGTTAGAAAATTACTCTTTGTAATAACTTCGTCAATTTTACTTTTTTTTTAAATTTAATATTTATTATTTTGAAAATAGAGCAATCCACAAATAAATCTTTAATTAAAAAGGCATATATTGGATCAAAATATCATTTATTTTACCAATATTTCAGTTGGCTGAACGCCAACCTTTATCAAAGTGTTAAAACATATTTAATGTGTGTCAACAACAAACTGAGCGTCACATAACGTCAACAGAATTATGTTTTAAAAGGTATCAAAAGGATTGTTGTCCATCTGAATTCTTTGTATGTTTGACTCAATGAAGTCATTGAGTTTATGTGTAATGCCGGAATATTAATGCAATTTGATGTTATTGAATTAAAGGCATGTGTATACATATGTGGTCGATTATAGTATGTTTTAAGGATTCTTTTGATTTATTTATATCTTTTTATTGATGAGGAATAGGTAACTCAATATTGAAAAATGAGTAATTCTGATACCAAATAGGCCTATTTACACAATATTAACGTCATCTACAATCAAAACCCAAGCTTTTTCCTTGTTAAAATGAGTAGAAATCTTGTAACTATCGGTACAAGATGTGTCCAATAAATAATGAGACCGGTCAAAACAGAAAAAATTAATTGATATTTTTTTTTACAAAAGTCTATTAAATAAAATAGAAAACTTCAGCTACACTGCGGTATATCACATCACGTGATTGCGCGCGCAGTCGATAAATTGTAAGCTTGTAAAAAGAACGCCTTGCATAGCAACATATAATTTGTAATGGATAGAAAATTCGAACAACGAATTTGTATTAAATTTTGCTACAAAATTGGAAAATCGGCTTCAGAAACTTTAGATTTGTTGAAATTGGCATTTGGAAATGAAAATGTAAATAAGCCCACCACATTTAGATGTGTTTCACGATTTAAAAATGGAATGGAATCGGTGAAAGATGAGAAGCGTGTTGGACGTCCAATTCTGCACAGGAACCCTGAAAAGGTGAGACAAATTTCGAATTTGATAAAGGAAAATCCACGAATAGGGTTACGGGACATTGAGGAAGAAACAGGGAATCAAAATCATTAGTTGGATCAATAATTAAAGAAGACTTTTTCTTTATTTTTGACCAGTCTCATTATTTATTGGACATACCTTGTATTTGAGCAACATTATCAACAATGTAATGCATATAAAAATCCAATCTCTATTTTTCTTTTCAATGGATTTCAAAGTTCTCTTCGATTTAGTTTCCATTTGTGTCAACAATGACAATATTCCACCTCATGAATTGAACCTTCACTTGCATTGTAAATAAAATAAAAAGACTTGGGTATAAAGAACAACCCGCGCGGGTACCTTACGAATTTAGTACATTCCAGAGAAGCCTGTGTTAACCATATAAATCAATTTTAGAATTATTATTACTACTAAATCGTATTTTATCTTCTACAGTTAAAATAATTATTAAGAAAATATTGTTTTTTTTCTCTTTCATTATTTTCAAGTTTATTGTATGTGTTGTGTTTCCATTTCATAAATTGAATTCTATAATTGGTTGCCAAGTTGTGTTCTGAAGTTTTTCTGGATATAAGTACCAAGTCTAATTTAAATAAACAATTTCACACATTGTTTATTTTCTCGTAAAGACGGTATTATTCAGTGATTTCTTATTATCTGTGAAAAACGCATTATAATTTTCTTTAGGTTGAGAATATTTAAAAATAGTTTAATTTATAGTAATATATATTGTAGCGTTGTTTATTTATTTACACAATATCAAGTTTCATATTTCATTATATTTACATAGTTTTGAATTGTGTCATCGCTATATAAATGTACGTAGCAACAAATTTAGATCGTTGTTACAGAGAATAAAGTTTGTTTGTGTTTATCTCTCCTCGCGTCTATTGTTCAACGCGATATAATTATAATGTTATGGTATTGCACTTTTAAATTGTAAAGTAATTTTTGGGATACCCTGTAGGTTGTTTTATCTTAAATTTTAATTCGAGTTAAAAAGTTTCAAAATTTAGATAGAGATGGCTCGCTATGTCATCATATATAAAATTTGAATTTGCAATATTATCGCACAGTAAGATGGATAAACATAAGATAGCTCCTAATTGAAGCACTTAACTACAATAAATGATTGTTTGATGTTAACCAGAAAGAAGTGATTGGAGGGTTTTAAATGAAAGTATTTATTTCTAAGTTAAGGCAGACATCCAAAGTATGTTTATATATTGATATATATTACCAAAAGTAAAAACTGCAACTCCACAGAATACCATCAGTTAAATGATATGCTCACTGATAAATGATAATTTGACAATCTACAAGAATAACAATTTACTGTAGACGTGCCAGTTTCCGTTACAATATGAATACAAAGAAAAAAGTGATGAAGAGAAATTTCGGCAAATCTCTAAACAGGAATAACAAACAAAACAAACGTTTCTGAAGGCCATCTTCTCAATTAACACGCAACAAAATTAGTAAAAAACCTTGTAGCAAACAGATCGTGAGGGCAAGGTCCTTTTTTTCTGTACTGATCCTTCATGCAAGGGTTTAATTATTCCCAGACGAGGGATGAGATAGGGAAGAGATTAAGCTGTAAGAACTGGCCGGGAACACAAGGTCGAATGCATAAATGATTATGATTAGAGACATTTAATTTTTTTTTTATCAACACCCATGTGTGAAAAAGAAGATATAAAAAGTAGAGAATATGATATGTAGATGACTATATAATAATAGCCTGACCGCTTCAATGTACATTGTTGATGACACACAGCGTAAACTTACGAAATAATGACGTATTTGAATTGTCAGACTTTTATCTCGTTAGTTATTTAATTATCTGATCTGCTTTTACGCCATTTGAAAAATATTATGGCCTAACGGGATTATAATCTGTCGGAATTTTAGTCAGTTGAGATTTAGGCGTGTTGGGGTTTATATCTTTGAATTTTGGACTATCGGGGTTTTGTGTATTACCACGATTCCGTCCTTGTCGGGAATACGTCTTATCGAGAATTTGATCTGCCGAGATTTCGACTAGGTCACGATTTTAGAGTTTCGGTATTTCATTCCTGCCGGGATTTTGATCTATTGAAGTGGCATCCTGCCGACATTATAAAATCTTATCAGACAAAGAGATAATGGGAAATTCTGCTATGGGGCTAGTTTTCACGGCTATCATACTAGGGCTTAGAATTTCTAATAATCGATGTCCGCTTATTTTAAACTTCGATTGAATTAGTTTGAATGACTTTTGCGACATCAATACATATTTTATTGAGGTTAGATTAAATTTAACTACTGGTCTTATTTTCCAATTCAATTGAAAACAATGAAGGATTCTGTATTGAACTAATTATTATTTTATCGCTTTATTCATTTTATGTTTATATATCTTACTTTATATTACTAGCATTGGCAGAGGCGCCATGCACAAATTCATTGTATATAGTTATATATATATATATAATTATCATTTTAAAACAATTTTGCATATTGTGTTCTCTTGCAGGTCAATATATCGATGAAATAATGTTAATTATATATCAAATTCATCTTACTTAGAGTATTCTTTTTTATTTATTTTAACACACAAACGCGATATCCCGGCTAGGGATAATTGCGTCGATTTACATTTTTTAAACAGAAACAGTTATAAAAATTTAACAAAAAAAAAATTAATCGAAATAAAAAGAGAAAAAATATATATATATTAGGAACCTGAACCTTACAGGTTTGAAAGAAAATCATGAATATATTTACAAGAATAGTTAAACTTATGATGATTCTCTCTGCTATTAAAAATTGATATAGATCTACAACATTATTTATTGTCTGTTGTCTAGCGGTGAAGAAGAGTGGACATTCCAGAAGTAGGTGTCTCGAGTCCTGGAATTCGTTGCCACAATGACAGCTAGAGTCTTCAATCGCGCCAATTTTTGATAAAAATCCCTTAAAATTTCCATGGTTCGTTATAAATTGTGAATTATAATAGTTTGGTCGAAATTCCTTGATATAATGAAATCTTTGAGTATACCTGGAATATACAAATCATAAAATTGTTTATCTTCTGTTGATAAATTATTCAACTCATAACCTATAATTTTAGATTCCATATAATCAATGATCAAAGGAATATTGGCTAAGGTGTGAACACAGTTATAACTGGTTGTTTTATATGTTTGGGTACACCATAGCAGAATTTGATATTGCATTGAGTTCAGTTTGTACTTATATTTTTTGCTAATAAATTGAAACCATATTTCTGTTCCGTAAGTTAACGTTGGTCTTATTGTAGATTTATAAAGTGTAAGCCTTTTTTGGGTGCTAAGACCCCAAGATTTTCCACATATTGAAAAAAGAAATTTTTTCAATCTTTGGGGTTTGTTTAGTATAATGTTAAGGTGAGGGCCAAAATTCAATTTGTTTTTCCATCTATGATTCGCAATCGTAATTCCAAGAATTTTAATTTATTTTACGGGCATAATAATATTGTCTCTAAAATTAATTGAAATTTTGTCTTTATTGTGCAAGTGTAAAATACTAGTTTTATCAAGATTGATATTCAGCTTATTATCATTACACCATTGATCTATCTTTTCCAAATTAAACTCAATCGACTTTTTTAGATTTGTTAACCCATTATTCCAACATATAATAGTTACATCATCAGCAAAGCAAATGATTTCAGAGTTTGGTGATTGCAAATTAGTTAGCAGATCATTTAAATATATCAGCCATAACAACGGAGACAATGGTCCACCCTGAGGCCAGCCCTTTGTTAATATCTTTGAAACTTTCATATTATTATACTTGAAAATCGTTTTTCTATTTTTCAAAAAAGAACGTAAAATTTTGATCAATTCAACTGGTAAATTGTCTTCGTCTAATTTTTTAAACAAGGCTGGCCACCATGTATTATCAAACGCTGCTTGTATATCAATTGCAATCAGCGTAACTAGTTGTTTCTGTCTATGTTCCATTATGATCTTTGTGATTTCTTTCAAACAGGTTGTTGTTGACTTATTCTTCAAGAAACCATGTTGTCTGGGGCTAAGGAGATCATTTTTTTCATAGCATTCGTATATTTTATTTTCAAAATTTTTTCAAATATTTTTGATAATTAGAAATTAATGAAATAGGTCGATAACTTTTTACTAATTCTAAATTCGTTTTGTGAGGTTTTGGAATTATCCTGAGAGCTGCCTCTTTCAATATATCTGGATAATATCCGAGGTGAATGCATTTATTAAATAAATCGCATATTAATGGTAAAATTTTTGGAAGGGCACTGTTGATCATGTTGTTACTTATACTGTCAACCCCAGGGGCTTTTTTGATGTCTATGTTAGATATTATGTTCACTATTTCCCCTTCTTCAACACAGACCTTATTCTTGTTAATCATTTTTAGTTTGTAATTTCTAATTAGTTGATGGTAAGAATCATCTGTATCGAAATTATCATCTGGTACCAACTCATTTAACAAATTGCTCATTGATCGTTCTTTTAGGTGTTCTGGGGCATTGTCAATTGTACTAGTTTATAGAAAAAAATCCCTATCACACATAAAACAAAATATATCCAACAATTAAGATTTTTCAATAGTATAATTCAACAAACACATAATATAAGAAATCAATAGATATCAATAGATAATTATAGCTAGACATTATATATAATAAATGATTCTATTAACCTTTAGATGTTTCTTTCAGATACGTTATTGATCAAGCCTATAAACTGCCCCACCTAGCTTTAAATTGAAATCAGAGTTTTCCATTTTATCTGCAATATTTCTATTAACAATGATTCAAAGGATAATAAAGAAAGTAAATATAGACGGAAAAAGAACAAAAGGGGATAAATATAGTTACACTTTCTTCTTTCAGTGATGCTCCTCCACCTATATAAAGCTTTTAACTCTGGACAAGAAGGAAGTCTTCTTGAACTCCCTTTAGTTCTGGAGCTAAGAATAACTTGTAGATGCCTGGGAGGATGGCTAGGGTACATAATTAGACATCACCCGAAAACAGGAAGAGGATCTTTTTAAAAGCCTTTCAGTTCTGGATATAGGAAGAATTTGTAGGTGCTTTGGAGAATGACTAGATTAAATGGCAAAGCATCACCTAAAGATTCATCCCCGCAGGTCAGTTGAACGCTGGAAAATGGTGGAGGCCCCCTGGATTATTTGAAAGTTAGATATAAGGGGCCCTATTATCCTTGAAATATTTCTCTAGGCGACTAAAAACCATTTTATAAGTATAAATTAGGCATTTTTATGATTTCTCGATGGTTCTATTCATTGATCTAATAAATGCTGTTAATACTCCATTGTTGATTCACATTTGCATTTTCTTTTTCCATATCTATCCAAGTACATTCAGAGAACACACAGCCATATCAACCAAATTTTAGTTAATACCGACTCTCAGTCACTTGTTGTCATTCTTCTCAGAAGAATGATTTCCCTTTAACCATTCTCCTGAGGGGAATGATTTCCCTTGAATCATTCTCCTGAGGGGAATGATTTCCCTTGAATCATTCTCCTGAGGGGAATGATTTCCCTTGAATCATTCTCCTGAGGGGAATGATTTCCCTTGAATCATTCTCCTGAGGGGAATGATTTCCTTTGAATCATTCTCCTGAGGGGAATGATTTCCCTTGAATCATTAGCCTGAGGGGAATGATTTCCCTTTAATCATTCTCCTGAGGGGAATGATTTCCCTTTAATCATTCTCCTGAGGGGAATAATTTCCCTTGAATCATTCTCCCGAGGGGAATGATTTCCTTGAATCATTCTCCTGATTAAAGTGACAGCAGGTCACACTGAAAAGTCGGGAGTTAAATAAATTATCGGTTGATGGTGTAGCTATACATTTTCCGAATCAACTTTCAATCAACAAATGTTTTTCAGAACTAGCCACAAGTACATTTATGCATTTATTACAGACAACCTCCATATCTATTGTAAACAATATATAAGTGTATGCGTGTATATGTGTGTATATATGTATATATTTCAAATTTAATGATGTAACTGTAAATAAAATTCAAAGAATATCTCTATATGTAAATAATATTTATGAATCTTTCTAAGTTACTTTCTGTGTATCTTTCCATGTTGAATATTTTCTTTGTTATATTTGTATATACATTTAGCGCAAGTGTCCCTAAGGGGACATAGCGTTTTGAATTGAAATAAATAAATAAATATATATCTATATTTTTTATCAGAACCTTTCTCTAAATCATTCGTGTTTTCACAATAAGAAGATGTTTGATGGTTAATAGATTAATTGAGGCAAACTCTCTCACAGGAGAAGATTTACCACTGATGAACCAAGCCCTCTTGTCTAATAATTTTATCAATGAAGTCCATAAATCTCCATGATGGGGAGGTGCTGTCGTTGGTTGGTTATCCATCACATGACAGTCAAACTTTGTCTCACTCTTGGAAAACATGTAAGCCTTAAGAAAGGACCTATATTCCAACCCTACCAAGATATTGAATTTGATCAATAAATATTATCTCCATGACCTTATATCGGTTCCAAAATCACTTTATTAGATACCGTTCAAAAAGAGCAACCTAGTTTATGATAATTGCAAAATGAATAATATGTGAAGCTTATTCACCTTTTAAACAAAATGTTAACGCGGGATACGATCCCGGTTCATGACTGTCAGGAATCAAGGGTGTTACTCACTCGTCCGCCGACTTCTTTTTTTGACCTTGTATAATTATACAATGGGATAATATATTTTTTTTAAATCATTGCAGTAAGCGGTCTTTTGAGAATATTTCATTATCAAAAATATTATTATATATATCTATATATATATAAAAATGAATGTCTGTGTGTGTGTTCTCTATAGATTCAAAAACCATACATCCAATCGCCGTGAAATTTTGGGATATTATTAGGCATATCCCCGGAAAGGTTTTCGAAAAATAAATTATTGAATATCTTTAATATCCTTAGAGTTATTTGCAGATTTGTAGCTTTAACTCGCAAGCAGCGCCACGACGGATATAGGCTTAGGTCTGCCCCCCCCCCCCCCCCCCCCCGTCGAGAAAATGCAATCGTCCGGCCGCCGGCCGGTTGGACAGTCCAAGTTCCCACCGACCAATTGAGGGATCAAGTGGTCCTGGCGCGCGGGGGCAGAGTTGGTGACACACCTGTGCCAAGTAGACAAGAAAAAAGCCTCGCGGGTGACCTCCGGGAACTACGTCCATCTTCCATAAACGACCATGATTTTATTCAACTAATCGAGTATTTTTCAATGGACTGGGAAAAAATGTTCACTAGATAAAACGATGATTTTTTAATGTAGAAAATTAGGAAAGACAAAATTCAGGATGACACGGCACACAAAGACCGGGAAAAAATGATCACTTTATCGATAGATTCAAATTTACGAGTTTCAAATTATCGAAATCAACTTATCGAGTATTTTTTAAGGACCCGGGAAAAAATGTTCACTAGATAAAACGATTATTTTGTAATGTAGAAAATTTGGAAATACAAAATTCAGGATGCCACGGCACACAGGGACCGGGAAAAAATGATCACTTTATCGAAAGATTCAAATTTACGAGTTTCAAATTATCAAAATATATCTATTATTTTTTTTTTATATGTTTATAGAGAATTGTTTTACCAAATGTTCGTTATACAAACCTTTACTCGGGTAAAACCCGGGCGAAGCCGGGTACATCCGCTAGTATTATAATATAATGAACTGCGGCCTGTGATTGTAAAACGACACTTGAAGTTACACCGCATGAGTTTCTTTTCAACGAAAAATCAAAATTTATTTCAAGGTGAAATATTGACTATTTCTAACCTTTTTGGAAGAAGTATGAAAGGGTGAATTATGAAGAGTAATGATGAACGGAAAAATAATTTATATATATATATATTATTATATATTATATATATTAATACCATAAGAAAAATATTGCCAAAATTAGAGTTAAAAATTAGAATTCATGTATATACATTAATTTTAATGAATTCTATTCAATTATAAACTTATTTCTGACCATAATTCTTTTTGACCGCATCTCTCATATGAAATATTTTAAAATAAATTATAGAGTAACCACATTATTATATTCTCTTTTAAATGAATTGAAATCTTTTCATATTTTGTTTGTTCATTCAATAAACACGACGCTTGTTGTTAATAACTTAATACATGAATGAATAAAATGTTTATCTCTTCAAGGTCAATGTATGAATCAAACTTTGGTAAAGGAAAAACAAATCAACAATGTAATTTTCCATTATTTAACAAGTGTCAGGAAGTCCAAACAATGGCAAAACAATCAGTGTCACCTTGAACCAAACATAACAATACATTATCAATATCCTCTATGGTAAGTAACAGTTAGATAAATAACAATATTTACATATTTTCTTCCATGCAAATCACCTTCTTTCAAGCTATAATTTGTGCAAGGACATCGATCTTTAGATTGGCGACAAATTAAGGAAAATATCACACCATATAATTCCTATAAATGGACATTGTCGTCCTTTATGCGAGGCTATTTGGCGGATTTCTTATAATTATCTAAGATTTTTCTCTCAAGGAAAACCCTATAAAAACTAATATTTTCAATGAGGAGTCGGTGGAAGGATGGTTTAAACCGTTTGTTTTCGACCTCGACGACCCGGGATCGAATCCCGCATTAGGCACTTTTTTCTGATTAAAGAAATGCTCCAATGCCCCCCGATTCTTACAAAAGTCCAACCCCACCAGCGAGTGCAAGTAAACAAACGGGACTTTGGCACATATGTAAGTGCAAAGTCGAACTGCTTTTCACATGTGTAGACATGTGGTGTACTTATAGTAAAAGCATATATATAGCAATATATATAAATATCCTGGCAATGTGTTTCTTTTAAATATCATCTTTACAGACCTTACTGCAATGATATAAGTTATTGAATGAAAGGGCTTGGCTCATCAGTAGTGAACCCTCTCAGCGGTTCGCCAAATTAATCTCTAGACCGCTCTACTATTGTATTGTATTGGTTTGGAGTATACCCTGTATTTTCTATGGAAGGCAGCTTAGGGGTGTTTAGTGAACTATGGACATAAGCTTATGGGTCTGTAGAGGTACATACATATAATTTCAAGGTATTGCATCGAGCAAAGCTCTTCCGCAAAATATGTTTTCATAACCAATATATATTAGTAAATTAAATTTAATTGCCATCTATCGTTAAATTTTTACACAAATAAATTTACTGGCAATGTGTATCTTTTAAATAATATAAAATATTATCATATAATATTATATATATATTGCAGAAAAATATACAATACATATAGTAGGCCGCTCATTTGAAAGGATATATCTATTTTTTCCCCTATCAATAGACTTGAACTTTTTCTTTTTCATAAAAAAATCCACTTTTACATGTGTATCGTATATACGTGAATCTTTATCCATATTTATCAATTTCATGAGTTTTAAGGAATCCTATAAGATCATTCCAATAGTAGAAGTCTAGAGTTCTGTGTTTCCTTGACACAGTAACATCTCGTGTCCTCAACACCTCCTATTGTTGACAAAAATCACTTAAAATATCCGTGGTTTGTTATTAACTGTGTATTGTATAAGTTAGAACGGAACATTTTGGAATTGGGAATAGTAAAAAGCTTTGATGTGTTTCATTTGTTTGAAAAAATAAATAATAAATATAATAAAGAGTCTTCCTTGCTTTTATACTTTAATAAAATCCTTAAAGAATCTAGGGCTAGGTTTCTTTTTATTTTTAATTCTATTTTTAAAAGAAACCAAGCTCTATATTATTTATTGATTTTGTCAAAATGATAAATATATAATAAATCAATAGTTATTTAGAAGAGTGATATATAAATATTTTACAATTAGCTGTATATATTGCATAGGACTGCAAGGACTGTGGATTTGCCCATAGTATCTATAATATAACAGATTCAATATAAATATAGACCTATTACAAATATAGGTGCGATATATATAAACAGAAGAAGGATTTTCTGCCATACACGCAAAAAAAAAAAGATTTTCAAACAGACATAATGTAGTATATTTTTCTCTCAATATATAGTAGGTATTCAAAAAATTATATAATAACGAGTAATTAAAAAATGTATTTATTATTAAATTGTTGAAGTGATAATCCTGTTGAAAGACTAACAATTCCGAGAGCTTGAAAATAAAAAGTTGTACGAGGAACCTAACCCTGAAGTATTTTTATTTTATAATACATGCATGATAGAAACTGTTTAAATTAATGTATATGAATCTAAAGGAAATTTCATTGATCCCTTGAGATCCTATATGTGTAAATATTTATTAATCCATCATATGTTACTTAATTGAGGGATTACGTTTGAACAGGCAACATTTCCAACTATCAACTTTCTATAGAAATGTCCTTGAGACTTTGCCAGAAAAACGTCTAGGCTGATTCGTAAGATATCAAATACACGAGTCACTTGTTCGACCTTGTAAAAAAAACAAATCAGATCAAGACTGATAAGCTATAATACCTTGAACCATGTCTTTAACCCTTAATTGCCGAGGAACAAATTTTCTTACACAAACCTGAGGTGAGGTATGAGAAAAACCTTTTTTTCAATTTACGCAAATTTATTACATAATATAATATAAAGTTTGAATGCAAGATACCCCGGAAAACTACAGGAAAAGGTTCTAGATATAAACACAAAAGAGAAATGTTTTAATTGATTTTTTAAATTAAGTCGTTTTATGAGAAAAGAAATGCCAAAATAAACTCGGAGTACTATCAAAACAACATTTTAGAACCTATATATTTAAATGATATTCCCTCTATCTATGGAAAACAGAGCAACAAAGTCTGGTTTCACCATGATAACGCCACAAGTCATACCTCATCTTCAACCCAAGCTTTTTTGGAAGATCTAAGGCAAAGAACAGGAATCAACACTATTCCAAAGAACAGAATCCCTGTAAAATCTCCTGATTTAACCCCGATGGATTTTTGCATTTTTGAATGCCTTAAAGGAGCACTTGGAAAGAGACACCCTAGGACAATTGAAGGTCTCTGGAAAGTGGTAAAGGAAGAATGGGATCTTTTGAGTATGACCATGATCAGAAAGTGTCTGCTATCGTGGAAAATCAGGTGCCGTTCTGTGAATAAACAAAAAGGCTTTCAAATAGAACATTTGAAAAATTTCAAATTTGGTGTTAATTTTTAATATTTTATAATAAAACCTGTTTACTATAAGTGTGAACACCCTCTGTAGAATGCGCTATGCAGATAAATTCCATGGAAGGTTTTCCATAGATGACAGTTTGAGATTGGGAACTCCGAGTATAATTGCAATACGGAGTCTATGGCATTGGAAAACTGAGCAGATGAGGTGTAGATGGTTTGCGGTTTGATCTTGTTCTGTGAATCACCATAATTGACATAAAAAGGTAGGTTGAATCGAAAGATATTGCATTCTGTAAATGGTGATATCACTAAGGAGTGATTCATTATGATTTACACCCATTCATTCAGACCATCAATTCGGACAGAATTTCACACAATTGGCAGATCTGAAGATAGCTTTTGACGTAAAACAACCAGACTTGTCTAAACGTCTAATTAGGCGGAAGTCTTGTTGGAAGAAATCAGCAACCTTCAATTTTTCGATCAGGAAAACGTTTTTATTTGTTTAACACCTTATCCTAGTAAAATATCACTTTTGCAATATTAATTTTATATTTGAAAATGTCACGATTTTGTGAAAAGTAAAAACAAACATTTTATTTTAGCTTTTCACTCTTGTGAGGCCACAAAAAATATTCTGCATTTTCATCTTCAATGAAAAAAAAAAGCTATTCCTTAAATACTACCGGACGTTTCCCAATAGTAACATCTATAGCGCAAGAATCCTTCTGACGGGAATGTTAAAGAAAAGTCGCACTTATTGTACTTATTCTGTTTAGTGCAACAAATAATAAAGGGCTAAAACCTTTGGTACATTCCTCATGAACTCACGTATGCTATTTTTATTCCAACCTGATCAGATAAAGAGCATGAACGACGTCTGGGAACTACCTAACATTTGGTGTCAGAAGTGGGATGCAGCTTAGTTAATTTTTGATGAAGATTTTGTTTTGAGAAAATTTGAAAACAAGATGGAAAAACTAACCGACCTCTATATTGATGAAGTAGAGAAATTTATTGAAGACTTTACCAGGTAAATCCACGACGATGATTATTATATTCACAATATTGATATTTTTTACATATGGGTATGTGCATGTATATATCATACTTACATAATCTTTCTTTTTCTTCTTCTGTATATTCCCCACTTTCACAGGCCTATCTCTCTTGTAATCTCGGGGAGAATCCTTAATAAGACCAGTGTGTCTTAATAAAGGCTTTTGTGTGTGTGTGTGATATCTTTTTACAACAATGAAACTTTATCAAACACTATAACTTCTTATTATAACAAGAAATTTTATTACCAACATAATACCTCTCAAAACAATTGAAATTCATATACAACATGGATATGTTACTCAGAAATGAATTTTTATCCTTAAAAGGATTTTTTACATACGAAAATTTATTCTTTAAACGAAAAAACATGGTGAAGGAAGACGAGTTTTTTTATTGATGCGTAGGTGCAAGTTTTCGGGTAAAAACCCTTCAACAGGCGAGAAATTTCACGCCTGTTGAAGGGTTTTTACCCGAAAGCTTGCACCTACGCATCAATAAAAGAAACTCGTCTTCCTTCACCATGTTTTTTCGTTTAATTTCAAATCAGGAAGAATTCTTTATCTATATTTAAATTTATTCTTTATCCACAATAATGAAAGTGTTTCCCACTTGGCAAATACGCAAGTAGGAAAAGCAGAATGATTTTTTACAAAATAATTTGTTCTCGTTAGGCTTAATTGAATAGAATGTTTATACTTGTGTAAAGAAACAAATTTACTTATCTTTGGTCAGGCAATCATCCCAAGCTTTACAAATGAATTTATTTTATTTTTCTTTACAATGAATATTTAAAGAATACGATTTAAAGCCGCAGCGATGAAAGGCATTGTTCTTTAGTGGCGCGCGTTGGTAAGAATCTTCTAGAAGGTGGCGAGCTCCCTCTGGCGGCGCAGCCAGACGGCCTCCCATTGGTCAGCGATGACGCAGTTCCTTCACCGCCGCGCGCTGCCTTCTGCTACCTATGTTAGAATAAAACGAAACATACTCCCCTCGTGTGGACGTAGTCCACACACAAGGCAAAAGAAAAGGATCACATAGTGTAGAAAGTTTTTTTTTTTTTTTTTTTAAGAAGAAGAAGAATTAGAATGGCAGAAGTGCAATCTTCGAGATGGGTCTTATTAGATGATGTTGTTTCTCTGTTTGAAGTTCCACAACTCGGACATTGCCATCCGCTCCAGGTGACACCTTGGTGATGCGGCCAAGGCTCCACTGCATTGAAGGCATAGGAAAGTCTTTTACCAACACCAAATCTCCAACCTTCAGGTTGGAAGAGGGTTTTTTCCACTTGGACCGTTGTTGCAGATTGTTCAGATATTCCCTGGACCACTTTTGCCAGAAAACATCTCTGGCCTTTTGAATTAATTTCCATCTAGTTAAGTAGTTGTCATTAGGGTGATAACTGGGCTCTGGGAGTGCTGTTAATGGTCTTCCAATCAAAAAATGTCCTGGAGTGAGAGGGTTTAAATCATTTGGATCCGAACTCATCGGATACAACGGGCGAGAATTCAAGCACGCTTCAATTTGTCTTGTCAGAGTATTGGGTTCTTCAAAATTTAAAACTGCAGATTTTAAACACCTTAGGAGATGATACTTCAATGATTTAATTCCTGCTTCCAAAATGCCGCCGAAGTTTGGAGCAGATGGAGGTATAAAATGCCAAGTGATGTGTTCATTTGCGACATAACTTTGAATTGAAGAATCCTTTACAAGTTGATGTATATTATTCAAAATATTATTAGCTCCTTTAAAGTTAGTAGCGTTGTCGGTGAAAATATCAGAGGGTTTCCTCGACGAGAGATGAATCTTCTAAAAGCAGCGAGGAAGGCGGGGGTTGACAGATCTGAAACTATCTCAAGGTGAATAGCCTTCGTTGAGAAACAAATGAATAATGCTATATATGATTTTAATGTTACTTTTGTTCTTATGACATTAGGTTTAGTTATAAATGGTCCTGCGAAGTCTATTCCTGTTTTGCTAAAAGGGCTTGAGGGTATGATTCTATGGATAGGCAGATCTCCCATGATTTGTTTTGACACTTGGCGTTTCGTCTTGAAACATGTCATGCAACGATTAATGAGCTTTTTTACTAGAATTCTACCGGATGGAATCCAGTACTTTTGTCGGATGGCACACAGAGTTAATTGGAGACCAGAATGAAGATGCTCTACGTGGAATTGTTGAACAATCAATTCTGTAACAAAATGGTTGTGAGGAAGAATTATTGGATGCTTCTCATTGAATTGCAGGTTGGATTTGCGCAGTCGACCTCCTACACGTAGAATTCCTGATGAATCAATAAATGGGTTTAAGGATAAAAGTTTTGATTTAAAAGCGCGAATGTTTCTTTTATACATAAAACGAACTTATACTGTCCTTACTGCGATGAAAAAATATATTGGGAGGGCTTGGCTCATCAGTGGTGAACCCTCCCAGCGGTTTCGCCAATTTAATCCACCAGACCGCTTCTCAGAGCTCTAATACTGTATTGGATCATTCTGCTTTTATATGCTACACTGAAGGATGGAATCTTAGGAATGGTTTTCAAGTAAACAATGGACATAGGCTTATAGGACAGTAGAATTACATTCAAATATTTGCTTCGAGCAATGCTCTTCAGCAAACTATAAAGACAAGAACATTAGGAATAAATTAACACAAAGCAATAACGCGCCATCTATACATACAAAATAAAAGGATTTAAAAGCGCGAATGTTTCTTTTATACATAAAACGAACTTCTATGTCCTTACTGCGATGAAAAAATATATTGGGAGGGCTTGGCTCATCAGTGGTGAACCCTCCCAGCGGTTTCGCCAATTTAAGGACAGTAGAAGTTCGTTTTATGTATAAAAGAAACATTCGCGCTTTTAAATCCTTTCATTTTGTATGTATAGATGGCGCGTTATTGCTTTGTGTTAATTTATTCCTAATGTTCTTGTCTTTATAGTTTGCTGAAGAGCATTGCTCGAAGCAAATATTTGAATGTAATTCTACTGTCCTATAAGCCTATGTCCATAGTTTACTTGAAAACCATTCCTAAGATTCCATCCTTCAGTGTAGCATATAAAAGCAGAATGATCCAATACAGTATTAGAGCTCTGAGAAGCGGTCTGGTGGATTAAATTGGCGAAACCGCTGGGAGGGTTCACCACTGATGAGCCAAGCCCTCCCAATATATTTTTTCATCGCAGTAAGGACAGTAGAAGTTCGTTTTATGTATAAAAGAAGCATTCGCGCTTTTAAATCCTTTTATTTTGTATGTATAGATGGCGCGTTATTGCTTTGTGTTAATAAAAGTTTTGAGTTTGATGGTAGAACTTTGCTTTGATTACAACATTGAATTTCAGTTTTAAATTCTGAACTTTGAATGATTTGAATAAGAGTTCGAATTGAATTATCGAGCTCATTAGAGGACAATTCTTTGTGTTTTATTTTGTCGCTGCTGTGTCTAGCATTGTGGATTATTCTTAGGAGCCATGCCGTAACTCTGCTCAGCTTCCTGAATGTTGGAATTTAAAAATAAAGTCTAGAATAGGACAAGTAGTGAAATGAACAATCGGAACAGTCTTTCTTTTTTCATGACAAACTTCTTTTGGAAGTTCATATGTGATTGGTAGCGGATCTTGTAAGCTTGAGTTTGATAGCCAATCAGGACCATTCCACCAAAGTGAATGGTTTACTAGTTCTGAAGAAGTTATACCTCTGGAGGCGCAATCTGCAGGATTATCCTTGGTAGACACATAGTACCAAGAAGATTGCAGAGTTAGTCGCTGAATTTCTACAATCCGGTTACCAACAAAAGGTTTCCGATGTTTTGATTCAGATTTTATCCAACATAAAACAATCTGGGAATCTGTCCACAAAATTACTCGGTCAATCTGCAACAGCAATGAGCTGCAAATGGAATCATATAAATTTGAAAGGAGAAGAGCAGCACAAAGCTCCAGACGAGGTATTGACGTTGCCTTCAAGGGAGCGACTTTTGTCTTGGCAGCAATCAATGTGACTTGAACCTGACCAGATTTAAAACGAGATTTCATATAAACAACTGATGAATATGCAGATTCGGAAGCATCACAAAATCCATGGAGTTCTAAAGAATGTATAAGTCCCTTGCAGGAAATATATCTAGGAATTTTAATATGATTTAGCATGGCCAAATGCATTTTCACTCTCCTCCAATGAGAACACAACGATTCTGACAAGGGATCATCCCAATCCAAATCCTGTTTCCACAAAGTTTGGAACAGAATCTTGAAGCTAATGATCACCAGTGATAACCATCCCAAAGGGTCATAAATTCGAGAAATGTCCGATAACAATTGTCTTTTAGAATATACGTCTTTTAGTGAATTGACTGTAATTGTGATATTATCCGTGGATGGATTCCAATTTATCCCAAGAATCTTAACAGATGAATTATCTCCGATTTCATATGAATCATGTGCTTTCAGCGCTTCTGGTACCTCTGAAAGAACCTCATGGACATTTGACATCCATTTTCTTATGCAAAAGCCACCAGATAAAAGGATTTTCCGGATATCATCAATGAGAACTTTTGCTTCTTCGATTGTTGTTGCGCCTGAAAGTAGGTCGTCTACATAAAAATCAGTTTTTATGATTTTAGATGCCTCTGGGAACAGGAGTTCTTTGTCGGTGGCAAGTTGCATCAAGGTACGGATTGCAAGATATGGTGCACACGACATTCCATAAGTTACTGTGAGCAATCTATACTCCAATAAAGATTCCAATGGAATATTTCTCCAGAAGATTCTCTGAAAGTCGAGATCAGAAGAGTTCACTTTTATCTGTCTGTACATTTTTTCAATATCTCCCGTAAAAGCTATAGGATTAGTACGAAACTTCACAAGAATATTGAAAATATCATGCTGCAATTTTGGTCCAGTATGAAGAAAATCATTTAAGGAGTAATTGTTGCTCGTTTTGCACGATGCATCAAACACTACTCTTAATTTAGTAGTGCTGCTCTGCTCACGCAGAACGCAATGGTGAGGTATATAATAGCACTCGTCTGATGGTTTGTCAAGTTCTTTTTTCGGAATGAGCTCCATGTGGTTGAGAGAAAGATATTCCATCATGAAATCCTTATATTGCTGAAGAAGATTCGAAGATTTGTGCAATTTTCTCTCAAGAGCAAGAAATCGTTTCATGGCATTCTGACGTGAGTCTCCGGGATTAGGCACAGATTTAAACGGTAGACCAACAGAATATCTTCCATCTGTTGATATGCAAAAGTTTTTGTCATAAATGTCCCCGCAAATCTTCTCCTCTTTAGTCAATGGAAGAGCGGCAGGAACCGATTCCAATTCAAAAAACTGTCGCAGATTATCATCTCCTTGGGATGTTGAGCATAATGAGATATAGTTGTTTCCAGTCTCAGAACTGGAAACATTTCCAGAAAGTATCCATCCTAACTTGGAACTACAGGCAGTGGGTCCTGGATGATTTTGGAATCGTAGTTTTCCTGTATATAAAAATGGGGCTAGGTCTGCACCAATTACTAAATCAATGGGACTTGTTTTATCAAAATTGGGATCTGCTAATAAAGTATTCTTAAGATGAGGCCAATTATCTCTATTTATCAGAAAATTAGGTAAATCAACAGTGATTTGATCGAGTATTATGGATGAAATTTTGAATATTCTATCAGAAAAATGAGGCTTAAATTGAAGAAAAGTCTCACTAGCAGACTGCTGTATTGGTTGGTTACCAATTCCAAAAACTGTGAGTTGGCTCTTTTTAACAGAAAGATTCAACTTTTCACGACAATTTTATGTTATTAGACTTCTTTGAGAACCAGTATCAATCAAAGCTCTGCATGGATGAAACGATCCATTTTCTGCTCTCACTCTCACGATAGCAGTAGATAATAAGATTGTCTCATTGGGCTTTGTTGTATCACTGAGAAAACATGAAACGCTAGATTGGGCAATTGGGGCTTCAATTGAAGTGGTATTCAAAGGTTCGGGTTGGAAGGAATGCAAAAGAGTGTGATGTTTTTTGTTGCATGATTTACAATGCATAGTGATTTTACATGATGTTACTCTGTGGTTGGATCGCAAACAATTGAAACAAAGGTTATTGGTTTTGACTATGTTCCATCTTTCAAGGAGAGAACTTTTATGGAACTTGTCACATTTGAATATAGGATGTGAATTTTTGCATAATAGGCATTTATCATCACCTTTTGAAATATAATTATATACATGTGTTTGTTTCACTACAGACCTCACGGACAATACAGCAGCTCTCCATTCTGTCACCCCGGAAGCCCTGAACTGGCTGAAGGCCTTGCCTCTCAGGCTTTAATGACCGATATGTCCTCACTTCTTTTTTCTAGATTTAATTCATTTTGTTTCCTCTCTAATTGTAAATACGCTGCTGTATCACCTCATAAGCATAAATAACTACAGATTTATCCTCCCTAGCATAACCTTTTATCGATTGCAAATTTTTTGCTTGTTTTTCAAGAAACATAATAAAATTTTCGTAGGATGGAAAGCCATCATCTATCAACGTCAATTCCCATTGCCTTTTCAAATCATCACCTATTTTTCTTTGTAGGAAATGTATTAGAAAGATATCAACAAGTGTATTTCTTTCCAAACCCAGTGATTTCAAATTTCTCATGGCTTCATTACATATATCTAGTAGTTCGAAAATGGCCTTGGAATTTATTAGTTTTAAAGGTTTTAAACTGAATAATTTTGTACATTGTGAAAAGGCAAGTTCTTTTTTGTTATCATATCTGGAGACCAATGTGGCCCAAGCATGGGCATAGTTTTCATCAATAACAGGAAATCCCCTAATAAGTCGTTCAGCGTCTCCAGTAACAGCTGATTGTAAATATTGCAGCTTTTGTGAATCAGTTAGAGCGGTATTGGAATCAATAGACAGAGAAAACAATTGCTTGAAACTAAGCCATTCGTTAACATCACCAGAAAAGGAAGGTAAATTAAATTTAGGAAGTTCCATTTTACTTGTGGTTGGTTGATTTAGATCATCAATTTTGCTTGAACTGGCTGTACAAGATACTTTATTGATATTCGCCACTAAATTTCTAAGATTATCCTTGTATTGCATAACTCTAGAAAAGTAATCTTCATCATCAAATTCAGAAAATGTTAAAAGATTACAATAAGTTTTTTCAATGTTAGATTTTATATCTAAAATATCTTTTTTAAATGTCTGTAAATTTGCATCATCCTTCGATTCAATCATCTTGAGCGAAATTTGCTCAAAATAATCCACTTGTTTGAAATGAAATTCAAGAATATTTAAAGTAGCTTTAAATTTGGCAGCCATCTTTAATCTTTGTTATTATTAATTTTAATAATATATTTCAAAAATGAATTATAATTATTTATATTTAAATAATTATTTAATAGATTTATTCCCGGGTTTCGGCACCAATGTTTTGTTTCCCACTTGGCAAATACGCAAGTAGGAAAAGCAGAATGATTTTTTACAAAATAATTTGTTCTCGTTAGGCTTAATTGAATAGAATGTTTATACTAGTGTAAAGAAACAAATTTACTTATCTTTGGTCAGGCAATCATCCCAAGCTTTACAAATGAATTTATTTTATTTTTCTTTACAATGAATATTTAAAGAATACGATTTAAAGCCGCAGCGATGAAAGGCATGGTTCTTTAGTGGCGCGCGTTGGTAAGAATCTTCTAGAACAGTGTCGGGCAACCGGTGTGCCGTGGCACACTGGTGTGCCGCGAAGAATTCTAGGTGTGCCGCGAACATTTTTGTAGGTATTTAGAACTTTTGGTTAAATTTAAAAATAATGTTTCAAAAAATATATTTTTTTAATTTTTATTCAATTTTATTAATTTTTTTTCAAAAATTATTATATAAAAAATGAAATTAAAAAAAAGCAAATTTCATTTTATATAAAACTTATTTTGGTATTATAATTACAACAGTTTGCATAATTTTATATTTCATATAACGTATGTACATAATCTTGACGTACATAACTGGCACGTGCCATTATTAAAAAATAAAAATGCAAATAGGTACGTACCTAATTAAAAT
Organism: Cordylochernes scorpioides; assembly: GCA_030710605.1. NCBI lineage: Eukaryota > Metazoa > Arthropoda > Arachnida > Pseudoscorpiones > Chernetidae > Cordylochernes > Cordylochernes scorpioides. The sequence goes on along the minus strand of CP092883.1, from coordinate 25,127,715 downwards.
CATACGTTAAAAAAAAAACAATCCGCGAAAACAACTTTATTTAATAAAGTTGAATACATACTGCGGGAAAATACCTAATTTTTAAAATAATGTCCAAACTTAACCGTCTTTTACAATCTTTGTCACAGCTGTTTATTAATAGAGACTCAAAGCTACAAAGCTTAAAAAAAAGAAAAAAAAAATTATAAATTTATTTTAAAAATTTATTCGGAGTTTTCGTCAAAGTATTGCTGTAGTAATTCTTCATTTTTTTTGCATGTTGTAAAACACACACACATTCACACAATAAGTTTTGTACATCGTAAAATCTGTTGGTTAAAAAAGGAAAAAAATATTTTTGTTACGAAATTCTCACTCACTTTTAACTCAAGGTAACTTTATTTAAACATTTTATTATTATATTTGTGTTTTTTTATTTTCTAAATTCTCTCAAAACTAGATGGAGAGATTTCTAATTAGAGAAGGTGCCAGTGATAAACAAAATCAAAACGAAAATAAAGAAGATAAGAAAATAGTAAAATCAACTGGAAATAAGAGGAAATACGTTGAAGATTATCTCAAATATGGATTTATACCATCTGTTAATGATCCATCACTGCCGTTTTGCTTAATTTGCCAAAAAACCCTCAGCAACGAAACAATGGTGCCAAGTAAACTACTTCGACATATTGAGACAAATCATCGGGAGCAGATGAACAATCCAATAAGCTACTTTGAAAATATACGATCAAGTTTTCAAAAGCAATCAAAAAAATTCAAGAAATTTATGACCACCTCAGATGAAGCTCAAACAGCTAGTTACATGATAGCTCAACTCATCGCTCGAAAGAAGAAAGCTCACGCGGAAGCAGAGGAAATTATCTTGCCTGCTTTAAAAATTGTGGCTGGATGTATGTTAACGAATGATGCTATGGAGAAGGTTACGAAAATTCCACTATCATCAAAAACTATTGCAAGAAGAATTGAAGATATGTCAGAAGATATTGAGTTGCAAATAAAACAATCTTTTAATGATTCATCAACAAAATGGGCTATACAGCTTGATGAAACCACAGATATTAGTAATAAAGCTCAATTGCTGGCATTTTTGAGGTTCGTCGATACAGGAAAAATTGTGAATAACTACTTTTTTTGTAAAGAATTAAAACAAAGAACGACTGGTGCGGACATTTTTGAATTAGTTGATGAAAATGTTATGAAGTATAACTTGAGATGGGAAAATTGTGTTAGCGTCTGTACGGATGGAGCTCCAGCTATGAAAGGTTCAAGAAAGGGATTGATAACACATGTCATAAAAAAATCCAAATATCAAATTTGTTCACTGTATGATTCATAGAGAAATGTTAGTGTCAAAGTCGGTTCCTCCCATCTTTGTCACAACTCTAGATGAAGTTGTCAAAGTAGTCAATTACATCAAATCAAATGCTCTTCGATCGAGAATTTTTTCAACATTTTGTGAAGCAATGGATTCCGATTATAAAAATATATTGTTTCATACTGAAGTCAGATGGTTGTCGAAAGGCAAAGTTTTAAATCGATTTATTTCAATGAAAAATGAAATAATGGCATTCATTGATAACGAAGAGATTAATTTTCCTTTCATGATGAGTGATGTTTGGTGGTTACGAGTTTCATTTTTGGGTGATATTTTCGACAAATTAAACAGCCTTAATTTAAATTTGCAAGGTGCTCAGGAGAACATTATCACTATCTCCACCAAGTTGAAAGCGTTTAAGGAAAAACTCAGTTTATGGAATTTAAACATTGCTAAAGAAAACTTTGCATCTTTTCCGATGGTTCAAGAGAATCCATCAAAATCTATTATCAAAAAAGAAGTCGCAGAAACTTTGACATTACTATCCGCTTCATTTGATAAATAATTTCCTTACTTGGACGTTGAAAAGATGGAATGGGTAGTTAACCCATTTATGCACTGTGAAATACAACATCTGGAAGAAGAAATGCAAGAAAACTTAATTGATTTAAAAAACGATTTAGTTTTCAAAAGACTATTCACTGAAAAGGAGCTATCTGAGTTTTGGTTGTGCTTAAACTCCAAATTTCTGAACTTAGTAATGCGGCCATCGAATCATTGTTGCCATTTGGAAGTTCCTACCTGTGTGAGCAAGGTTTTTCAACACTCACAGAAATGAAGTCTAAGAAGCGCGAAAGACTTCAAATGATAGATGAGGAGATGCGCGTTTGTCTTTCACAAGTAGATCCCCGTATTGATTTGATATGCTCTCAAAAACAATCGCAATGCTCGCATTGATTATGTTAATTTAATATTGAAAATTAATAAAATGTGATATATATGTTTAAATTTTTACTAGTATTTATTGTTGTATTTTAATTACCTACGAGGAAATTTATAGTGAGAACCACAGGTGCGCCGCGAAAAAAAGAAATTAAGCTTAGTGCGCCGCAACTCGAAAAAGGTTGCCCGACACTGTTCTATAAGGTGGCGAGCTCCCTCTGGCGGCGCAGCCAGACGGCCTCCCATTGGTCAGCGATGACGCAGTTCCTTCACCGCCGCGCGTACACCGCCGCGCGCTGCCTTCTGCTACCTATGTTAGAATAAAACGAAACAGAAAGATTATCTCATCAACAATGTGATAATTTATATATAACTAGCGGACGTACCCGGCTTCGCCCGGGTTTTACCCGAGTAAAGGTTTGTCTAACGAATCTCTCGATAAAGTGAACATTTTTTTCCCGGTCCCTTGAAAAATACTCGATAAGTTGAATAAAATCAATATTAATTGGTTCCCTCGGTAATTGGAAGTTAAAGGAATAGTATCTTGCCTTGGAATTGTATCATTATTCTTGTATGGATGTAGCCGGCTTCGCCCGGGGTTTACCCGAGTAAAGGTTTGTTTAACGAATCTCTCGATAAAGTGAACATTTTTTCCCGGTCCCTTGAAAACTACTCGATAAGTTGAATAAAATCAATATTAATTGGTGCCCTCGGTAATTGGAAGTTAAAGGAATAGTATCTTGCCTTGGAATTGTATCATTATTCTTGTCTCAAATAAATTGCCGTGTCATCCTGAATTTTGTCTTTCCTAATTTTCTACATTACAAAATCATCGTATCATCATGATAATATTTAGAGCAGATTGTTGAATTATAGCAGATAAATTTGAATATTTAGCTTGATTATTTTAAAGCGAAAAGTTATTTCAAAAATTTTATTTGCTAGAAACCTTCCCAGTACTATACTAAATAACTTCCCAAAGTTTCATGGCGTTCCAATGAGTGGTTTGGTCAGGCATAAAGGACAAACAGACACACACACACACATACATTCATTTTTATATATATAGATACTCAGCACACAACTAAACAACAATAATATAACTTTTACATAAGATAATAAAATAAAATCTAAAACAATGACATTTATGTTCACTAATTAAGCTTTATAAAAATAATGACGTCTTTTACGCAACAATGAATATTTATTTGATATAAAGACTATACACAACAACATTAGAAATATTTCCTCAACAATTCATCTTTATACTCAACAAGAATATTTTATCCCTATTATTGAAATATTCTAATTACAACAATAGTTATTTTTCACAATTAAATTCTATACGCAATAATAAAATCTATCCACAACAATGAGTACTTTATTCCAACAATGAATTTTTATATTTACAAAATATTGGTTATTTCACAAAAAGTAAAAATGAAAATGTGTCAACATCAATGCTTTCCTTATTTTAACAATCATGACTACTGTCTTCACAAAAACGAAACTATATTCAGGATCATAATTAGCCATCCCAATAAAACTTCACCGAAAACAATATCTTTTATAAAAATAAAAATTAAACTTTTTCTCCACATCATAATGAAAAATATCCTCAACAATAAAACATTTTGCCTAAGAATGGAACCCCCCTTTTATATATTCAAAATAAATATTTACACTCAACAGTGAAACTTCATACTTAAAAATAAAACCTTTTAAAAAACAACATTCTCGCTCTTTTAAATTATTTTATTTTAAAGTAATTGTGTCAAACGATAATTAAAAACACAAATTTGGAATATCCTGACCGTTCACATGAACATTTTAGATGGCATTAGGGAAAGCGGCGACATCTGGCGATCGCTTTAACAGCGTAGTTAGCTGTAAAATTTTTTTATATATAAAATAGTTTTTATATAACATATCTATAAAATGTAAATCTATGCGGCATTTATTTTGTGTATACAAAAATGTAATGCCTCGATAAAGGTTGGCGTTCAGCCAACCGAAATATTGACAAATGAATCTTTTATTCAATCCAATATATGCCTTTTACTATCTAATATATATTTATATAAAACTGGAAAAATTGCTCTCATAAGGAAACAACACTATCGATTTATTATAAAAATATAATCGAGATAAATATTCCCCAAAATATATTATTAAGGAAGCCTTATCAAAATTTTTAAATGATTCATTCTTTTGAATAATTTGAAAACGTTTCAATTTTTTATTTGAATAAAAAAATAATTAATTGATAAAATTACTCATATCGATCTTAGTATTACACATTTTTACTGACATCTATTATCTGATTTTTAAAATATTTATTAATTTAATGCTTCCCTATTTAATATTGGAGCGCAGAAATCAGTATTGAAATATCTTAAGATATGAAAGTATTTATTGATGGCGTCAGAACGACTAGTCGACAATTATCAAACAAGAACCACTAAATACAGCTAGAGAATATTGAACAAGCAAGCTAAGGACCATGTATGATGATTTCACTAATTCTTAGTAATAATCTGTGTTAAATATTTTCATTGAATAATCAAATAATAAAATATAAATTATTTATTCGCCACAATATGTTAAAATAAGAATATATTACAATATATATTGATTTAGAATAGTCTATATATTTGACCTTATTTTTAGTTTGAAATTATATATGTGATATATGTTATTTGATATATCAATGTAATCAATTCTGGTCTATATCCCATATATATTTGAATATCTCTACTTTCAATGTCTTCCTCTACTGAGGGTGGCTGGCCTCATGATCTCTCCATATCTCCCTCCTTCAGTGCCTTCCTCTACTGAGGGTGGGTCACATGGTCTCTCCATATCTCCCTCCTTCAGTGCCTTCTTCTACTGAGCGTGCCTAGCCACATGGTCTCTCCATATCTCCCTCCTTCAGTGCCTTCCTCTAATGAGGGTGGCTGGCCACATTGTCTCTCCATATCTCCCTCCTTCAGTGCCTTTCTCTACTGAGGGTCGCCACATGGCCTCTCCCCATTTCCTATTATGTGAGTTCTCTAGTTTATTCTTTCAGGATGTCCATTTACTCTCACCGTCCTTGGGCCATCGGTCACCTTCCCGTGGATCTTTCTCTTTAGAACTGCTAGAACTGTTTCTCTAGCTGATTCACGCAAAAATGACCAAACGTAACACAAACGCCATGATTTGTTGTTTTACGAACATCAAAACGTTGCGCCCTGTTTCAATTCGATTCAAGAACATGATTGCCATCATATCTGTTCATTGAATTATAGGTTTTCTTCTATAAATGTCCTACTAAAATTCCTCTATTCGCTTAATTAAAGAATTTAGTAATGTTCAACCAAACCCCCTCAGCTAGATAATGATTTTCATAAAAATTAATTATGATTTATATAAAATAAAAATGTTTATATACACAAAATTATATCAAGATTGACATTTTCATCATTGAGAGGTTTAATGCGATTATAAACACAGTAAGTGGTTAAACGAGAAACTATTTGATCTGGCTATTTGGTTCAGTCTCCTGAATTTAGGGCCTCCAATCCCGGGATCCCGTTTCCCGAAAAATCCCGGGATTACTGGTTTGTGCATGAAAACCAGCGCAAATATATATTTTTCTTATCTAGCATTTTGGTAATCAAACAAATGATGAGAAAGCACACTTTTGACGCTTTGTTTACACAGCTGCATTTCGGGTCTTTTTTTTTCTGAGAGATTTGAAATTATTTTCATGCACTAATAACAAATGGTTATTCTGCAAGATCTTTCCAAAATGACAGCCTCTAGAATGTGAATTTTAGAAGAGCGATGCAATAAAACATCTTTAGTCCTCCAATATCTGCACAATTCGCAAGCACAGTTAGAAAAAAAGAAGATAGTCAAAGACTTTAGCGTGAAATTGCTTTTGCGTCTTAAACCGTTACAGCAACAAATGGCCGAAGTAAGAAAAGTCAGGCTGATAATTCGCAACTTCCTGGGAGTTTACAAGAACCCCATGAGCCATCACAATCGAATGACCATCTTACAATTGAGCGCCGATTGTAAGAAGCTATTGAGGCTGCCTCTTCAACTTCAATTGAAATACCTATACCAGACTCCGCATCCTACTCAACTATGATTAACCACGAACTTAATATTGCTGCTCAGTCAGGCAAACGAGGACGCCATTTAGAGAGTGTGTATCAATACTTGCTGACAATTCCTCCAACGTCTGTGGAATCGGAAAGAGTCTTCTCCTCCTCTGGATACCTATATTTCGAAATTGAATTTTTATCCTAAAAATAAAGTAATTCATGGTTTTTAAAACGGTGCTGTCTTCTTTCTAAACATCAATACATAGTTGGGCAAAATGCAATAATGATTACATTTTCTATAATCACAATTGCAAATAATCATGATTACATTTGCTATAATTACAATTACAAGTAATATTAATCACAATTGCTATCATTATATATAGAATTAAGAGTAATTATGTTTACATTCTAATGCAATTAATTTTTTTTTTTTGCAAAGTAATCGTAATTACAAGGTAATGTATTACTTTGAATGCATTACTGCCCAACACTGCATTAAGAGATATGGTCTAAGAGTTCCAAGAACAGTAATTTTTTTCCAGATGTATGTACAGTAATTGACAGATAATTTCAAACTGTAACCCAAAAGCAATGATTTAGTTCACAAGCAGGCGCAAAATATATGGCTTTCAGGTTTTTCATCGAAGTAAGTGCCACGTCATTGGCACTATATAAAAGAAAAAAATTAAAATATAACGAAAGAAATGATATACCTCTTGGCGTAGTAAGACGAAAATGTTTTTCAATCCCGGGATATCCCGGGATTGAGAAAAAAGCAATCCCGAATCCCAGGATTGAAAATATGTACCGGGATTGGAAGCCCTACCTGAATTGTTTCTTGAATTGAAGTTTTACTAAACATTCAAATTGACTTACAATATTCCCATCTGGGGGAATAAATACCAACTAATAGTTTATATTTAATTTTATTCCATAATTTGTTGAATACTATTTCTTGATTAGTAATTTAATAAATTAAATTTCCGAAAGATAGCACAAGCCAACAATAACATTTAGTTACACGACCACGAGAAATTGCTTTTTCTTCACTTCCAATTGTTTTTTTTTAAATAAATATGAAGCATTCAGCGTGTAACACAAAGACCAAATAAAAATCATACATTTTAAGACCTAAGTGGCCGTTTAATATTTTTGTCAGTGACTTTATTGGTCTATTGGTATAATTTAATACATAATACAATAAAATGCGGCCCATGACCATAGAACGACATTTGACAATATCCTACATGTGTTTCTTTTGAACGAAAAATCGAAACCCATTTTAAGGAGAATTAACGATTATTTCTAACCTTAGTGATGAAGTATGAGAGGATGAATTGTAACGAGTAATGATAAACGGAAAAATGAAAGTGTCCAGGAATGGGAAACGAAACCACAGTGTTCCACTTACCGGGCAGATGCCAAGTCCACTAGGCTACCCTGGACATATTTTTCCGTTCGTAAGTATTATATATCCAATATTTAATATCCAATTATTGATATAAATTCGGGGCTGTTTTAGCTAATAATTAATTATTTAGTGAAATAAAGAATTGTGTCTGCTTCTAAATCTATTAGATACAATTTTATATCAAAAATATATAGTTAATTGATCGGGAATAAGATTTAAAAAAAAAAGATCTAAAATGATATTGTATTATTAGCTCAATAACAATCTTGAAATCAATTCAAATGTTAGACTACGGGAAAACTTAACTGGATAATTGTCAATCGGATAGAGACAACAAATATATAACCATTAATATATTGATGTTTGATCAAGGTCTCTTCTTTTTTATATGAATTTTTACAAGGCCGCAGTCAAAACCTTCGAAGGAAAATAATGGACTTGCTGATTGTCGTGATTTTTTCGGATAAGGAAAGCGAAGACTAGAACGCGGCTGATTCCATACTAATGTTTTCAGTGATACGAAATCCTAGACATAAACACGGTGGAATATGTGGCCAATGGACATGCATCAGACCTTGGAGGCTATTTTTTTTGGTTCTGCGCTGCCTGAAGTATAGGAGCTACATCTATGCTTCCTTTCTGTGGTGAATCTGTATAAGACCCGAGTGATATTAATGAAGTTGTGTGCGTGAATTCTAGCTTTTTGCAAATACTCTATCCTGATTTACTCTTTGTTCAGGCCTCGTCCACATATACAGGTCTGAAATTTTTGAAGCGGCAGTACTTGCAGCATGAGGCAAGGCTAGAGGAAACATAGCATCTATGTTTTGTCCCTAGAAGCTTTTGCTTCATAGAACTGTCCAGCCGATATCAGTTTAATGCAGTCCTACAGTGATTTCCCTCCTCTACACTTTCATTGGTTCTTGATTCTATTTTCGAAGAGTTGTTAGAGATTCTTCCATTGTTATTTTGTATAATAAGGGCTAAAAGGAGAATACAATCATTACTATACAATAAAATAAAGAACCAAAAAATTAAATCTAGTATTTAATATCTTACACAAGAAAATATCCCACTAAAATCAGAGTCGCCATAAAAGTTATAAACAGATCAATCTGCTCTTTGCTTATTTTTAAATCTTCTTACTCTTAAATGATCTGCCATTTTTGACAAAGAAGTTCCGATCTAGACAATATGTGGCTCAGGAAGCTGAATCTATTTTTTAAATATAGAAATTTGTGTGGAGACTAGATATATTATCGATCTTATTAGGAAAAAAAATATTATTTAAAATCATTAAACAAAACCATATTTTTCGAGAATAAAATTGATTTGACATAGCTAATATTTTTTCAAATAAGAAGTAAATATGAGATCATGAAAATATTTTACCTGCCAATATTTCAGTTAACTGAACGACAATTTTATAACTGTCTAATTATGTATTTGTTTTGTATAAGTGAAATCAGCTCCACCTAGTGTAATAAATTACAATAGATATTATTTTTTATTATAAACACACACAACTGGAAAAATTCAAAAGTAGAAAGTTTTAATATGTATAATACTCTCTGATAACACTTTTAGAAAAAATATCTACATCAACCAATAATGTATTTAATTCTCGACGTTTTTTAAACTCGCTGTCATTCTTACTAAGGGAGAATGACCAAACTATCATGTAACATTTCTATACAGATTTGAAATTCATTAATGTTTAGCAATCATTTTTATAAATATATCTTTATTTTAAAATAAAAGAATAGTTCTCATGTAATATTTAATCCATAATTATGAATCATGATGTGACCTAGGGAATGATACAGTATAAGGAAATGTAGAGCCAATAAAAAAAAACAGAACCAAGCATTATTATCATGGTTAACACTTTCAGATAAAGTCCCCTTAAGGATAGCTATTTCTGCACTTGGATTTTGGAAAATAATCTTCTAAGATGACCTCAGGTTTAACAAGGGAGCTCTATTTGAGTCGATGTGTCGTTTAGGAAGACAGAAACGACCTTAGTTTTATGGTGATACACTTAATTAAAGCTTATACTCATGAAGTTGAAGTATTTTAAACTATTTTTCAAATATAGAAATCTTTGCTTGATAAATTAAACGAAAATCCGTTATACCACTTTTATATTTTTTTACACAGAATTTTAAACCTATTCTCTGAAAATAAATTTAATTTGACGTAGCTAATATTTCCAAATTATACGTAAATATAAGAGGACATAAAATGTTTTACTTGCAAATATCTTAATTGATTAAACACAAATTTTATAACCGTCTAATAATGTACTTGTTTTTTAAAGGTGAGATCAGCTCCACCTAGTGTAATATGTTACAACTTGATGAGAGAAGCGTGGACACGGGCGCCGCTTGGAGGCGCTGCATGAAGATAACTGACCAATGGGAACGGCCCACCTCACCGTCAGTCTTCCTCCTTGTATAAAAGACTGCCTTTGTTCTACTGCTGTGTGAGTTTGTCATTTTTTTGTCAACATATGTATCCTTATATCTAATAATAATAATATATTTATAAAATCACTTATTTGGCTGTTCTTTTTGTAACACCGACCCACAACACAACTGATATCAGCTATAATTATAGATAACATACACATAGAGTAAGATTTAAAAATATAATGTTTTAAAATAGGTATAATACTTATTAAATAGCAATTATTTATAGTCTTGAAATTCTATAATGATTAACAATCATTTTTATGCTATATCCTTTGAGTATAATACCACACTATATTTCAAAAAGTAATGAAGTCATCCTATTTACAATTTTATTACCAATATTCAACAAATCACAAAATCACAAATACATGATAATGTATCAGACGAAGGCAGTTCTACAGTAGAGACCCTTCTCTATACTTGAATTGGTTCTTGTTTTCTTATTTTCAAAGTGTTAGTATCTATGCTATTTTGATTAAAGTTTATGTCACTGATTTTTGTGATATAATAAATAAAAAATGAACACTTTTATACCATAAAATCAAGAACCATCGAATTAAATATAGTATAAAATGAAAGGATTTGAAAGCACGAATGTGATTCTCCGCCAGGTGGCCAAGTAGAGCGGACTCAGAATTCTTCGTCTCCTGATAAGTGTTTTTGAAATTATTATTTAATTCTATTGCTCTCCTTTTGTTGCTTTCTTAGCAATACCAGATAGGCAATCTACTATTTATATTCTATGAGAATCACGAAGCTCATTTTATTAATAGCCATATTCAATTTGTTTATTTTTTCCAAAGAAAATTCTATAATTGCTAAATATGTCAATTTAAGCAGCAAAACTGTAACTTGTTATGCAAAGTACTCAAAGCCAAACACATTTGTTTATGCTGGAAAAAGCAACCGTAGATGTATTATAATAATGCTATTACTTATGGCAGAGGTATTGAGTCAAATCCAAGCCCAAGATATACAAGACAAACAACTTTAGAATTGGATAAAGATAAAGATATAGGTGGTTTAATCACAGCGCTTTCAGCCAAAATGGATGACTGGGGACAAAATATCGAGACTAGATTTGCCTCAGTGGAAAAAGGATTATAGAAAATAAATCAGCGTCTACAACAGCTTGAGACTTCCCTCGAAACTACATCAAAGATTGCGTCGGACAATTCAAAATTAATAGCTGATCTTGAGGGACGGCTGGAGCATTGTGAGATGAAGCAGCGGCAAAAAAACCTAAATTTTTACGGATTCGAAGGAATTGAAAATGAAACCCCGGACGAATCTCGCTCCCGTGTTCTCAACCTGATTTCGAGTTCAATGCACACACACACAAGCCTTTTTATTGGGGCATCCAGCCCTATAGATGATTCCCCTCTACGGGATTTAGCAAAGGAAGATATTTCAAAAACAAAAACTAAAATACAAGAAGTAATAAGGAAAAAGAAAAGAGAGAAGAAAGAAAAAACAAACAAAAAGAAATATAGTCATATATACAAAAAATAAACATACAGAGCAAAAGGAACCATACATGATTAAATATTTAAATTAAAGTACCAATGTTAAAGTATGTCAAGGTTAGGATATCATTGAGAGGGCTAGTGTGGAATCAGCCGCGTTCAATCTTCGCTTTCCTCCTCCAAGCAAACCACGACATTCGGCGAATCCATTATTCTCCAACGGACATTGACTGCGGCCTTGTAGAATTTATATAAACCGACGGAGAGACCCTGATCAACCATCAGTGTGTTCATCCAGCTGAAAATTTGTTGGCAGTCAGGATGAGACCAGGGTAAGTCACCCAAAATTTCTTTCCTCTGTTTCTCTAAGCAAGAGCATCCAAATATTATATGCATAATTTCGTCTTGGATTCTGTTTTTACACAGATCGCAAGTTAGAGTCAAATCAATCTTCCAGCGCTTTGAACGATTTTCTGGGAAGATCGTCCAAAGGAGTCTCAGTTGTGCAAAAAATCTTTTAATTGCTAGAGGAATAGTTGTGAATAAATATCGTTCTGCTGTTATTGAGTTTTTTAGGTATTTGAAGTGACTGTAATGTGAAGTATTTAGAATTTTCGCCATGTCGTTTTGGATGCTTTGTTCGGTTGCTATTCGAATAATTCTATTTACCACCAATTCAAGCACAGCTAGAGAATCTTAAAAAACTATTTAGTTACATTGAGAATAAAATCCAGGAGGGCTTTGAGATATTTCTATACGGTGATCTAAATGTTCGTACCAGTGACCTTAAAGATTTTCATAACTTGCTAGATACCCCGACTCTGCTTTCTGCCAGCCGTGCTTCTAGCGATCCGGTCTCATCATCTCTTTCAGAAACTCTTGTTGATTTTTTTGATAATAATTCCCTCACTTTACTGAATGGTAGATCTACCAGTGACAGAAATGGAAACTTTACTTTTATCTCAAGTCAAGGATCCTCAGTTATAGACCTTGCTGTTGTCTCACCGGCATTACTGGAACTCATTGTTGATCTAAGTGTTGAATGCCTGCCATATTCGGATCACCTACCACTTGTTTTAAAACTCAAGGGCTTAGATAAAATGAAGTCAAAAGATTCTAAGAAGTGTTGTCCTGGAACAAGGTATTTCTGGGTTGCAGACAAGGCTATATCCTTTAAAGGCAACTTGAGAGATTTAGCCATTTTACCATTGACGGGCTCCACACTAAACTCACAAGTCGAAAGGCTTACAATTGAAATTCAAACGGCAATGTCAAGAGCAGGGATGAGACGTGAGATAAGATCTGGTGGTTTGAGGTCTAAACCGTGGTACGATGAGGAATGTTATACGGCTAAGAAAAAAATGAAAGAAAGTCTCAAACTGTATTTATTACAAAATAATGTAGTTAACAAAGATTTGTTTATCACAAGCAACAAATAATATTTATCATTAATTAAACTTAAAAAGAACCAATACTTTGATGATATACAGAATGTCCTCTGTAATGCTAGAAACGCTTCTCAATTTTGGAAGATAATAAAATATTTTAAGCAAAGAACCACAATTAAAGGCAATATCTTGATGTGTGATTGGGAGGATTTTTATCGAAGACTGCTGGCTTCCCCACCTATAATGGACGCGTATATATCACCGGCGCTAACATATATAGACCCGTAACTGGATGCTGAAATTTCGCTTATGGAGGTCACCACGGAAAAATCCAATCTAGGGAAGGATAAAGCAACGGGACTGGATAACATACCAAATGAAGCAATCAAATTTTTACTTGACGAATATTTGATTCTATTAACAAATATATATAACAAAATATTGACGACATCTTCGGTTCCATCAGTGTGGACTAGAACAATTATTTATCCTATTTTCAAAAATGGTGACCCAAATATACCATCAAACTATAGAGGAATATCATTGTTATCCAATTTATCAAAGCTCTTTACATCCATATTAAAGATAAAATTGAATAATTGGATTGAAAAAAGGTGAATCTTAGCGGAAAACCAAGCGGGCTTCAGAAGTGGATATTCATGTCAAGACCATATTTTTACCCTTACTTCACTGATACAGATGACGCTGAGCCGCAAAAGGAGGAAGTTATATGCCTTCTTCGTATATGTCAAAAAGGCCTTTGATACAGTACCACACTCCTTGCTTTGGAAGAAGTTGACAGTTTACGGTTTAAGTACCCGATTTATCAGCCTTATACAAAGCTATTATAATCAAATGTCAGCAACAATAAGATGGAACGGATCACTTACAGAATTTATAAAAATACAAGCTGGTGTTCTACAAGGTGAACCCCTGTCACCTTATCTATTTATCCTTTTTCTAAACGACTTGGTTTCTCTGTACGATGACGCTGATTTGCCAAGTATTTATTTACCCAATTATGGAAATATACATCTCCTTCTGTTCGCAGACGACATCGTACTTCTCGAAGAATCCAAGATAAATTTACAAAAAAAGATCAATGTACTCAGAAAATACTTCGAAGATAATTTTTTAACGCTGAACCAGAGCAAATCAAAGGTTATGGTGTTTAGAAATGGAGGTCGAAAGGCCAGATCGGATGTTTGGTTCTGGGGACAATTGCCTCTCATTATAACATCTAAATACACGTATCTGGGACCAGCTGACAGCGTCAAACTCAACTCAACAGGCGGCAAAGCATTTTAAAAACAAGGCGCTAAATGCTATTAATGCGGTCTGGGCAATATCAACTAAAACAAGAATCAACTCTATCAGATCCTCAATCAAGCTCCTAGACTCAATGGCTCTGTCAACCTTGCTCTGCAGCTCCAATTTGGGAAAACAACAAAAAAAAAAAACTTGGTTGACAGGGTACAAGACAATTTTTTACGGAGCCTTTTAAATTTACCCAGATATACTCCTGGTTTTATTCTACGCATGGAGTGCGGAAGAACGTCACTGGGAGTTACGGTGCTGAAACTTACACTCGGGTTCTGGCTTAGAATTCTAAAAATGAACAGCAGCCAACTTCCCCATATATGCTTAGCTCAACTATATGAGATATCAAGAAATAGAAATATATATATTGGACTCGCGGAAAGTTTGGCCAATATACTCAACTCAACAGGATTTTCTTGGTTAATTAACTGCAACGATGCAAGGATTATCCGGCAAATATAGAGAATTCTAAATTGTACCCTCACTATAAGTATTTACACAGTTCATTCCGAATTGAAAACTATTTACTTAGCAACTTTCCATTCCCAGTAAAACGCTATATCGCACAACAGAGATTACTATATTCGTTTTTCAAAGAAAACCATACACAATTTTTCAGGGAGGGTGATGGAATTTGTGATATCTGCAAAGAAAATATGGAAACTGAACTATCTCATTATATCTATGAATGCCAAGATATTAGCGAGGTGAGAGGGACATTCTTTTCAACGGTAGACACCAGCCAACTTAGGTCAACCCAAACGATGTTAACCAGTGCCCAAACAAGTAGACTAGTTGCTCAGGCCCTATATAATCTTTACAAGGCAGTAGGTGCAAAGAGGGAGAAACGAGAACTCGGAAGCTATTGTTCCTACACCTCAGAATGATGACGAAACATCGAGGGGCCATCGTGTTGGTCGACGATGAGATTGCGGAGCTGGTGATAGGGATGGCTGTGCTGGAGTAAACCTCCTTTTTGTGTCTGGATGCGATATTTATGGCGAACTAAATAACTTAGTCCCTATTTCTGCTCCGCGCTTATGGAATTGAAGACTTGAGGCGATGGCGTCGACCTTTCATATTAAATCTTACTTTTCCTTATTACTAATAATTGTATATAGTTGCGGAACTCCTGGTTTCCTGTGCTGCTCTTTTCCTGTTATTGCACCTTGTACAGAGAATCTGTATAAGACTAACGTCTTAATAGAGGCTTTGTGTGTGTTTGTGTGACTTACAATATTCAGCGCTATTTCTTGATTTATCTAGAAATTGGGTTGGCTAAATATTAGGGAGCAGGCTGAATCAATGTTTAGTTGATTTCTTTTCTATTAGATGGTGTGCTATGCCATATAAAAATCACATGTTTCCTGGTCAGGATATGCCTTCTTTATTTGGTTTCAATTTTTATCTCCGTGCTTTGCCTTTATGTTCAATTTTTATCTCCGTTTTTTGCCTCTATTTCTCACACAGAGTTTGTTTTATTTGTAAATATGCAAATTCCCTTTCCAATCTTCAGTATCTAAAATTCCTCATTTCCTTGCGCGTATATATGTAAATATTTTTGCTTATAAATATGGCACTTCTCTGTCTACACTTGTATAAGACCTGAAGAAGGGCAGTTGCTGCCTGAAAGCTCGTCATGTTCCATTAAAGAATCTTACCACGTTACCCTGTTTTTTCCTTTCGAATCTTACAACGTGGCTATATGATGTCAAATATATATATATGTTGTAATGTGGTTTTATCCTGTTGGATGACTGTAGTGTGGCATGTTGATTGCCGTCGTTGTGGCTACAATGTTCAGAGTGGTTTCAGGCGTGTAATGAATCACACAAAAGGACTAGACATGTTCGATGTCACCACAGAGATGGCGAGAGAGCAAGTGAAGCCGACGCCAGTCAAGGTAGGTCTGTCCAGAGTGGTCTGTCAATCCTCATGTCTCAAAGCGGACTGATCTATGTTTTTGAGCCAAAAGGGCACACCTGGTACCCGACATGTTTTTCGGCCATTTTTTCCTGTTTGGCGCCGGCTGTCAATCAACCGAATTTTATTAGTCGCTTTAGTAATACATGATGGACAAACTTGCTAGTTGAATTTTGTTTTTACAGTTTTGATTGTTATACTATAGCAAAATTACATAGAGAGAAGGCTTTTTTTATTTATTTATTTCCTCTCAAATTTACAGTGTACCATTCGAGCATAAAGCTCACGAGTCACTTTGTCGTGGATGTTAGGCATCAAGAATTTCTAAAAAATGGCCTTCAGAACTGACTGGAAGGTCACAGTTCAGGTAGAGTGAAGTCCAGGTCTTTTATGTTTTGGATTGAGGTCTCCATCAAATTGGAACAATTCTTGTATAACTGGATTTTGGGAAGTAGAGAGTTTTAGATATAATTTCTGGGTCGACGATATGTATATTTCTTCTATATTAGGCTGGTTTAAGTCCTGCTTTAAAATTGCATTTGATAGATTAAATGGGGCATTTACAGTACTTCTTAAACCAATTCTCATGAATGCATCTATTCTTTTCCTATCAGTCAAGGTTGTGTATTTAAACCATACAGGCAATGCGTATGTTACTATAGGGAGAATACAGCTTCTGTATAAAGTAAATTTTTGGTTAACAGATAAACCACTTTTTGAACTGAACATATTGGATAATGAGGCTTTGGCTATTTTAGATTTTCTTATTATATCCATCACGTGGGTGGGGAATTTCAGTTTAGAATCGAAAGTGACTCCCAAATATTTGACCTGCTGGGTCCAATTTATGGGAGATGAGTACATTATAAGATTTGTCCTGGGTGTGAACTTGAAGCTATTTTGTGGAGGAAAGATAATTGCTTGAGATTTCTTTGGATTCAGATTGAGTTTCCATTTATCACACCAATTGCAAATGATTTCAAGATAGTTTTGAAGGCGGGAAATTAAAATATCTGGGGAACGCGAGCTGGATAACAGGGCAGTATCATCAGCGAAAAGAGCTAGTCGGCATTGTGGGATATGTGGAATATCATTGATGTATAAATTGAAAAGTATAGGACTCAATATTGAGCCTTGAGGAACACCAGATTCTATTTGCCGAGGACTTGATATATATGTTCCAACTTTTACGGAGAACGTTCTATCCTGAAGATAATTCTTCAGGAACCTGATGAATTTCTGAGGAAAATTATAAGAAGTTAATTTAATGATGAGGCCTCTGTGCCAAACCATATCGAAAGCTTTTTTTAAGTCTAAAAGCACTACTCCAACAGCTTCGTTAAGGGATTTGCGAGTTTGTATGAAATCAATAACGGTAATCAATTGGTGAGTTGTTGAATGATTTGCTCTAAACCCAAATTGCTGTGGAATTAGAAGATTTCTTGTATCTATATAGGTCTGGAGTCTTTTGTGGATGATCCGCTCAAATATTTTTCCAAATATCGGCAAGAGACTAATTGGCCTAAAATCATCCAGGGATTTAGATAGTTGCTTTTTTGGTATGGGAATAACTATAGCATGCTTCCATATCTATGGAAAGTAGCAAAGATTAATAGATGCATTGAAGATGCTAGTTAAAAATACAACCCATTTTATAGGTAGGTTTTTGATTAATTTGGTAGTTATTTCATCGTGACCAGGCGCCTTGTTTGCAGAAAGTTTTGTTATTTCTTGTTTTACTTCTTGTGGTGATGTAAGTTTCAAAATATTTTCGTTGTTATCAAGAGTTATTCGAGTTTCATTTAAGGTTGGATGATTTGTTAGGGCTTCTTTTGAAACTATGGAAAAGTGTTTTGAGAAATTAAATGCCAAAGCCTTGCCAATTTCTTCATCTGAATGTAGAATATCACCATCTACATTAATATTTTTAATTTCCGATTTTTTTCGAGTTGACTTCACTAGTCTCCAGAAGGTGTTTGGAGTATTTAACGCGCTGTTGATAAGATCATTTTGACTTTGCTGGTTGTACTTTTTTAATATAATATTCACTTTCTTTTGAAAATGTAGATAAATTTCTCTGTGTCTGGGGTCCCATGTTGACTGCCATTTCTTTCTAGCTTTATTCTTTTCTCTGATAATGTTTTTAATAAGAATAGGCACATGCGGTTTAACTATGGGAGAAACTATTGTATTTTTAGAATAAGTATTAAGAATGGTTTTGTTGAGGGTTCCAATTTCAAGATCAATATTTATAGTAGAATTTAAAGGGGATCTGGGAGGTGGATTATTGATTAAATCTTGCTGAAAATATATCCAGTTTGTGTTCTTATTTACTTTCATAGAAAAATCATATTTAGGACATGCCAGCCTTAAAACCACAGGTAAGTGATCAGAAGATAATGCATCTACTGTAGTAATTTCAAAATTCCACGGCACATTTTTGAAAACCGCAAAGTCCAAGAAGTCAGGATGACCAATATGACTGTAGTGAGAAGCCAAGGAAGGAGCTATTATGTCCAACCCTGCAGATTCCGAAAACTCATGAAGAACCATTCCACTCGGATTACTTATACTAGAGCCCCATAATGGATGTTTGGAGTTCCAGTCTCCTGCAGCGATGACAAGATTATTTTGAAATAATTTACTCAAATCCTCACATTTCAATAGTTGATCTGGTTTGCGATAAACAGAAGAAATTTGCAGGCTGGTTTTTCCATCAGGTTTAAATACTATAGTAGTATTTTCCAAATAATCAGTCTTAACAATAATCTTTCTATACTTGAAGAATTTTCTGAGGATAATAGCCGTTCCTCCTCCTCTCCCAATAAGACGGTCCATCCTAATAACGTCGTAATTTCTAAGATTAAGAGTTTTAGAATTTTTCAAATGAGTTTCTGAGATTAGTGTTATATCGATTTCATTATATTCCAAAAAATAGAGTAGTTCATCTTTTTTAGTTAAAATTCCATTGGCATTCCAGATTACTAATTTTAAAATCATATTTGTATTCATTTTAAAACTTCGCCAATAATGCTTAATAGCTTTTCGCAAAGAGTTTTAATATTTTGATTCGCAAAGTTTTGTTTCGATACACTTGCATAACTAGGCTTAAAAGTACTTTCCTGCACTGCGCTGTTGTCTTTGGTAACATTGCTATGTATATGAAGATACCTTGGGAATTTGTGGTCGTTGGTTAAGAGACTGGTTGGGAATTTTTGGGAACGCAGGGCAGCCACGATAATTGGCCGTGTGAGCTTGCCCGCAGTTTACACACTTGGGTGAATATTGCTTCGATTTTTTCGGGCAATCTTTGGTATGATGAGCTTCGGCGCATTTGACACATTTAGGTTTTAGAAAGCAATTCAATTGCCCATGGCCAAACCCTTGACAATTGAAACATTGGGTGACCTTTTTGGGAGATCTGAAGGATTCAACGACCACTTTCTGGTACAGCAGGTCAGTCAGATTATAAATATTCTTGTTGGAATCATATTTTGGAAGTTCAATAAGAACTATGTTCATTGCCTGCTTTGACCATTGGCGGTGAAGCCTTTTTACTAAAGCCTCTTTAAAGCCTAAGTGGGATAATTCAACTGCAATGTCTTCAATTTTAAAACTGGTTGAAACGCCTTTTATGACTACCTTTAAAGGTTTTTCTTCTTGTAATTTATATGAGTAGCCGCCGTTATTTAAACGAACATATTCACGGATCTTTTTGAAGTCTCCTATATTCTTAGCTTTGATAATATGCTTAGGTCCTGATATGGTGGCTTGGAATGGTTCATCAGCTAAGTTGTTTAGTTCTTTACAAAGCAATTTCCAATCGTTCACATTTTCAACAATAATGCTTTTTTTTAGGTATTTTAAATATTTTTCTGTTCACTTTATTAAGTTCATAGAAATTAAATATAAATCGATTCATATATTTCAATTTTAAATCGTATTTGTAAAAAATTTACCAGGCCTAAACCAAAAAATATATATTTTTTCAGATTTCATAGTTAATAAATAAAAAATACTGTATTTATATGTGTATTCAAGTATTTGAATCATTACTTATGATATCTGAAAATAGAACATAAAATAATTTGACTTCAGCATCAATATACAATGGATACAATTTCATAGCAAGACATCTTTGTCTTTCTAAGTTTCTAGACCATAATATATTGATGTTCAAGTAAAGATACTTTTTAGTTTTGAAAATAGAGCAATCCATAAATAAATATTTAAATAAAAAGGCATATATTGAATCAAAATAACATTTATTTTACCAATATTTCAGTTAGCTGAACGCCAACCTTTATCAAGGTGTTATAACATATTTGATGTTTGTTGTTGACACACATTAAATATGTTATAACACCTTGATAAAGGTTGACGTTCAGCCAACTGAAATATTGGTAAAATAAATCATATTTTGATCCAATACCTGCCTTTTTAATTAAAATACTTTTGAGTGTAAAATATATACCGTACTTTAATAGAATACTCTCTCTCTCTTTACAATAAAATATATAACAACAGATAGTCAAATCCATCTATCTCAATTTTTCTTGCTGTGCTTGAAAAAATAAATTCACAAGAAAAAAAGACATAACATTTGAATTATCTTCAAATATCGGTTATAAATACCTAACAATAATCTAAGGGAATTATATAAACAAATATCATTTAACTCAATTCTTCATCAAAGAAATTAATCTTTAAAATGTTTCATTATAAGTTTTAGGGCCAGTATTGCACTGTGATATAGGCTTAGCAAAATACGATGTTTCTTTTAAGGATTTATAGTTATTTTTGTACTCACGTAGGTTGTAGTTACGAGGACATCCCTTTAGATATAAACAAATATATATTTATTTAAGGAACGACTTGTTCCATTACATATTGTTAAAACAAGTTAGCGATAAACATAACAGCTAGGTTTGAAGGTAGAAGTTGGAAGTAGTGACGTCATAGTAGTGACGTATCATCGATGATGATTAAAGTCAAAGTTTGCGTAACAATATCCTCCTTACTTTTTCTTTATTCCCACGATGCTGAGGCTCTCCTGGTGTTTCTTCATCTGGTCTCGGGATAGGTCCTTTGTGAAGATATCCGCCTCCAGGTCCTGAGATGGCTTGTACAGAAAGCAGATGTCTCTGGATTCATAACAGTCTCTCAAGAAGTGGTACTTTCTGTTGGTATGTCTACAGCGACTGCTTTGTTTAGGGCTGGAGATCCAGTTGATCAATGACTGACTGTCTGTATAGATCGCAGTTGGTTTTTCCATGAAATTCCATTCTTCCAGCTCTCGTAACAGGTTTATTATCCACTTGATTTGACAGGAGCTTTCACAAGCAGCTATCATTTCCGCTTCCATTGTGGAGAGGGCGACGAGTGGTTGTGTTTACTACTTTTCCAGTCTATAGTTGCTTCGCCGAGCTTCAATACATATCCGCCGTAGGATTTTCCATCATGAGTGGTCGACCAGCTGGCATCGGTGTAGGACTTCAGTATTCCAGTCTTCCCTCTTTCAAATTTCACTCCTAGGTCAATTGTTCCTCGTAGGTATCTCATCACTCTTTTGATTGCTGTCCAGTGCATCTGTTTTGGTTGTCTGGAGTACTGCTAGTGATGTAAGCGATGTCGGATCTGGTGTTAACAGCTAGAAACATTAGCATTCCAAGGGCTTCCTGGTAAGTGTGCTGATCACAATTGTCATCTTCAATATGATTGTCCAAATTGATTTCTTTGGAACCTGGTGTTGGAACTTCCTTACACCTTTCCATTCCATATTTCTGCAATATTTGTTGTACATAGTGGCTTTGCTGTAGCGAAATTCCCTCCTTGTCTTGTATGATTTTGATTCCCAAAAACATGCCTTTACATGTTACATCCTTTATTTCCAGGTGATGTCTCAATTTATTGATGAATCTGTTTGAGGTATCTTCAGAATCTGAGACAGTGATAAAGTCATCAACATATATCCCTACATAGAAGTATTTGTCTTCATTCTTCCATTTAAATAGGCAAGGATCAGATTTAAGTTTTTCCAGTCCACAGTCATGAAGTACTTGACTAAATTTCTCATACCACGATCTTCCGGATTGAGGTAGACCGTAAATACTTTTGTTGAGTTTGCAAACTTTGTTTCTGTCTTGAACAAATCCAGCAGGTTGTTCCATGGATATTGTGTTTTTAAAGTTTCCATTTAGATAGGCTGCTTTTACATCAAATAGTTTAATGACTGAATCTTTTGTTGCTGCCATTGACAAAATAGTCCTGAGGGTGGCATTTTTAATTACAGGGCTGAAACTTTCGTTGTAATCTCTTCCTGGGATTTGGTTGTATCCCATTGCAACAAGTCTAGCTTTGTAAGTTTTGTTTTCTTGGTCTTTAGATATTTTGAACACCCATTTACTTTTTACAACTTTTGCGTTTACAGGTCTAGGTACCAGTTCCCATACTTGATGCGAATACATGTTCTGTATTTCCTCAAGCATTGCGTTCTCCCAATGTTTCTTGTCTTCGCATGCAATGGCTTCATCATAGTCTTTCGGAATGGTTTCATTCGTAGTAGCCAGAACGTAGTCATCAAATCTTTTAGGTATTGTTCGAGTTCTTTGTGGTCTGTCTGATTCACTTGACTCTGTCTGTCTGTTGATCATGGTATCTGGTGCTGGCTCTTCAATATCAACATCTGATAGAACATGATTGTCCAGTTGTTCATCCTCCTGAATGAAGAAATATGTGTCAGTGTCCGTATTATTATCACTTTGTTTTTCTTCCGAGATGACATTATTGTTCTCTCTGAAGTGAATGTCTGCGGTTTCAAGAATGACTCTCGCTGTGATATCAAATACTCGATAAGCTCTTCTGCATCTTTAATAGCCTACAAATATTCCTCTCTTAGATTTAGCTTCTAGTTTGTGTCTTTGATGATTCTCGAGTTTATAGAAGACTTCACAACCAAATCTCATGATGTGAGAGACGGATGGCTTTTTACCTTTCCATTTTTCCATAGGGGTAGTGTCTGGGTCATTGGATGTGGGAGTTAGATTGTACAGATATGCAGCTGTATTCACAGCTTCTGCCCAGAAGTGTAGGGGTAATTGGGAGTCTGCCAGAAGTGTTCGGCCTTTGTCTAATAGTGTTCTGTTAGCTCTTTCAACTCTCCCATTGCTTCTTGGGGTGTACGGTGTAGTTAGTTCATGTTTAATTCCTTTGGATTCTATGAAGGTTTCAAGGTTTTTATTGATAAATTCTGTTCCGTTATCTGTTCTAAGTCGTTTTAGTTTTGAGTTTAGCTCGTTTTCTCTCTTTACAGTAAACTTCTTCAAAACTTCTGCTGCTGAGAGTTTATCTTTGAGAAATTCTAGAAATATTCTCCTAGAAAATCCATCTACGATGGTCAAGAAATATTTACTTCCGCCCAAGGAGTTTATTCTCATTGGACCACAGAGATCGACATAAATGGCTTCAAAGGGGTAGCTTTCCTGATTGCTATCTGTGTGAACATAGGGTACTTTGGTCATTTTTCCCAAGGAGCAAGCATCACATTGATCAAGGGTGCCATTTATAGAGTTCAAGCCTTTTAGAAGATTGTTCTTCAAAATCAGGTCTAATTTGTTGTCACTAGGATGTACTAACCTTCTGTGCCATGCAGTCCCAGAATTGTCCTTTGAAATCAAGCAATGTTCATTTGGAACATGAGTTGCTTCAGATAAACGTGATAGGTTCAATGTGTACATGTTACCATCAAAGTTGCCTGTTCCTATTAGCTTGTCATCAGAAGAGTATATGTATGCTCCTTCAGAATTCAAAAGAACAGAGTTCCCTCTTCTTACTACGCTTGGAATGGACATTAGATTTCCTTTCAGGTGTGGTACATGGAGGACATTATGCAGGGTTACAGCGTTGTTAAGTTTGTCCTTACCTTGTACAGTAGCTTGGATTAATCCTGATGAGGCAGATTCGATGTGTCTCCCTTCTTCCGCCACTTGTATGCTTCTTCTCTCCTCCGTCTTGTGCTCGATCCATTCACCATGGGAAGTCATGTGGCTTGTGCACGCAGAATCGATTATCCACACGTCCTGAGTCGTCGGGCGTTCCTCCCTTGTGATTACATGTAGTGCGTATTCTGAAGTGGAGTTTCTTCGTTGGGATGGTTCCTCCGTTCGTTCTTGGATTGCTGATCTGGCTGTGTCTTTGTTTTGTTTTGGTCCTTTATGGTAGTTCCTTGTACTGGCCATGTTATTTTTGTTTGTTGTATTATTTTGATTTCCTTTGTTGTTAGGGTTGAACCAACAGTCTTTCTTGAAATGTCCTTTTCTTTTGCA
Source organism: Cordylochernes scorpioides (assembly GCA_030710605.1). Lineage (NCBI taxonomy): Eukaryota > Metazoa > Arthropoda > Arachnida > Pseudoscorpiones > Chernetidae > Cordylochernes > Cordylochernes scorpioides. The sequence goes on along the minus strand of CP092883.1, from coordinate 25,103,055 downwards.
AATATAGCATGACTTTTCTTTGAATTGGTTGCCTGATGATCTGAAAGCATTTTCATGATTTTTGCTTCTGTCCTGTCTTTTCTTCTCGAAATCCAGTAGAGCTTGTCTCAAGTCTGGTAAGGAGATTCCTCTGTTTATTGACAGTGCTGCTGTGATCGTGTCAAAGTTAGGTGTGAGTCCTTCAACAATGTATCGTACAAGTTCTCTTTCTGTTACAGTCTTTCCTAGCTGGGTGATCTCTTGTGCCAGTTTCTGTGCTCGTACAATATACATGTTAACATTTTCATTTGGGTTCAATTTTAGTCTGGCTAGATCCAACATTAGGTCTATCCTTTTATTTTCTAGAGATCCTTCAAACCTTTTCTTTATGTCGTACCAAATTCTTTTGGCCCTTTTATCGCCTCGAAAGATGATTGTTAAGTCATCCGAAAGTGACAATATTATTAGGCTGTATGCTTCCCGATTCTTTTTCTTCAAAATATCATATTCTAGTTTATTTTTTGTAAAGTCTGGCTTGTCATTAACAATTACGTCCTCGAAGAGATCTTTTGAATCTAGAATTGCTTCCATTTTCATGGACCACGTTGTATAGTTGTTTTCTGTTAACTGTTCGATTTTTGCTAAGTTATATGTATCCATTTTTATTCAACTTTTTATTTCTAAATTGGCGGTTAGTCCAATTATTTATTTTCTTTTTGATTTAAATGGATCAATTGGCGGTTAATCCAATTCGCGCGCCCAAACCACGCTCTGCTACCAAATTGATATAGGCTTAGCAAAATACGATGTTTCTTTTAAGGATTTATAGTTGTTTTTGTACTCACGTAGGTTGTAGTTACGAGGACATCCCTTTAGATATAAACAAATATATATTTATTTAAGGAACGACTTGTTCCATTACATATTGTTAAAACAAGTTAGCGATAAACATAACAGCTAGGTTTGAAGGTAGCGGTTGGAAGTAGTGACGTCATAGTAGTGTCGTAGCATCGATGATGATTAAAGTCAAAGTTTGCGTAACACACTGCCATCTATTATCTTATTTTGAAATTATTCTGATATTTTCTTTTTCTTCTTTATTAATGTTTTAATACTGTTTAAAAAATCAAGGAAATATAAAATATATTAGACTAAAAATATTTTAATAAAGTTTGAATATGTTTAATGATATTTCATTAGATGAATATTGAATAAACATTTGAAGATGATAAACGTAGATGTTAAATTAATAACATATTTACCAACTAAGATAAACAAAGGCATTTGATTGTTTTCTCTAGCGGTAAAATAATGTTAAATTGTTCAACCAAAATTAACACAATATCAGGCTTAATTGAGTAAATTTATAAAATATGTAAATATATTTAGTAGTATGAGTAAATTTGTGCGTTTTTTTTTATATTGAAACTTTATTTTGAAAAATTGGTTAGACATTAAATATTCGAAGTATTTTCCTTCGTTAGACACTACTTTCTGGCAATCGATTGATCCCATCGCGGAAAAAGGGCGGCTCTTTGGACGCTATCCACCCATCGATCCATTTTTTTACTTAATCGTAGTCGAAGTGCTGGTCATCCATGCCATATTGTATTGATCGAAAGAAATAAAAATCGGAAGGAGCAATGTCTGGGCTATACGGCGGGTGGAGTAGGACTTCCCATTCGAGAGTTTCTAAGTACGTTTTATCGGATGCTGCAGCATGTGGCCGAGTATTATCATGTTGAAAAATAAATATGTCGAGTTTATTGGCATATTTCAGCCTTTTTTCTCGAAATTGTCGTCGGGAAACCTCCCCTGTGATATTTTTGTTCGGTTGTAGCAGTCATAATATACCACTCCTAGCTGGTCCCACCAAATACAAAGCATAATCTTCTTGCCATGAATATTTCGGCTTTTAAAATTATAGGTATTTTATTTTTCACTTGTATATACATATTGTCGCGTATAACGCCTCAAAACACCTACAATCTCCGCCAATAGATGGCGCTTTCGCCTATTTCCGTATGGAACTAGTGTGGATATCGCCGACTGCTGTGTTCCTGTTTCTTAGAGAAAATATTGTAAATATGTGCTTATATTGGCTCTGGTGTGTAAATAAATATAATTACCCATTGAATGTTATTCTAGTTTTAGGTAATGTGTAGTATAAATTACAATAAAGGAGGAGTGTTTGAAGTCTCCTTGCCGGTTTCTGTTGTTACTCTCGCCATCGCTGCAGCTACTATTCTGGTAAGTCTCTCGTGTCCCCGCACCAGTGGTAAGGCCGAGAGATGCTGCCAGAGGAAAGAAGTTCCACCAGAGCTTCTCGGATGTCTTATGGGTGCTGTACAGGGTAGAACTGCAGAGGGAGAGCAACGGGACCAGGTAGGTGATCCACGAAAGAAGAAGCGGTGTAGTCGCGAAGAGTCGTATAGGTCAAGCGCGACAATATATTTAAAGGTTTTCTTTCTATGTAGGTTCAAAATTTAATAAATAACTTTTTCATATCTCTAATATTCAAATATTAAAAATAGAAAAAGAATCACCGTTATATATAATACTCTATGCTTTATTCTGACTTATTCTCAATTCAAACGGTGAAAGGTTTAACTTGTTCCATATACATGTTATAAATATTTTGTTTTGTTTTGACAAATATAGAGAATTAAAGGTGCAGTCGTGAAGATAGAAAATATAATTATTTACCCATCAAGTACTTTGTATTTTGAATTACTAGAAGCAAATCACACATAAAATTATTTTTCACAGTATTATAGAATTTATAAAATGAATCCTTTATTAGTGAATTAAAAAAAAATAGGTAGGTTATTAATATACATGTGTTATATTCTAAAATATATGATCAAAAATAAAATTAGTCAATGTTGAAAATAAAATACATGTTTTTAAAAAATAAAATATTTGGGATTATTTTATCGAAATATAAGGTTTTATTTTTTTCATTCTTACGCCTTAAGCCAGGCAGTACTTTTGTCGAATTATTATTTTTTCTATATTCCATCAGCAAATTAAAGCAATATTAATATAAAGATTTTGTTATTTTTTTTACCATGACTACAATCCCAATCATGTTTTCAATCTTCAGTATGATCAGCATCGGCAACTAATATTTTATATTTTCTCAAATCTTCAAAATTCAACAGAAATATCAATTTTTAAATAACATGTATATATGGCGTTTTATAATGGGACATTCATATATCTAAAAATATGAAAATATATATTATATTCTTATATATGACGTGAGTCTCTTTTGAAAACTAATTATAATAATGTAATTTCTATATTTGTAGTTACGGTTGTGTGCCTGCCACGTGATTATAACAACCCTTGTGGTTATATAATATCATTAATTATTCGATTTAAACCTTTAAAAATATATTTCTAAATTGATAATTCACACGACAATACAACAAAACAAAACACAAACATCTAGTTAAATAATTCTTCAAAAATAGCGTTTTGTCCCACACATTAAATAAGTTTTTAAATGGTAAAATATGATATTCTGGCCTTCTATCATCATCAAGGGCTAGCTGATTGATATAAGGATTATTTCTTCGAAATATATTCATTTCTCATTCGATATTTGTTCTATAATATTGAATACATAGTCTTGTGTGTTATTTCACTTTATTTGAAGACAAAAAATATATTAAATTTCGTTTAAATTAAAATATCTGTTAAAAATCATCAAAATTTAGGTGTTAAAAAGTATTTAATCAAATTTCAAGTCAAGAAATATGAATATACTATATTAAAAAATAATGCTCCATTTAAAATGTATAGGAAGATAGATTACAGGGTGGCTGGCTACATGGTCTCTCCATATCTCCCTCCTTCAGTGCCTTTCTCTACTGAAGGTGCCCACATGGCCCCTCCCCATCTCCTCCTATGTGAGTTCTCCAGTTTATTCTTTCAGGACGTCCATTTACTCTCACCGTCTTTGGGCCATCGGTCTCCTTCCCGTGGATCTTTCTTTTAAGAACTGCTAGAACTGTTTCTATAGCTGATACACGCAAAAATGACCAAACGTAACACAAACGTCATGGTTTGTTGTTTTATGAACATCAAAAGGTTGCGCCCTGTTTCAATTCGATCAAGAACATGATTGTTATCATATCTGTTCATTGAATTATAGGTTTTCTTCTATAAAGGTCCTACTCAAATTCCTCTATTCGCTTAATTAAATAATTTGGTAATGTTCAACCAAACCCTCAGCTAGATAATGATTTTCATAAAAAATAATTATGATTTATATAAAATAAAAGTGTTTATATGCACAAAATTATATCAAGCTTGACGAATCATCTAGAGGTTTAATGCGATCATAATCACAGTAAAAGTGGCTGAACGAGAAACTATTTGATCTGGATATTTGGTTTAGTCTCCTGAATTGTTTCTTGAATTGAAGTTTTACTAAACATTCAAATTGAGTTACAATATTTAACGCCATTTCTTGATTTATCAAGAAATTGGGTTGGCTAAATATTAGGGAGCAGGCTGAATCAATATTTAGTTTATTTCTTTTCTACTAGATGGTGCTCTCTCTCTCTCTCTGCCATATAAAAATCACATGTGCTCCTGGTCAGGATATGCATTCTTTATAAATATATATATATACTAGCAAATTTAACGCGCCTTACGTCGCTCTAATAAAAGAAATTAAAGCACATACAATCCTGCCTTCTTCACAGACATAATAACATTTATGAAGAAAATCACACAATCAAAAAGGAATATATCGAATATAAAGTTATAAGTCAAAAACAATTGAGCTATATATTAATTAATATAATAAAGAGAAACGGTCATTCTTTTTTCTTTATATATATATATATATAGGTTTTGCAACTTTAAGACCTTTATAAGAGACAACAATAAAAAACAATAATATAAGACAGCACAATTTAATTTTTCACTTTAACAATGTAGTATTCTGTGTTTAAAATATATAAGATATCATCATCATAAACAATAATAATACGATGTATAATGTAAATAACGTGTTGATGTAAAAAATATAAATATAAAGTGCAATAAACAATTGTAATAAAATAATATCATCTGGTGAGTAATGTTTAATTAATAAATTAAATAATAACTATACAACATAAATTGGCGACGAGAATTTGAAAATATAACTGTAGCCCTAAAAAAAACAAGTATGGCATGAATATGAATATGAATGCTAGCAATTTATTTGCGGAATATAAGCAATGGATGGAATCCTATGCCATTTTTGAAATAGCATCTGGAATTTCAAAAAAATCGGATGAAATTAAGAGAGCAACTCTATTGCATTGTTTAGGGCCAAATGTACAGCGTATATTTTTCAACTTGCCAGATGAAAAGGAAAATTATGAACAAACTAAAATAGCTTTAGATAAATATTTCACACCTCATAAAAATGTGGTCACTGAGAGATTTAAATTTAGACAAAGAGTCCAGAAAGATGATGAATCGATCGACAACTACCTAATTTCTTTAAGGGAGCTTTCTAAATCTTGTGAATTTGGGAATTTAGAAGCTGATATGATAAGAGACCAAATAATTGAAAAATGTAACAACAAAAAACTTAAAGAAAAATTGTTGCAACAAGAAAATTTGACACTGTCAAAAACCATTGATATTGCTAGAATGTTAGAAATTTCTAGAAAAGAAATTAGACTTCTTGAACCTCAAAATGATCAAACACTAAATAGAGTTCAAAATAAACCTAAAAAGCACTATAATGCTAATAATTTCAACAAAAGTAGATTCACTAATCAAGGTACCCCATCATTTTCAGGTGCATCAAAGCCTAAATGTTATCGCTGTGGATTAGATACACATTCAGCACAAGAATGTGGTGCTAAAAAAATGACTTGTTCATATTGCAATAAATTAGGACATCCTTTTAGAGCTTGCAGGAACCACCCAAATCAAAATAATAATAGAAACCACAAAAGTTTCAATCAAACTAAAGTTAAGACCATACAAGAATAAAATAAGACTGAAGTAGGTGAAAGTTCAGATGAATATACCTACTATACAGGTGCTGAAAATAAAGAAAAAGTGCAAATAGATGGTAGTGAAATAAATATGATAATTGATACAGGGAGTGATAGAACTTTCATAAGCTATAATAAGATGCTCGAATTATATGGCCATAAAATTATGCCAAAATTACATGACACCACCCGAACCTTTTTTGCCTATGGTCAAGATAGACCTCTTCCATGTTATGGTTATTTCAATGCTGTGATTTCTTGGAAAGAAAATTCAATTTCAGAAGAAATTTATGTGATTGATAAAAAAGTTGAATCTTTGTTGGGAGGCAAGGCTAGTTTTGAACTAGGTATAATTAAAAGGGTAAATCATGTAAATGAATCAATGTCTACTAATATAGAAACTCTTGTTCAAGAACATGAACATCTTTTCCATGGACTTGGAACTATAAAAGGCTATAGTCATAAAGTGACATTGAAAGACAACTATAGGCCCATTGCCCAGAGATGCCGTCGTATACCTTATGCAATGGTAGAAGCAGTAAATCAAGAGCTTGATAAGATGCTAGAGAATGGAGTCATTGAAGAAGGGCATCAAGGTTCTGAATGGGTTTCTAACATAATGGTTGTTCCAAAAAGGGATAGTGAGGAAATTAGACTATGCATAGACCTTCGGGAAGTAAATAAAGCAATATTGAGAGAAAGACATCCAATTCCTACAATTGACAATATGTTACATGCCCTTAAAGGTGCTAAAGTATTTGCAAAGCTGGATGCAAAAAAAAGGGTTTTGGCAGGTTGACTTAGACCCTCAATCAAGACCCCTTACAACTTTCATCACGCACCGTGGTTGTTACAGATTTTGTAAAGTTTCTTTTGGTCTATCAAGTGCTCCAGAGGCATATCAGAAAGGAATGGATTCAATTTTGCTTGATTTGAAAGGTGTAATTTGTTACTTGGACGATGTCGTAGTTTACGCCAAAGATAGACAAGAACTAGAAGAAAGGCTTAGAAAAGTCTTACAAAGATTTGATAAAGTAGGCATTAGGCTCAACAGGAATAAGTGCAAATTCGCCATGGAAGAATTGGATATTTTAGGTCACATTGTTAGTAGTGAAGGTATTAAACCTGATAATAGGAAAATAGAAGCAGTCTTAAATTTTCCAATACCAAAAAATATTGAGATGTTAAGGTCATTTTAGGAACTTGTGGGTTTTTAAGAAAATTCATACCTAATTTTTCTAAATTGGCAGAACCTCTAAATAATTTGACTAAAAAAAATGTTAGGTGGAATTGGGATTTGAAAACAAATAAAGCATTTCAGGATCTTTAAGAGTCACTAACAAAAGAGCCATGCTTAGCATTTTACAACTTGAACTCACCAACTGAATTAATCACAGATGCAAGCCCTATTGGTCTTGGAGCAGTATTAATACAAACACAACAAAATGGCATTAAAAGACCCATTGCATATGCCAGCAGATCCTTAACTGATACTGAAAAAAGATATTCACAAATAGAAAAAGAGACATTGGGATGTGTATGGGCAATTGAACATTTTAACACCTATATTTGGGGAAGGAAATTTGTGTTAAAAACAGATCACAAACCTCTAATCTATATGCTGAATCCTAAAAATGGAGCTGTTTTGCCTCCAAGAATTCAAAGATTGAGTTGGAGATTACAACCATATATGACTTTGAAATTGAATTCATTCAAGGAAAGCAAAATATTGCAGATATATTTTCAAGACAACCTCTTTCTAACACAAGTGATGAAAAATGGCTGGAGGACTATGTTCATAAAGTCTTATCCATCACTTCTGAAGAGCTTCAAGCACTGTCTTTGAAAGAGATAAAAGTTTGTACAGAGCAAGATCCTTTGTTTCAAAAACTGAAAGAGATGGTTCAAAAGGGAGTTTGGCCATATCCTTTGAATGAAGAATTCAAATGTTTTTATAAGTTTAAAGATGAACTCTCAATTTTTGATAATCTTATCTTAAAAGGAAGTAGAATTTCGCTACCTTCAAAACTAATAAAGAGAGTCTTGAGAATTGCACATGAAACACATCAAGGAATGACAAGAACCAAACAACTGTTAAGAGAAAAATATTTTTGGATAAACATGGACTTTGACATTGAAAATTTGATAAGAAACTGTCCAATTTGTGTAAGGAATCAACCATTGATAAATGATCAACCATTGCAAATAGTTCCGTTACCATCAAAACCTTGGATGAAACTTGGAATTGACATAGTTGGTCCAATTGGCCATCATTATGTTTTAACAGTGATCGACTACTATTTTTCATATCCTGAAGCAATGATAATAGAAGACATTTCCAGCAAGACAATTATTAAAAAATTGATGGAGATTTTTGCAAGACATGGTTATCCACATGAAGTTGTAACAGATAATGGCTTACAGTTTGTAAGTACATCAATGGAAAGATTTTTAAAAGAATGTGGAATCAGGCACATCAAAGCCTCACCCTATTACCCAAAAAGTAATGGCAAGATAGAAAGATTCCATAGATTTCTAAAGAAACAATTCAATTCAAGTTCTGAAGAAGGGAAAGATTGGAAAGAAGATTTATCCAGAATTTTAATGTCTTACCGAACTACTCCAAACAGATCTACAGGAAAGTCTCCAGCATTCCTATTATTTTCAAGAGAAATCAAAACTAAATTAAGCTCACTTGTTAATGATGCAGAAGAAGATGAATCCAACATCAAAGAATTCAATATGGTCTACAAAGAAAAAAATGAAAACATATAATGATATAATTCGGAAAGCTAGTCCTCATAATTTTGAAATTGGAAATTTAGTTTATGTGGCAAATCCAAATAGTGGAAAACTTGATTCAAATTTCAGATCAGACCATCATGTCATTCTTGAAAACACTTCAATAAATTCTTTTAAATTAGTCAACACTAAAAATGGGAAAATAATTCATAGAAATGCTAAACATTTGAAACGTGTTCCTACTCAAGAGACCAATCAAGGCATTTCTGACTTGATTCCAGAAGAGAGCCAGGAAAATCTTAGTTCAGATTCAACAAGAATTGAACACCTCAACTCTTCTGATGTACAAATACCAGATGATAATTCCTCAAACCAAGACAAGGACACTTCTTTAAACCGACCAAGTTCAAGTAGAACAGGGTCTACATTTAACCCAGTTGTTTCAGATAGACTTGATGCCGAGGCTCTTCACCAGTTGCCACCAGAGGTTTCTCCACCCTTGCCGACTACCAAGGAACCCGTGATCACCAGGAGTGGAAGAGTCGTCAAGCCATCATCAAGATATAAAGACATGATTCCTTTCATCTAAAGGAAGGAGGGAATGTAGTATTCTGTGTTTAAAATATATAAGATATCATCATCATAAACAATAATAATACGATGTATAATGTAAACAACGTGTTGATGTAAAAAATATAAATATAAAGTGTAATAAACAGTTTGTAATAATAATTTCATCTGGTGAGTAATGTTTAATTAATAAATTAAATAATAACTATATACAACAAACAACATTTTCATTTTCTTTGAAACTCTAACATCAATATGTTTTCGTTATTGAAAAACCTTAATTGGAAATAACATTATTTTAGAGTACTGTTTTACTTTTGTTAAGGTCCTTTTAATTTAATTTAAAAAGCACCTTTTTGATAACATTCTAATATTTTAATATATTGCATTTATAATTATATTATATAATTATATTATTCTTACTATTTTATTTAGTGTGTACTCTCAGTTGTACTCTCACGGCATAATATCAACATTTTATAGTATAGTGTAAAAATGTATAGTGTAAAAATGCAAAAAAAAAAAACGTTACACTATAATATAACACTATATACACTATAATATAACAATGTGACATAGATCAATCAGTTTAAAATTACAATATTCGATATATATCGAAATTTTATTCTATTTTATTTTGAATTATTTTATATTCTATTTTGAATATTAACTAAATATCGAATAAAGAATATAAATATATGTTTGTAAATATATGTTTATAAGCAATATTAAAATAGCCAATTTCTGGCGTAATTAAATATTGGCGTATAAAATAGAATATTAAAAAATATGAAAAATGACCTTAACAAAAAATGAAAAATGTTATTAAAGTGTAAAATGATTCACTAAAATGAAAAATGTCGTTGTTAAAAATACGCATTATTTAGACTATAAAAATTAGAAAAGAGAAGGAAAGTATGAAAAGTAAAATTATGAATAAAACGGTGCTAAAATGAACAAATTTATTTGTAAATAAAAGTGTTAAAAGTGTTGAAAAAGAAAAAAAAGTTAAAAATGAAAAATGTTAAAATGTTAAAAATGTTAAAAATGTTAAAAATGATTTACTAAAATGAAAAATGTCGTCGTTAAAAGTACGCATTTAAATATTTAGACTATAAAAATTAGAAAAGAGAAGAGAAGTATTTAAAGTGTTGCAAAAGTGTTGAAAGTGCTGAAAAAGAAAAAAAAAAGTCAAAAATGAAAAATGTTAAAATGTTAAAAATGTTAAAAATGATTTACTAAAATGAAAAATGTCGTCGTTAAAAGTACGCATTTAAATATTTAGACTATAAAAATTAGAAAAGAGAAGAAAAGTATTTAAAGTGTTGCAAAAGTGTTGAAAGTGATGAAAAAGAAAAAAAAAAGTTAAAAATAAAAAATGTTAAAATGTTAAAAATGAAAAAGAAAAAAAGTTAAAAATGAAAAATGTTAAAATGTTAAAAATGAAAAAGAAAAAAAGTTAAAAATAAAAATGTTAAAATGTTAAAAATGTTAAAAATGATTTACTAAAATGAAAAATGTCGTCGTTAAAAGTACGCATTTAAATATTTAGACTATAAAAATTAGAAAAGAGAAGAAAAGTATTTAAAGTGTTGCAAAAGTGTTGAAAGTGTTGAAAAAGAAAAAAAAGTTAAAAATGAAAAATGTTAAAATGTTAAAAATGATTTACTAAAATGAAAAATGTCGTCGTTAAAAGTACGCATTTAAATATTTAGACTATAAAAATTAGAAAAGATATGAAAAGTATTTAAAGTGTAAATTATGAATATTATCAAATATTTTATTTTAAATTCAAATAATCATATTACGAATTTATTACGAATTTAAATTACGAATTAATGAAAGTGTTGAAAAAGAAAAAAAAGTTAAAAATGAAAAATGTTAAAATGTAAAAAATGAAAAAGAAAAAAAAGTTAAAAATGAAAAATGTTAAAATGTTAAAAATGTTAAAAATGATTTACTAAAATGAAAAATGACGTCGTTAAAAGTACGCATTTAAATATTTAGACTATAAAAATTAGAAAAGATAAGAAAAGTATTTAAAGTGTAAATTATGAATATTATCAAATATTTTATTTTAAATTCAAATAATTATATTACGAATTTATTACGAATTTAAATTACGAATTAATTTAACTAACAAATTTAAATTACGAATCACATATAATAAAGCGTTTGTTCGTTGAAGCCGAATAGGATGTTATGGATGTTTGTTTGTTCCTTAACTCCTCTCTTAATATTTTTATTTTATACGACAATATTTCGTATACATATTACATTTAGTCCCGGAATTATTCAGGTAACTTCAAAATTATATTTAAACTTTTAAAAATAACGCAGTTAGCAAAAATACGCATTTAGCTCGACGTTAAGCTCGACGTTAGCGACACGCTCGGCCATTGATTGAAATAAAACGAAATAATTTGATATATAAATATTCGTAATTTACACTAGCCACATCAGCCACATATTTGATAATATTCATAATTTACACTTTAAATACTTTTCATACTTGCCTTCTCTTTTCTAATTTTTATAGTCTAAATATTTAAATGCGTACTTTTAACGACGACATTTTTCATTTTAGTAAATCTTAGTAATCTTTAGTAAATTTTACACTTTAATAACATTTTTCATTTTTAATTTTTCATTTTTCATTTTAGCACCGTTTTTATTTTGTTAAGTGTTGTAAGATTTAGGTACTTACAGCTTGTAGGAAGGCATGAGGACGTTGAGGATTATATGATAATAATCTTTATTATCCATTTAGCAAGAAAAACAAAGTTATGGTAGCGAACAGTTATTGAAGTATAGAGAAGAAAGGTAAACAAACAGTTGTGATGAAGATAGGTCCAGTGTGGCGCTAGCTGTCGTAGCATTCAGTTATCCAACAAATCCCCGGCATGAATGTGGAGACATCACGAGGTTGTAGCGTAACTTCTCAAATGTCGGCCTTGGTAGCGGCTTGGTCAGAATGTCCTGAGCTTCAGTTTTGTACAGCATGTAGTCATTTCTTATGGGAGGTATTCCCTTGGTTGGTCTCGTGGATCTTCTTTGTGTGACCACTTGTGTTCCTGTGCTTGTACCGGGTTGAAGGTAATCCTCGGTTTCTGAGTCCTCAAGGTTTTCGGATTGTGTTCCTGATTCCTGACTTTCCTCTGCATTTCCAATATGATGGGAGGAAGTTAGATCTGTACTTAGTACTTGTGGTGAAGTTGTTTTTGTGGAAGCGTGGTGAAACCCATTTTCTTTTTCTATAAATTTTACGGATCTGCTGATTGTGATGTTGTCTGTATCGTGCAGGATTCTGTATCCTTTGCTTCGATCATCGTATCCAAGAAAGATCCCTTCGATAACTTTGCTATCCAACTTGTTTTTTTTTATCTTGGGAATATAGGCGAAGGCTTTACATCCGAATCTTTTTAGATGCTTCAGATTGGGCTTCCTGTTGGTCCATAGTTCAAATGGAGTCTTGTCTGTAGCTTTCGAGGGTATTCGGTTGTGTAGGTAATTAGCTGTGGTAACCGCTTCCGCCCATAGAGACTGTGGGAGTCCTGAGTCAAACAGCATGCATCTTGTCATCTCCATTAGTGATCGATTTTTCCTTTCTGCTACTCCGTTCTGGGCTGGTGAGTAGGGGACTGTTAGCTGATGTTTGATTCCGCTTTGGTTCAGGAAATCTTCGACTTGTCGGTTTACGTACTCACGACCGTTGTCTGTCCGTATGGTTTGGATATTTTTTCCAAATTCCGTGTGTGCTGAGATGACGTAGTCTTTTATTTTTTCATAGACTTCGTCTTTTCCTTTCAGGAGGTAGATCTTCGTGTATCTGCTGTAGTCATCAGTGAAGGTGATGAAGTATCTCTTACCGCTGAGAGAGTTAGTTGGTAATGGACCGCAGATATCACTGTGGACAAGTTGAAGCGTTTCAGTTGCTCTGTACTCTGTCTTCTTTGGAAATGGGGTTTCGGTGAGTTTTCCTTGAATGCACTGAACGCAGTCTGTGCTGTGCGAACAGTTATTTAGACTTAGTCCTCTTGCTAGGTTCTCATTTCGAATCTTCTTAATTGATTCTATATTTCTGTGTCCTAGTCTGTCGTGCCAGAGCATGAGGCAATTTTTGTTCTTGCAGTGGTTTTGTTTTGCTACATTTGCTTTGAATGTGCGAGTTTGGGGGTTGTCATCCAGGTGGAGTCGGTACATTCCATTGTCAAGTATACCGTTCGCGAGGGCTGTGTTGTCTCTTTCGATGGTACACCAATCTCTGTTGAACGTTACTTTACATCCGTTGGAGGTGGCCGCACTCACTGACAGAAGGTTGTCTGTTAGTTCCGGGATGTAGAGAACTTTTGTGAGAAGTAAGGTGTCAGTCTTTCCTTGGGGTGTGATGACTTTTATTTCTCCTTGTCCTATCCCTTTGACCTGCAGCTTATTGCCATTAGCAACCACAACATTTTGTGTTTGTTCTCTGTTAAGTTCAGTGAAGAAGCTTTCGTCGTACGCCATATGAGATGTGGCTCCAGAGTCGACGAACCAGTTGTGTACACTTGCTTCTCGTTGAGTGCAATTGAGAGCTTTTGGGTTAGGTCCTTTTGTTGTTCTCTGATTTGTGGGTTGTTCTTGGGTGACACTCGACTGATTTGTGTACTTTGGTACGTTTCCTCTTCTGAAGTTTTCATATTTGTACTCTTTGTTGCTGTTGTTTCGCTTTTGATAGTGCCAACATTCTTCTTTGGAGTGGTTTGGTTTGTGGCAGAAAGAACAGAATTTCTTCTCTTTTTCTCTTCTTTGGCTTGAAGCTCCGTGGAGGCTTTTTAAGGCTTTTGATCCGGTGCTTTCGTCTTTCGAGCTTTCTACTCTGCGTGTGTGTTCATCAAGGAGTTTGTTCTTGGTAAATTCAAGCGTTAGCTCGTCATCAGGCCTTGATTCCAACATCGTGATGAGATTGGAGTAGCTCTTTGGAAGCGAGCAAAGCAGTATAGCCGTGATGTGAGAGTCCTTTAGTGTTTCGCCAATGGTTCGCAGTTTGTCAATTAGTTCCATCATGGTAGTGATGTGCTGTTGCATGTCTTTGTCTTCTTCGAGTTTTAAGCTGTATAGCTTCCTTAGCAAATAAATTTTTCCTGAGAGTGTTTTTCTTTCATAGATATTTTTAAGAGTGTCCCAGGTAGCTTTGGCTGTTAGTAGGTTTTTGACATGCACTATTTGTGAGTCGGCGATGCTTAGATTAATGATAGCTCTAGCTTTTGAGTCTTTCTTTTTCCATTCGATTTTAGGTTCATCTGGAATATTTTCGGTGACAACTTCCCAAAGATCTTCTTTTTGCAAGAGCATTTCAATTTTGAAAGACCATAGTGAGTAGTTATAGCCGTCGAGCTTATTTAGGGTTACATCGTGGCTCGGGAGTGACGCCATTTTTGCTAAGCCTTTTTTCTTTGTCTTAACTCGTTAGTTGAATTTCATGCAATATTCAGTCTCATAATCTAATTGTTGTAAGATTTAGGTACTTACAGCTTGTAGGAAGGCATGAGGACGTTGAGGATTATATGATAATAATCTTTATTATCCATTTAGCAAGAAAAACAAAGTTATGGTAGCGAACAGTTATTGAAGTATAGAGAAGAAAGGTAAACAAACAGTTGTGATGAAGATAGGTCCAGTGTGGCGCTAGCTGTCGTAGCATTCAGTTATCCAACATTAAGGTTATTTTTCATAAAATGTCTGTCTGTATGTATGTTTGTTCCCTAACTACTCTCTTAATATTCTATTTTATACGCCAATATTTAATTACGCCAGAAATTGGCTATTTTAATATTGCTTATATTAAATATGCCTATGCGTATTTTTTATTTTATTAAATATTTATATTCTTTATTCGATTCGCTCGGCCATTGATTGAAATAAAACGAAATAATTTGATATATAAATATTCGTAATTTACACTAGCCACATCAGCCACATATTTGATAATATTCATAATTTACATTTTAAATACTTTTCATACTTGCCTTCTCTTTTCTAATTTTTATAGTCTAAATATTTAAATGCGTACTTTTAACGACGACATTTTTCATTTTAGTAAATCTTAGTAATCTTTAGTAAATTTTACACTTTAATAACATTTTTCATTTTTAATTTTTCATTTTTAATTTTTCATTTTTCATTTTAGCACCGTTTTTATTTTGTTAAGTGTTGTAAGATTTAGGTACTTACAGCTTGTAGGAAGGCATGAGGACGTTGAGGATTATATGATAATAATCTTTATTATCCATTTAGCAAGAAAAACAAAGTTATGGTAGCGAACAGTTATTGAAGTATAGAGAAGAAAGGTAAACAAACAGTTGTGATGAAGATAGGTCCAGTGTGGCGCTAGCTGTCGTAGCATTCAGTTATCCAACAAATCCCCGGCATGAATGTGGAGACATCACGAGGTTGTAGCGTAACTTCTCAAATGTCGGCCTTGGTAGCGGCTTGGTCAGAATGTCCTGAGCTTCAGTTTTGTACAGCATGTAGTCATTTCTTATGGGAGGTATTCCCTTGGTTGGTCTCGTGGATCTTCTTTGTGTGACCACTTGTGTTCCTGTGCTTGTACCGGGTTGAAGGTAATCCTCGGTTTCTGAGTCCTCAAGGTTTTCGGATTGTGTTCCTGATTCCTGACTTTCCTCTGCATTTCCAATATGATGGGAGGAAGTTAGATCTGTACTTAGTACTTGTGGTGAAGTTGTTTTTGTGGAAGCGTGGTGAAACCCATTTTCTTTTTCTATAAAATTTACGGATCTGCTGATTGTGATGTTGTCTGTATCGTTCAGGATTCTGTATCCTTTGCTTCGATCATCGTATCCAAGAAAGATCCCTTCGATAACTTTGCTATCCAACTTGTTTTTTTTTATCTTGGGAATATAGGCGAAGGCTTTACATCCGAATCTTTTTAGATGCTTCAGATTGGGCTTCCTGTTGGTCCATAGTTCAAATGGAGTCTTGTCTGTAGCTTTCGAGGGTATTCGGTTGTGTAGGTAATTAGCTGTGGTAACCGCTTCCGCCCATAGAGACTGTGGGAGTCCTGAGTCAAACAGCATGCATCTTGTCATCTCCATTAGTGATCGATTTTTCCTTTCTGCTACTCCGTTCTGGGCTGGTGAGTAGGGGACTGTTAGCTGATGTTTGATTCCGCTTTGGTTCAGGAAATCTTCGACTTGTCGGTTTACGTACTCACGACCGTTGTCTGTCCGTATGGTTTGGATATTTTTTCCAAATTCCGTGTGTGCTGAGATGACGTAGTCTTTTATTTTTTCATAGACTTCGTCTTTTCCTTTCAGGAGGTAGATCTTCGTGTATCTGCTGTAGTCATCAGTGAAGGTGATGAAGTATCTCTTACCGCTGAGAGAGTTAGTTGGTAATGGACCGCAGATATCACTGTGGACAAGTTGAAGCGTTTCAGTTGCTCTGTACTCTGTCTTCTTTGGAAATGGGGTTTCGGTGAGTTTTCCTTGAATGCACTGAACGCAGTCTGTGCTGTGCGAACAGTTATTTAGACTTAGTCCTCTTGCTAGGTTCTCATTTCGAATCTTCTTAATTGATTCTATATTTCTGTGTCCTAGTCTGTCGTGCCAGAGCATGAGGCAATTTTTGTTCTTGCAGTGGTTTTGTTTTGCTACATTTGCTTTGAATGTGCGAGTTTGGGGGTTGTCATCCAGGTGGAGTCGGTACATTCCATTGTCAAGTATACCGTTCGCGAGGGCTGTGTTGTCTCTTTCGATGGTACACCAATCTCTGTTGAACGTTACTTTACATCCGTTGGAGGTGGCCGCACTCACTGACAGAAGGTTGTCTGTTAGTTCCGGGATGTAGAGAACTTTTGTGAGAAGTAAGGTGTCAGTCTTTCCTTGGGGTGTGATGACTTTTATTTCTCCTTGTCCTATCCCTTTGACCTGCAGCTTATTGCCATTAGCAACCACAACATTTTGTGTTTGTTCTCTGTTAAGTTCAGTGAAGAAGCTTTCGTCGTACGCCATATGAGATGTGGCTCCAGAGTCGACGAACCAGTTGTGTACACTTGCTTCTCGTTGAGTGCAATTGAGAGCTTTTGGGTTAGGTCCTTTTGTTGTTCTCTGATTTGTGGGTTGTTCTTGGGTGACACTCGACTGATTTGTGTACTTTGGTACGTTTCCTCTTCTGAAGTTTTCATATTTGTACTCTTTGTTGCTGTTGTTTCGCTTTTGATAGTGCCAACATTCTTCTTTGGAGTGGTTTGGTTTGTGGCAGAAAGAACAGAATTTCTTCTCTTTTTCTCTTCTTTGGCTTGAAGCTCCGTGGAGGCTTTTTAAGGCTTTTGATCCGGTGCTTTCGTCTTTCGAGCTTTCTACTCTGCGTGTGTGTTCATCAAGGAGTTTGTTCTTGGTAAATTCAAGCGTTAGCTCGTCATCAGGCCTTGATTCCAACATCGTGATGAGATTGGAGTAGCTCTTTGGAAGCGAGCAAAGCAGTATAGCCGTGATGTGAGAGTCCTTTAGTGTTTCGCCAATGGTTCGCAGTTTGTCAATTAGTTCCATCATGGTAGTGATGTGCTGTTGCATGTCTTTGTCTTCTTCGAGTTTTAAGCTGTATAGCTTCCTTAGCAAATAAATTTTTCCTGAGAATGTTTTTCTTTCATAGATATTTTTAAGAGTGTCCCAGGTAGCTTTGGCTGTTAGTAGGTTTTTGACATGCACTATTTGTGAGTCGGCGATGCTTAGATTAATGATAGCTCTAGCTTTTGAGTCTTTCTTTTTCCATTCGATTTTAGGTTCATCTGGAATATTTTCGGTGACAACTTCCCAAAGATCTTCTTTTTGCAAGAGCATTTCAATTTTGAAAGACCATAGTGAGTAGTTATAGCCGTCGAGCTTATTTAGGGTTACATCGTGGCTCGGGAGTGACGCCATTTTTGCTAAGCCTTTTTTCTTTGTCTTAACTCGTTAGTTGAATTTCATGCAATATTCAGTCTCATAATCTAATTGTTGTAAGATTTAGGTACTTACAGCTTGTAGGAAGGCATGAGGACGTTGAGGATTATATGATAACTAGACGAAAGGCCCGGGCAACGCCCGGGGTTTACCCGAGTGCGAATATATTTCAAGAACGTTGTCTTGGGTGGCCGCTATAGACAGGGTGGTCTGTATAGACAGGTGGATGTATCACACAGCTGATAATAGGGTTGCCTAGGGTGACCGCTATGACAGGGTGGTCTGTATAGACAGGTGGATGTATCACTCAGCTGATAACAGGGACCTAGGGTGACCGCTATGACAGGGTGGTCTGTATAGACAGGTGGATGTATCACACAGCTGATAACAGGGTTGCCTAGGGTGACCGCTATGACAGGGTGGTCTGTATAGACAGGTGGATGTATCACACAGCTGATAACAGGGTTGCCTAGGGTGACCGCTATGACAGGGTGGTCTGTATAGACAGGTGGATGTATCACACAGCTGATAACAGGGTTGTCTAGGGTGGTCGCTATAGACAGGGTGGTCTGTATAGACAGGTGAATGTAACACACTGATGATAACAGGGTTGCCTAAAGTGACCGCTATAGAGGGGGGGTCTGTTTAGAAAGGTGGATGTATCACACAGCTGATAACAGGGTTGCCGAGAGTGACCGCTAGACAGGGTGGTCTGTATAGACAGGTGGATGTATCACACTGATGATAACAGGGTTGCCGAAAGTGACCGCTATAGACAGGGTGGTCTGTATAGACAGGTGGATGTATCACACTGATGATAACAGGGTTGTCTAGGGTGGTCGCTATAGACAGGGTGGTCTGTATAGACAGGTGGATGTATCACACAGCTGATAACAGGGTTGTCTAGGGTGGTCGCTATAGACAGGGTGGTCTGTTTAGACAGGTGGATGTATCACACTGATGGTGGTCGCTATAGACAGGGTGGTCTGTATAGACAGGTGGATGTATCACACAGCTGTAGAGTGGTCGCTATAGACAGGGTGGTCTGTATAGACAGGTGTATGTAACACACTGATGATAACAGGGTTGCCTAAAGTGGCCGCTGTAGGCAGGGTGGTCTGTATAGACAGGTGGATGTATCACACAGCTGATAACAGGGTTGTCTAGGGTGGTCTCTATAGACAGGGTGGTCTGTATAGACAGGTGTATTTATCACACTGATGATAACAGGGTTGTCTAGAGTGGCCGCTATAGACAGGGTGGTCTGTATAGACAGGTGGATGTATCACTCAGCTGATAACAGGGTTGCCTAGGGTGACCGCTATGACAGGGTGGTCTGTATAGACAGGTGGATGTATCACTCAGCTGATAACAGGGTTGCCTAGGGTGACCGCTATGACAGGGTGGTCTGTATAGACAGGTGGATGTATCACACAGCTGATAACAGGGTTGCCTAGGGTGACCGCTATGACAGGGTGGTCTGTATAGACAGGTGGATGTATCATACAGCAGATAACAGGGTTGCCTAGGGTGACCGCTACGACAGGGTGGTCTGTATAGACAGGTGGATGTATCACTCAGCTGATAACAGGGTCGCCTAGGGTGACCTCTACGACAGGGTGGTCTGTATAGACAGGTGGATGTATCACACAGCTGATAACAGGGTTGCCTAGGGTGACCGCTATGACAGGGTGGTCTGTATAGACAGGTGGATGTATCACTCAGCTGATAACAGGTTTGCCTAGGGTGACCGCTGTGGCAGGGTGGTCTGTATAGACAGGTGGATGTATCACACAGCTGATAACAGGGTTGCCGAAAGTGACCGCTATAGACAGGGTGGTCTGCATAGACAGGTGGATGTATCACACTGATGGTGGTCGCTATAGACAGGGTGGTCTGTTTAGACAGGTGGATGTATCACACAGCTGATAACAGGGTTGCCGAGAGTGACCGCTATAGACAGGGTGGTCTGTATAGACAGGTGGATGTATCACACTGATGATAACAGGGTTGCCGAAAGTGACCGCTATAGACAGGGTGGTCTGTATAGACAGGTGGATGTATCACACTGATGATAACAGGGTTGTCTAGGGTGGTCGCTATAGACAGGGTGGTCTGTAAAGACAGGTGGATGTATCACACAGCTGATAACAGGGTTGTCTAGGGTGGTCGCTATAGACAGGGTGGTCGGTTTAGACAGGTGGATGTATCACACAGCTGATAACAGGGCTGTCTAGGGTGGTCGCTATAGACAGGGTGGTCTGTATAGACAGGTGGATGTATCACACAGCTGATAACAGGGTTGTCTAGGGTGGTCGCTATAGACAGGGTGGTCTTTTTAAACAGGTGGATGTATCACACAGCTGATAACAGGGTTGTCTAGGGTGGTCGCTATAGACAGGGTGGTCTGTATAGACAGGTGGATGTATCACACAGCTGATAACAGGGTTGTCTAGGGTGGTCGCTATAGACAGGGTGGTCTGTATAGACAGGTGGATGTATCACACAGCTGATAACAGGGTTGTCTAGGGTGGTCGCTATAGACAGGGTGGTCTGTTTAGACAGGAGGATGTATCACACAGCTGATAACAGGGTTGCCGAAAGTGACCGCTATAGACAGGGTGGTCTGCATAGACAGGTGGATGTATCACACTGATAGTGGTCGCTATAGACAGGGTGGTCTGTTTAGACAGGTGGATGTATCACACAGCTGATAACAGGGTTGCCGAGAGTGACCGCTATAGACAGGGTGGTCTGTATAGACAGGTGGATGTATCACACTGATGATAACAGGGTTGCCGAAAGTGACCGCTATAGACAGGGTGGTCTGTATAGACAGGTGGATGTATCACACTGATGATAACAGGGTTGTCTAGGGTGGTCGCTATAGACAGGGTGGTCTGTATAGACAGGTGGATGTATCACACAGCTGATAACAGGGTTGTCTAGGGTGGTCGCTATAGACAGGGTGGTTTGTTTAGACAGGTGGATGTATCACACAGCTGATAACAGGGTTGTCTAGGGTGGTCGCTATAGACAGGGTGGTCTGTATAGACATGTGGATGTATCACACAGCTGATAACAGGGTTGTCTAGGGTGATCGCTATAGACAGGGTGGTCTGTTTAGACAGGTGGATGTATCACACAGCTGATAACAGGGTTGTCTAGGGTGGTCGCTATAGACAGGGTGGTCTGTATAGACAGGTGGATGTATCACACAGCTGATAACAGGGTTGTCTAGGGTGAACGCTATAGACAGGGTGGTCTGTATAGACAGGTGGATGTATCACACAGCTGATAACAGGGTTGTCTAGGGTGGTCGTTATAGACAGGGTCGTCTGTATAGACAGGTGGATGTATCACACAGCTGATAACAGGGTTGCCTAGGGTGACCGCTATAGACAGGGTGGTCTGTATAGACAGGTGGATGTAACACACAGCTGATAACAGGGTTGTCTAGAGGGGGGCGGGCAGGGAGGTCACGTGTTTGCTGGCGGCCAATGGGCTCGCATTCTATCCGTGAGCTTCAGACAGACAGACAGACAGACAGACAGACAGACAGACTGAATAAGGCAAATATATAAGTAGATAATCTTTATTATCCATTTAGCAAGAAAAACAAAGTTATGGTAGCGAACAGTTATTGAAGTATAGAGAAGAAAGGTAAACAAACAGTTGTGATGAAGATAGGTCCAGTGTGGCGCTAGCTGTCGTAGCATTCAGTTATCCAACATTAAGGTTATTTTTCATAAAATGTCTGTCTGTATGTATGTTTGTTCCCTAACTACTCTCTTAATATTCTATTTTATACGCCAATATTTAATTACGCCAGAAATTGGCTATTTTAATATTGCTTATATTAAATATGCCTATGCGTATTTTTTATTTTATTAAATATTTATATTCTTTATTCGATTCGCTCGGCCATTGATTGAAATAAAACGAAATAATTTGATATATAAATATTCGTAATTTACACTAGCCACATCAGCCACATATTTGATAATATTCATAATTTACATTTTAAATACTTTTCATACTTGCCTTCTCTTTTCTAATTTTTATAGTCTAAATATTTAAATGCGTACTTTTAACGACGACATTTTTCATTTTAGTAAATCTTAGTAATCTTTAGTAAATTTTACACTTTAATAACATTTTTCATTTTTAATTTTTCATTTTTCATTTTAGCACCGTTTTTATTTTGTTAAGGTCATTTTTCATAAAATGTCTGTTTGTCTGTATGTATGTTTGTTCCATAACTACTCTCTTAATATTCTATTTTATACGCCAATATTTAATTACGCCAGAAATTGGCTATTTTAATATTGCTTATATTAAATATGCCTATGCGTATTTTTTATTTTATTGAATATTTATATTCTTTATTCGATATTTAGTTAATATTCATTTCGATATTTAGTGAATATTCAAAATAGACGCTCAAAATAAAATAGAATAAAATTTCAATATATATCGAAAATTGATCTATGTCACATTGTTATATTATATAGTGTTATATTATAGTGTGACGTTTTTTTTTTTTTTGCATTTTTACACTATACATTTTTACACTATACTATAAAATGTTGATATTATGCCGTGAGAGTACAACTGAGAGTACACACTAAATAAAATAGTAAGAATAATGTTATTTCCAATTAAGGTTTTTCAATAACGAAAACATATTGATGTTAGAGTTTAAAGAAAATCTAAAAATGAAAATGTTGTTAAAGTGAAAAATTGAATTGTGCTGTCTTATATTATTGTTTTTTATTGTTGTCTCTTATAAATGTCTTAAAGTTGCAAAACCTATATATAAAGAAAAAAGAATGACCGTTTCTCTTTATTATATCTACCTTTGCCAACAGGGACATGTTTCGAGGAAGATCAAATTCCCCTGCACCTTTGTGGCCAACTTGATCAAGTTTGCCCAAAATGTAGAGCAAAGTATTTCGAATTGGAACAAACGACATACAGTAAAACTTTTCATAAATGCTGTTCCAAAGGAAAAGTCGAACTTGAACCGATTCAAACCTCTGAACTACTTGAAAGTTTAATGACTGGAAAGCATCAACTTTCAAAGAACTTCATGGAAAACATCGGTTCCGTCAACAGTGCCCTAGCATTTGCTTCAATGGGAGCAAACCTTGCACCTCCTCCTGGATATGGGCCCTATTGTTTCCGAATCAACGGACAGATTTATCACCGCTCAGGTGCCTTGCATCCTGAAAATGATGATCATCTATTTACCTGAACCAGTTTTCAGCCATGGTCAGTTATGTGTTGCTTTTTCTAGGGTGAAAAGCTCTAAGTGTATGAAATAAAAATAATCCACGGAAGCAAGCAAGGAAGGCTTCTTGAAAATAGTTCAGCTTGCTTCACCAAAAATGTTGTTTACAAAGAAATTTATTCATTGTAAGTTAACCTCTTTTAAAGTAAAAATGTTAATTAAAAAAATATCAATCAAATGACCCCAAAAGGTAAAATGTTGCAACGCTCGGAAGGGGATCGATCCCTGACGGACCATGAACGTTATTTTACCTCGAACGCTTCCGATTACATATTATTAAGTATCAAAAAGGAATGTGAGAAATAAAATTAGGAATCCACCTGCTCTAGCCGATTCCGTCCTTGGACGGGCTTTTCTACTAGTATTTATATATTATCAAATTATTTCGCTTTATTTCAATCAATGGCCGAGCGTGTCGCTAACGTCGAGCTTAACGTCGAGCTAAATGCGTATTTTTGCTAACTGCGTTATTTTTAAAAGTTTAAATATAATTTTGAAGTTACCTGAATAATTCCGGGACTAAATGTAATATGTATACGAAATATTGTCATATAAAATAAAATATTAAGAGAGGAGTTAGGGAACAAACAAACAAACATCCAATTTTTGCGCTTTAATAATATGATATATTATAATTATTATTTAAATTATCTAAATTATTCAAATATCAAATTATTTCGTTTTATTTCAATCAATGGCCGAGCGTGTCGCTAACGTCGAGCTAAATCCGTATTTTTGCTAACTGCGTTATTTTTAAAAGTTTAAATATAATTTTGAAGTTACCTGAATAATTCCGGGACTAAATGTAATATGTATACGAAATATTGTCGTATAAAATAAAATATTAAGAGAGGAGTTAGGGAACAAACAAACAAACATCCAATTTTTGCGCTTTAATAATATGATATTAAGAGAGGAGTTAGGGAACAAACAAACATCCAATTTTTGCGCTTTAATAATATGATATTACGAATTTATTACGAATTTAAATTACGAATTAATTTAACTAACAAATTTAAATTACGAATATTTATATATTATCAAATTATTTCCTTTTATTTCAATCAATGGCCGAGCGTGTCGCCAACGTCGAGCTTAACGTCGAGCTAAATGCGTATTTTTGCTAACTGAGTTATTTTTAAAAGTTTAAATTTAATTTTGAAGTTACCTGAATAATTCCGGGACTAAATGTAATATGTATACCAAATATTGTCGTATAAAATAAAATATTAAGAGAGGAGTTAGGGAACAAACAAACATCCAGTTTTTGCGCTTTAATAATAAGATATTGTAAAGTGGTTTTATCCTGTTGGATGACTGTAGTGTGGCATGTAGGTTGCCGTCGTTGTGGTCACAATGTTCTTAGTGGTTTCAGGCGTGAGATGAATTACACAAAAGAACGAGACATGTTGGATGTCACCACAGAGATGGCGAGAGAGCAAGTGAAGGCGACGCCAGTCAAAGCAGGTCTGTCCAAAGTGGTCTGTCAATCCTCATGTCTCAAAGCGGATTGATCTATGTTTTTAAGCCAAAAGGGCATACCTGGTACCCGACATGTTTTTCAGACATTTTTTCCTGTTTGGCGCCGGCTGTCAATCAACCGAATTTTATTATGTCGCTTTGGTAATACATGATGGACAAACTTGCCAGTTGAATTTTGTTTTTACAGTTTTGATTGTTATACTATAGCTAAATTACATAGAGAGAGGGCTTTTTTTAGGTATTTTAAATATTTTTCTGTTCACTTTATTAAGTTCATATAAATTAAATATTTCAATTTAAAATCGTATTTGTAAAACATTTACCATGCTTAACCAAAAAATATATTTTTTTTCAGATCTTATAGTTAATAAATAAAAAATACTGTATTTATATGTGATATCAAGTATTTTATTCATTACCTATGATATCTGAAATAGAACATAAAATAATTTGAATTGAGCATCAATATACAATGGATACAATTTCTACAAAAAGACATTTTAGAAAGACAAATTTTCTACACTATAATCTATTGATCTTCAAGTAAAGATACTTTTGAGTGTAAAATATATACCATACTTTAAAAGAATACTTTACATTAAAATATATAACAACAGATAGTCAAATCCATCTCTCTCATTTTTATTTTATTTTGCTGTGCTTGAAAAAAAAAAGGTCAAGCTGCAAAAGAAAAAACATTTGAATTTTCTTCAAATATCGGTTATAAATACCCAAAAAAATAATTCCTAAGGAAGATTATGTATCCAAATATCATTTAACTCAATTAAAAAAAAATGTTCACTATTTATTCTTGCATCATATTTTATCAAAGAAATGAATCTTTAAAATGTTTCATTATAAGTTTTGACGCCAGTATTGCACTGCCATCTATTATCTTTATTTGAAATTATTCTGATATTTTCATTTTCTTCTTTATTAATGTTTTAATACTCTTTAAAAAAAATCAAGGAAATATAAAATATATTAGATTAAAAATATTTTAATAAAGTTTGAATATGTTTAATGATATTTCATTAGATGAATATTGAATAAACATTTGAAGAGATGATGAACGTATATGTTAAATTAATATCATATTTACCAACTAAGATAAACAAAGACATTTGATTGTGTTTTCTAGCGGTAAAATAATGTTAAATTGTTCACCCAAATTTAACACAATATATGCCTTAATTGAGTTAATTTGTAAAATATGTTAATATATTTAGGAGTATAAGTAAATTTTTGAGTTTTTTTTTTATATTGAAACTTTATTTTGAATAATTGGTTGGACATTCAATATTCGAAGTATTTTCCTTCGTTAGACACTACTTTCTGGCAATCGATTGATCCCATCGCGGAAAAAAGCCGGCTCTTTGGACGCTATCCATTCATCGATCCATTTTTTGACTTGATCGTAGTTGAAGTGCTGGTCATCCATGCCATGTTGTATGGATCGAAATAAATAAAAATCGGAAGGAGCAATGTCTGGGCTATACGGCGGGTGGAGTAGGACTTCCTATTTGAGTGTTTCTAAGTACGTTTTAACGGATGCTGCAGCTTGTGGGCGAACATTATCATGTTAAAAATAAATTTGTCGAGTCTATCTCGCAATGCTCGGCTCGAAAGAATCAATTGTCTTCGGTATACCTCCCCTGTGATACTTTCTTTCTGTTGTAGCGGCTCATAATATGCCACTCCTAGCTGGTCCCACCAAATAAACAGCATAATCTTGCCATTATTATTCAGTTCGGCTGTTAAGGATGAGGCACGGCCAGGGTTACCATACGTTGCCCAACGTTTTGGATTATCGTAATGAATCCACTTTTCATCGCCAGCTACAATTCGATGCCAAATACTCTTTCTACTTTTACGTTGAAACAGTTGTTCACATGTGAAAAAACGGCGTTCGAGGTCTCGTGACTTCAGTTCATACGACACCTAATTTCCTTCCTTTGAGATCATTCCTGGCTGGTTGAGTGACTCCAAGTTTTTATGCGAATTTCTTTAGCGTTCATGTTGGATCTTCATCGAGCCTTGCCTCTAATCTTTCATCCTCAAACTTTGGTGGCGCTCTAGGTCTTTCTTTGTCTTCCAAATCAAAATTTCAACTTTTAAACTGTGAAAACCACTTCTGACACGTTTGTTCAGCTAAAGCATGGTCACCATAAACTTCCACTAAATTACGATGCCTCTTAGCAGCTTTTTTCTTCATATTGAAGTAATGAAGTAAATCTTCCCGAAAAAACACCATATTTGGTTCTAAAGTTGACATTTTACGAAAACAGAAGCGGATTTTCTCTGCGAAAAAGAGGTTAATAATCGGCTAAATAGTTGCAAAATATTTATCTGAGATTATAAATAATTTTGTTTAGTATATCATTTTTTAAAAATATTATAATAATATTTATATATTACGATGCACTTGCGCGCCATTTGTTATCAAAATTCGAATCTATTTTAAACGCGTAATATTATTTTTGAAATTAAACAATTTCTACTGCCCTTACTGCAATGAGAAAATTAAAGGGAGGGCCTGGCTCATCAGTGGTGAACCTCCCAGCGGGTTCGCCAGTATGGTGAATTAAACTGGCGAAACCGCTGGGATGGTTCACCACTGATTAATTTGACAAGATCATTGGCCGCAACCATACCATTAAATTAACAGAAAGCAATAACGCGCCATCTATATATATAAAATAAAAGGATTTAAAAGCGCGAATGTTTCTTTTATACATAAAACGAACTTCTACTGTCCTTACTGCGATGAAAAATATATTGGGAGGGCTTGGCTCATCAGTGGTGAACCCTCCCAGCGGTTTCGCCAATTTAATCCACCAGACCGCTTATCAGAGCTCTAATACTGTATTGGATCATTCTGCTTTTATATGCTACACTGAAGGATGGAATCTTATAAATGGTTTTCAAGTAAACTATGGACATAAGCTTATAGGACAGTAGAATTACATTCAAATATTTGCTTCGAGCAATGCTCTTCAGCAAACTATAAAGACAAGGCCAGTTAGGCATAAATTAACACAAAGCAATAACGCGCCATCTATATATTTAAAATAAAAGGATTTAAAAGCGCGAATTTTTCTTTTATACATAAAACGAACTTTTACTGTCCTTACTGTAAGGACAGAAACTGTTCGTTTTATGTATAAAAGAAACATTCGCGCTTTTAAATCCTTTTATTTTATATATATAGATGGCGCGTTATTGCTTTGTGTTAATTTATGCCTAACTGGCCTTGTCTTTATAGTTTGCTGAAGAGCATTGCTCGAAGCAAATATTTGAATGTAATTCTACTGTCCTATAAGCTTATGTCCATAGTTTACTTGAAAACCATTTCTAAGATTCCATCCTTCAGTGTAGCATATTGTTGCACCAGGTTGCGGCTTGGCAGACTCTTCAGCCTTGATTCTCTCCTGTGCTGGGTCTTGCATCTTACCAGAGCGTGTTTCAACCATCCTACAAATTTATAAAAGGGAATAATGAGATAAGTCTACTTTATGTAGCCACCAGAATAATTTATTTATTTTCTCACATCAAAGAGAGCAGTGAAGTCACAGTGTACCTAAATACAAATGATGATAATCTAAAAATAATCTGTTTTAAATAAATATCATAGAATATAAAAATAAATAAATATATAATTTAAATTTCAAATATATTAAAAATAATATAATAAATACGCCATTAATCATGATGTAACACTTCCCCCTCTCCAGAGGTCGTCACGTCCTCGTGAGTTACCTCATCAATTCTCTCAAAATAGGGTTTGAGTCTTGAGACATGGACAATCAATGGGTCTTGGCCAGGATTATCTTTCGGCTCAATTAAGTAATTTACGTTAGACAGCTTCTTTAATATTCGATATGGGCCAAAATATTTTCTCAATAGTTTTTTGCATTTTCCGATTTTCCTGACTGGTGTCCAAACTGCCACTAAATGTCCTGGTTCATAGATTTTCTCATTGTGTTTTTTGTCATAGTTTCTTTTCATTCTTTCCTGAGTCTTCTCTGTGTTGTTAATGACTACCTGTCTCGTCCTTGCTATTTTATCTAAGTAGTTTTCTATATATTCGTCGTAATCGTCCATGTTACTGTCCGTTGGGATATTCTCGTCGTCTAAGAGGGACATGGGTTCCCTTCCAAACAACAGGAAAAATGGAGAGTAGCCTGTGGTTTCTTGAATCGTGGTATTATACGCGTGGGTGATAAAAGGGAGGATTTCATCCCAGTTCTTTTGGTCTGTGTTCACATACATGCTGATCATTTTGATTAAAGTTCTATTTAGCCGTTCCGTTAGTCCGTTAGTCTGGGGGTGGTAGCTCGTTGTGAAGCAGTGTTTCACTTTGCACATTTTCATTACCTCCTTCATCAAATTGCTAGTGAATTGTGAACCTCTATCGCTAATAAGAAATCTTGGGGCCCCGTGACGTAAAATAATATGTTCGATTAAAAATGTAGAGACTTCTTTCACCGTTGCTTCTGATACTGCCTTTGTTTCAGCATACTTGGTATAATAATCAGTCAACACAATTATCCACTTCCTTCTTCTTTTCGTTGATGGCAAGGGGCCAACAAAGTCAATTCCGATTCTTTCAAAAGGGTATTTAGCTGGGGGAATAGGTTGTAGAAGTCCAGAAGGCAACTGATTTGAACCTTTCCGACTTTGGCAAAGATGGCACGTCTTTACAAATTCGGAAACATCTTTCAACATGGAAGGCCAATAGTATTTATTCTTCAATCGATAAGTGGTTCTGGCGACGCCCAGATGGCCATTCAGCATATGGTTGTGGTATTCACTCATGACTTCCTTCCTTCTCTTCTTTGGCACTACCAGCAACCATGCCCTACCTTCGGGATTTGGATTTTTCTTGTAGAGACACCCATTTTCTTCTTTGAAGTTCTGTGTAATTGAACGCTTGTTTCCACTAAGTTTCTCCTTAATATTCTCAATAAAATCATCCTTTTCGTCGATTATTTGATTCAGAAATAGTCTTTCATAATCTTCGTCCCATTCGTTTTCAGGTAAGGGTCCTCTAGATAGACCATCAGCGTCCAGATGTTTTTTACCCGATTTGTGTATAATTTCGAAATTATATTCCTGAATTTTCAGTGCCCATCGTGCTAATCGGCCGGTCGGATCTTTCAGATTCTTAAGCCAGCATAGTGCGTGATGATCAGTTACGATTTTGAAGTTCCTTCCATATAGGTAGGGTCGTAACTTGGACATTGACCACACAACAGCTAGACATTCTTTTTCGGTAGTCGAATAATTTTGCTCAGGTTTGCTCAGTGTTCGACTTAAATATGAGATAACTTTTTCTTTATCGCCGAACTTTTGGACTAATGTTGCACCCAGGCCGATGTTAGATGCGTCAGTATGAATGTAAGTAATTGCATTCGGGTCAAAGTGCCCTAAGATTGGAGGATTTATCAATGCTACTTTAAGGGTTTGAAATGCTTTTTCTTGATTTTCTGTCCAGGTAAAAGGTACATTCTTTTTTATAAGACTGGTTAATGGATCGGCAATTTTTGAAAAACCTTTGATAAATTTTCTATAATATGAGCACATTCCTAAAAATGATTGAACTTCTTTTATCTTTTTGGGCCGAGGAAAATCTCTAATAGCCTTGATATTATGCTCCGCTGGTTTTATACCATGTTGATTAGTTATATGGCCAAGAATCTCCAGTTCTTCGAAAGCAAATTTGCATTTTTTGTTGTTCAATTTTAAATTAGCCTCGCGAAAACATTTTAAAACAGCTTCTATTCTTTTGAGATGTGTTGAAAAATCCGAGCTATAAATGATTACGTCATCTAGATAACATAAGCAAATTTGCCATCTAAGATTACCAAGCATATTTTCCATGTTCCTCTCAAATGTAGCAGGGGCATTGCATAGACCAAAGGGCATTACGTTGAACTCATATAGGCCATGTGCTGTAGTGAAGGCTGTCTTTTCTTTATCTTTCTCCTCAACCTCTACTTGCCAATATCCTGATTTAAGGTCAATTGCTGATAAGTATTTGGATCCTTGAAGTGTATCCAATACTTCATCAATTCTGGGAATTGGGTAAACATCCTTCACTGTTACATCATTCAATTTTCTGTAGTCAACGCAAAATCTGTACTTACCATCTCGCTTCTTGACCAAGATTACAGGGAAGGACCATGGACTCGAGGATGGTCTAATTATGCCGTCTCTGAGCATTTCATCAATTTGTTCTTTTATGATTTCTCGCTCTTTCGCGCTCACCCTATACGGCTTGTGTTTGATCGGTTTCGCGCCTTCTGTATCGATCCGATGTTTCGCTAAGTTGGATCTTCCTAATCCCGACGAAAACAAATCCTCGTACCTTTCCAAAACTTGTTTCAATTGCTCCTTTTCCGTATATGCTAAATTTTCGTTTATCTGAAATTGGGGTTCTTCATGCTCTTTTTGTTCACTTTCTTCCATAAGATTCACTTCGGCTGGCTGGCTTCCAAAGCACAATGTTTGGTTTTTTAATATTTTTAATGGTCGAGGGTAAGGGTTTGTTATCCAGATATATGTTTCCTTATTCACAACATTTATTAAGCTTCTCGCTAGTCGAAGTCCATTTGTTTGAAACATTTTATGGTTCTCCTCGATGATGTATTCGCCATCCTCTGCTTCTACAAATGCATTAATCAATTTAATAGAAAGTTCTGGTATAATGGCATCCTTTGCACTTTTTATTTTCTTCTGTTGATATTTGATTACGTTACGATTTTCTGTCAAGTCATATTTGATTATTTCACGCTGACAATCAATTTTTGCGTTCATTTTCTTAAGAAAATCACGTCCAAGTATAAATATTCGCAAATGTGTTCTCATTATCACAAATTGATGTGTAATTGTTTTGTCATCAAATTTTATATTTAAAATAATATTTCCTACGATATCTAATTCTTTGCCATCGGGTCCGGAGCACATTTTATCAGGATTTATTATTTCAAGACCTGTGTTAAGAGCTGTACTAAGGTCGACCACTGAAAGATCGGCGCCTGTATCAATCAAAGCTTCGCAGATACCGATTCTATCCACGTTAATGTTCATTTTATATTTGGGGTCTAACTTTTTAATTCCATTTATGGTCGACTTGCTTTGATTGACGGACTCAGGCGCGATGTTTAGTTTAAATCTTCTAATGCAGCATATCTATTCCTTGTAGGGATACTCGAGTACGGGCTATTACTTACGTCAGAGTAGAGCAGAGGTCTCGACTTCTGAGTTCCATTATCCATTCGGATTTCTTCTTCGACCTTGTCTTGTGTAACTATGGGGTCCTCTTCCACAATTCTTACAAACCTGACTCTGCAATACCGCGCTACGTGTCCTGGCTTGTTACACTTGAAACATATTGGTCTCCCGTCTTCTGTCCTATTCCTATTTGAATTTGGATTCTTATTGTATGTTTTACTTGGGTAGACCGGTTTTGGCGCAGGATTGGGAGTGTAAGATCGTCTAGGGGCAGATACCTGGGGCAGAGGCTTGTTCTGGTAATACCTCGGAGTGGGGGCCTGGGGCTTGGAGGTGTTCTGGTAGTACCTCGGAGCGGGGGCCTGGGGCTTGGAGGTGTTCTGATATGGTCTTCTGAACGACGTAGCATTCTTCCATTGCTCTTGATGATGGGGACGAGGAGAGCGTGGTCCATTATAAAGAGCTTTTGATTTTTCTGCACGTTCTTGGTAATTCTTTTCAAACAAATCCAGCTTTTTACAAATTTCTAGAAGTTCATTGGTATTTTTAGGAGGGTTTAGGCGAAGGGCAAAAGAGTATTCTTTCTTTAAACCCTCCAATAACCCAGTTTATTTTAGTCTCTTCTTCCATTTGGGGGTCGACCTTGTTGCACAGTACAAGGATATCCTCTGCGAACCTGATTGCAGGTTCATTCCACTGTTGTATCCTGTTTAATCTCATCCTCATTTCTTCTTTGTTGGCGTCTGAGGCAAAATCCTCAATTAGGCGGCTCTTGAAATTTTCCCAGCTGGTGAAACTTACTTTGTGTAGGTTCAGCCAGGTTTTGGCGCTACCAATCATATTCATGGCAGCATAACGGGAGATAATGTAGTCTGCCCAATGGTACAGGAAGCCAATTTCTTCAAGAGATTCAATCCATGGGCGAGGGTCTTCTGTTCCATCATACTTGGGGATGTCGATGTTGGGATTCAGGACAACTGGGTCGGAACTAGCATCTCTACCAATTGTTGCACCAGGTTGCGGCTTGGCAGACTCTTCAGCCTTGATTCTCTCCTGTGCTGGGTCTTGCATCTTACCAGAGCGTGTTTCAACCATCCTACAAATTTATAAAAGGGAATAATGAGATAAGTCTACTTTATGTAGCCACCAGAATAATTTATTTATTTTCTCACATCAAAGAGAGCAGTGAAGTCACAGTGTACCTAAATACAAATGATGATAATCTAAAAATAATCTGTTTTAAATAAATATCATAGAATATAAAAATAAATAAATATATAATTTAAATTTCAAATATATTAAAAATAATATAATAAATACGCCATTAATCATGATGTAACAATATAAAAGCAGAATGATCCAATACAGTATTAGAACAGTAAGGACAGTAGAAGTTCGTTTTATGTATAAAAGAAACATTCGCGCTTTTAAATCCTTTTATTTTATACATATAGATGGCGCGTTATTGCTTTGTGTTAATTTATGCCTAACTGGCCTTGTCTTTATAGTTTGCTGAAGAGCATTGCTCGAAGCAAATATTTGAATGTAATTCTACTGTCCTATAAGCTTATGTCCATAGTTTACTTGAAAACCATTTCTAAGATTCCATCCTTCAGTGTAGCATATAAAAGCAGAATGATCCAATACAGTATTAGAGCTCTGATAAGCGGTCTGGTGGATTAAATTGGCGAAACCGCTGGGAGGGTTCACCACTGATGAGCCAAGCCCTCCCAATATATTTTTCATTGCAGTAAGGACAGTAGAAGTTCGTTTTATGTATAAAAGAAACATTCGCGCTTTTAAATCATTTTATTTTATATACCATTAAATGATTTTGATTATAGTGAATTGATCAAGCTATTAATTTTGACAGACCATAAACCTCTAATTGGGCTTTTCAACCCAAGTAAACCAATACCTCAAATTTTATCATTTCGCATGTTAAGGTGGTACCTAACTTTGTCTGCATATTCATACTCTATAGAATATAAACCAGGAAGAACAAATGGTAATCTAGATGCACTCAGTATACTTCCGTTGAATGAATCCATTCCTTCTACATCGTCGACTCCACAAGTGCCACCTGAAAGCGAAGTTGAAGGAATCCAAGATGCTCCAGTAATAGAATCTCCTGCCATGACTCCGAAGCCTGTCTTGAGGAGGTCCTCAAGAATAAGGAAGGCTACAAAGATTTTTGACATCTGATTGGTGGTTTGACTAAATGGGGAGGAGTTGTTGGGTATTATTTATCATTGAATTTCTAAACTTTGTATTTTATCATCATCTACGCTCTAATCAAAATATGTTTCGAGAATAAATTGTTTTGGATTTTGTGTGTAAAAACAAATGTCATTAATTTAAATATAAAGACATAACACCCGTCCATCCTTGCAGCCCTCTATATGACAGACATAAATCCAAAAGAGGACATCCATACGAACAAGGCACCTCAGTTGGCTGGTATTGTGATCAAGGTGCATGGACCAATCTGATCTGCTCCTTGTACAAGACACCACCACAATATGGTATCAAGCCGGTAAAGCTATCTTGATATATGTCAAATATATGGGGGTCGGTGGAAGGGTGGCCTTAACCATTGATTTTCGTACCCTACAACCCGGGATCGAATCCCTCGCGCACGCATTGGGCACTTTTTCCAATTGAAAAAAAAAAATGTTCCAATGGCCCCCGATTCTAGGAAAAGTCGAATCCTTACAGCGATTGCAAGTAACCAAACGGGGCAATGGCATATTTGTAAGTGAAAAATTTGAACTGCTTTTCTTATGTGGAGACATTTGGTACACTTACAGTAATATCAGTCGCCAACTTCTTTCCACTATGATTATCATGGCCACATTTACTAGGGATAATGGAAAAAGTAAAGTATGTTAATGTTAGGTGGCCGAATTGAATGGACGTGCGTCACATCGCTCTTCCAAACTCGGTAAATATTGTTTATTGATTCCCTTTTTTATAACTTTTCTTGGTTAACAATTTGAAATTGATAGGTGAAACTTAATATTGACTTTTATAAAGATAGATTTAATTTTTAAAGTTCTGCGCTAATTTGTTTAAAGATTGAGTAAAGTTAAGTAACATGCAAATTTTCTAAGAATGAATACACTGGTAATTGCTCGATTGGATGAAATATGGAAATATTTCTCCGATAAATTTGATAATAACCAAAAAACAATGAGTAAACAAGATCTTGGTTTTCTCAAAAGTACAATAAAACAGGTCAAAGATAGCGTAACTGAGCTTATAAAGTTAGACGAAAATATAAATAAATTTGAGGAACAATTGCACGGTAATTTCACAGATATTAAAAATGATATAGCACAACTAGTTGAACAAACTAAAACCAAAGAATCGCACACATACGCAGAAATAGTCAAAAATAGAAATGATAAAATATTACAAAAAAATAGATACACTAATGATGAGAAAACATTGATTATATTTGCTAATGATGAGCAAAATACAGCTCATGTACACCAAAAGGTGAATGAAACAATAAAGCAATTTCGCCAAAAAGGAAATACTGCCAAAATCTCAAAATTGATAAACACACGAAAAGGTACAATATTAAAATCACCCAACGAACAAGACATAGATCAACTGATTGAGAGTTTAAAGAAAATAGACGAATTGAACCAAACATGTAAAATTTATAAGCCTAAGCAAAGAGATCCAACTATTGTTATAAAGAATGTAAATAAAGCAACAGACATATCTGTCCTTACAAACACAATTTGTGAGATGAACCCAGAACTTACTAACCTTAAAAACGAACTAAAGGTACTTTTCCCAATTAAGTCCAATAAACCTGATCATGACGTGGTGCTGAGGGTTTCGCCTCGGGCCTACCAAGCTATAATGAAAGCCAACAAAATTTATACTGATGTACAAAGATGTGAAGTTCGAGACAAAGTCCTGGTGAACCAATGTCAGAACTGTTTCATATTCAACCCTAACCACAAGAAAAACGACTGCCCAAACTTGAAAAAATGCGTGAACTGCGGTACAGAGGGTCAACATCAATGTTCTAATATAATAAAGTGTTGCAACTGCGTCAAACACCCATATTTTAAAAATAACAATCTTGATCACAAACCAAATTCTAAGGACTGCCCAATTTACAATAAACAAATCAGCCTGATGATTCAGAGAACAGATTACACAACAGGCTCAGAAGATAGTGTAAACTAAATTTTCAGAAATTTATTGAGTTCTTAATGTATATTAAAATTATTCAACAAAATACCAGAAAAAGCAAAAATTGCATAAATGAGCTTTGTGCATCTGATGAAATTAGAAATGCAGATATAGTAATGATACAAGAACCTTATATAATCAAAGAGGAAGTAATATTTCCAGGACCTTGTACAAAATATCAATTGATGAACAGTCCCAATATAAATACGGCAATAATTGTAAGAAATAGCAGCCTAAAAATCCAATTAAGTACAGAATTCACTAACACATTCGCTACAACTATAACCATACAAACAAAAAGTAAGAAAATATATCTTTCGAACATTTATATACATCCGAATTTAATGAAAAATGAGCACGAGGAGTTTATGAGGAGGTTAATTAACACAAACTTACATATACCGGTGATAATCTGCGGCGATTTCAATGCCAGAGCTCCGTTATGGTATGACATCAGGAAAAATTATAATGGACATAGACTGATCCCTATCATAGATGAAATAAACTTAATTATCCATAATAATAAAACTTTCACGTGTCGTGATGCAAGTGTGATTGATCTCACTCTAACAAATAAACAGGCAATTGCGGCGATCAGAAATTGGAAGACACAGCAAATATCGCAAATTTCAGATCATGTAGCTATATCTTTTGAACTACATACAAACGAACAATTTAGTTCAGAAAAATATTATTCCACTTGGAAATTTAATGAGAAAAATGCGAACTGGTTAAGTTTTAGTCAGAGAATTAACAGAACTGAACGAGAAAAAATTGAAAACTTATTAGATATAGTGGATACACCAGAAATGATCGATCAAACGGTAAAAGAACTTACGAACATACTGATTGAGGCAGCATATAATTCACTTAAAGTAAATAATAATATGACAACAAAAAATAATGTTGGTAATAAGTGGTGGAATACGAATTTACAGCTTCTAAAGGATCACTGTCATTATCTTAGAAACTGTTACTATAGAGACAAAAATTGCCCTAATCATATTAAACAATACTATAAAATCGTACGAAATAAGTATTTACGGGAAATAGAAAAAGCTAGGAAAGCATCCTGGAGAATTTTTCTGGAGGAAAATAAATCGAACAACCCTTATGGAAACTTATATAAGGTGTACAAAAACATCAAAAGTGGATCTAATCGGAAGAGAAATATGCAAATTTTGGAGGGTAATACTGACACGGAATGTTTGCAGAAGGGTGAGGAATTATTAAACAACTTATTTCCAGATGATAAATGTGAAGAAGATACAAACACCCATAAAAGTATAAGAAATTATAATTTAAAATTACTCAATAAAGAAAAACCGATGGTTATGATTACTGAAGTTAACGACTTAATTGACAAATTAAATCCAAAGAAATCTCCCGGTATAGACAACATCTCTAACAACATGATAAGGCACACTAAACAATTTATTGCTCCTATATTGGTGAAACTATTTCAAAAATGTTTAGACATACAATACTATCCTGCTGAATGGAAAAGAGCAGAGGCAATAATTATTCCTAAACCTGGAAAAACAGATTTTAATAACTACAAAAATTATAGACCTTTATGTCTTAATTCCAACATTTCTAAAATATTTGAAAAAATAATTAATAATAGAATAATAAAATATTATGAAGATTTTAATTTACTAAGTGATCGACAACATGGCTTTAGAAGATCGAAATCTACTATTACTGCACTAACGGAAATAATAAAAATTGCGTTAGAACATAAAACAAGAGAATATGCAGCAATAATTGCAGTGGATATTAGTGCAGCGTTTGATAATGCATGGTGGCCGGCCTTGATGAAAAGACTTGATGAGGATGGTGTGCAGGCCTCAATGATAAAACTTCTACAATCATACTTTGATAATAGAAGAATAAGATTTAGATATTCCTCAACTGAAATTAATAAGAAACTAAGTAAAGGATGTCCACAGGGAGGACCACTGTCTCCCACATTATGGAATATTCTTATTAATGAGATACTGAATAATAATCTGGATGATAACTGTGAAACAATAGGATATGCAGATGATATTACGTTAATATGTTGGAATAAAACTCCTGAACAACTAAGAAAGACAATAGATAACGTATTAAGAAAAATCAATGAGTGGTGTGAAAGTCGTAAATTAAAATTGTCAGATGAAAAAACAAAAATATTATATTTATATAAATGCAATAGCGATATAATAGTCTCAGGTAGCAAGTTAATTAAACCGGTTGAAGAACTTAAGATCCTAGGAGTGACTATTAAAAATCACCGAGTCAGAAGCAAACTGGACTTTACGCCTCACGTTAATGAAACGATCATAAAAGTAACTAGAGCTAGTGGATACCTATTTGGCCTGACAAAGAAAGCATGGGGTCTAGACTTTAGACGAAGACTGATACTGTATAAGACATTATATCGAAGTACAATTACATACGGTTATCCAATATGGTATCCATTCATAAACAAAAAGTCTAAGGACAAACTAAATTCTCTTCAATATAATATTTTAAAACATTGTATACAAGCCTACAGTACAACATCATCGGATTGTACACACATACTTGCACAAGTCCCCAAACTTACTGAATACATTGAATCTAACATGCTGAAAACCGAAATAAATTACAATCGATTTGACTCTTCAAGTAGGAATATAATTTCTAATTATATAAGGGAAAAATTGCAGAAATACTATGAGAAGACTAACACCATTTTCAAGTCCTTCTTTACTGATTCCAAAATACCCAAATATGTAAAGCCAAATTTTTACAACGTTCAATTTTTTACTGGACACGGTAACTTTAGATCATATTTGTACAAGATCAGAAAGACGGATTCGCCTAAATGCTCATGTGGCGCAGAAGAAGAAAATCCTGTACATATTCTAACGGACTGTCGACTTGTAGAGGACTTGAGAGTCAAAAATCAAATAAATATAAATTGTCTAAATCAAATAGTTAATAACAGATATATGTATATAAATTTTAATAGATTTTGTAGAATGTTTTTTAGTAATAGATAGCCTGGGCTGTAATAAATGGCAAATAGTTATACGCTGTAAATAGCTCTAAATTTCTGTTCTCAACTGTGATGTTCACTAATATTCATTATAGGATAATTAAATCGTTGACTAACTGACAAATACGTTAATAATTTCTATTATAATAACTAAAATCATATTAATAATTACTGTAAAAGCTCCCAAACTTGTGTATGCATGCAAATATCCAAGACGGATATCGCGTGCTTTGTAAATGATAATAAATAAATAAAAAAAAAATTATAAAATAATATATATCAATTTATATGATGTATCTATACTATTATATAAAAACATTATGTGTGTGTAGACATATATATATAAGTATGAGGTGTGTATGGTGGTCTATATTTTACTCGTGAAGTCCTGTAGAGAAGCAAGGATTCGCTAAAGAATTTGCCTGTTTGTATTAAATGAATAAACATATCACTAAATATGTAGATCATTTCTTAAAATTAGAGACTCTTAATGTTTTTTGTTCAAAAGAGGCAAGAGAAAAATAAATTAGATCAAACTCTTTTTCGAGATAGTTGAATTATAAATTTTGAAATTAAAATACACGAATATAATTAAGAGAGTTTATTTAAAATTATATTAAAAATATGCGTTTTTTTAAAATTAATTTTATTTAATACTAGCGGAAGTAGCCGGCTTCGCCCAGGTTTTACTCGAGGGAATGTTTGTAGTCTAGTAATAAGAAAATATACGTACACCTAAACACTATCAGAGAAAAGAGAAACCGCGGAAGGTGAACAGAAAAATGCTTACAATGGATCTATATGTTTACGATATCAAGTTAAATAAAAACGAAGGTAAAATTTGCATATGATGGTCACTATAAATTTGTATATAATGTAAAACTATAAACTGTATATTTGTTAGGCGAAATTAGAAACATGATAAAACAATTGGGTATTTAAAAACAAATGTAGAAATAAAAGTTGATATAATAAACAATGTTAAAGATTAGTTAATTATTAAGATTGTGTGTGAATATGTGAGAAAGATGTAATATCGTTGTTGTTTTCTTGGCCGACTGTTTTGCATATAATGTTATCTTAAAATTGCTTGTATTGAATATTTTTTAGATTGAGATTATTAGCTAGTATGTAAAAAAATTAACTCTGTTGAAATTCAATTTTGTATTTATATATAAATAAAATTAACTCTGTTGATTTTTTTTGTATTTAATCGATAACAGCGAAGTTACGCATGTTAATGTTAGGAAATATATTTTGATGTTAAGCAAAACCTGCTCCATCTCGTTTTACATAAATGTTGAAAATCTGGTTGAAATTGATGCATTGTATCGAAAGTTTTTAGTGATGTCCACTTATGAAATTTCCATTTTATTAGTATAGATTTTCATAATATTGATTAAAAATGTGTATAATAAAATTGTTTTGATTTTTGGAGGTGAAATATGAATATGGGTCTTTGTTGACTGCCATCTATAAGATACCTCTAGAACTATATAGATACAAGAATCACTCCGAATGATTTTGCACAATCACTTATTTTTATGAAATACTTTAAAATAAATATACCTTGGCCAGTAAATCTTTTCATTACCTCGGCGTTTCGAAAAAAAGTGTTTGTCCTCGTCAGGAGCAAACAGAAATTAAAAAATTTGGCGAGGGGTTAAACATTATTTTAAAAGATTTACTGGCGCCGAAGTATCTTTATTTTCAAGAAATATGAATTCCGGCCAGGCATCCTCTATTTTTACGATTATTTTTATGAGTTATTGTTATTACTATTCTATGAAAATGTTTATATTGAGTAAATATTTCATGTAGATTTTAATGTTATAATTTATTTTTAAATATTTTTCAATTATTCAATATAGCTTGTTAAACCTTTGGAGTTGTGTGTTTCTGTTGACCTTTGTAAATACTCGTATAATCCTTTCTATTTACCGTCAATAAAAGTAAAGTATATTCAAAAATTATAAATATATACTGTGTAAAATTATATTATATTGAAATATTTGGTTCATAGTGCTATATATATTTTATAATAAAATGCGTAAATGTTCTAATTTAAAGATTCAAATATAATATTTAGATTTATCTACTTAGAAATGCGATATTCCAAGGTTGAGTTTTGACAATATAGAGAAAATTGGTGAATATATTGGTATCAATAATTTATTATACAAATCAGGCTGCAGACAAATTTTAAAATATATATCTTATAGCGCTAAAATATTTATTATGATCAGTTATATTAATTTTTCATTATAAGTGAGGACTCATATTTTGAATTTAGAAATTTCTGTGGATATATAACTATGATTTTCTCTCTTATTTATTTATTTATTACCAATTATTTAATTATTTCCAATTATTTTATTTCCAAAGCGCTATATTCCGCAAAGGGATACTTGCGCCAAACAAGGAGAAAAGTTTATTTACATTATTCAACGCATGAAAATATTAGAGATCCAGATTTTGTAGAAAGTTTAGAATGTATATACAAAATGAATTGAACTTTAAATATGATTTTTTATCGGAAACTAAATCGTTAAGTTCACAAACAACTAGTTCATTTTTCATTCTATAATCTTGAAATGCTGGGCAATCGATCAGTAGATGTCTTGAGGCTTGTTTCTCAATACCACAAAAGCAACTTGAATCCTCCACTGCCTTTATTCTATTTTAAAAACCTTTGAAATTTCAGTGGTTTGTAACAAATTGAGTATTATAAAATTTTGGACGTAAGTATTTAGGGATTTCTTGGGGAAAAAATCTTAAGGAAGTATTATTTGCTTCGTTTTTCAGAATATTCAATCTTG
Organism: Cordylochernes scorpioides; assembly: GCA_030710605.1. NCBI lineage: Eukaryota > Metazoa > Arthropoda > Arachnida > Pseudoscorpiones > Chernetidae > Cordylochernes > Cordylochernes scorpioides. The sequence continues at coordinate 25,060,735 of CP092883.1, read as the reverse complement.
ATTTGAGAAAGGCATCTATAATTCCTAAAATAAATGGGTCATAAATTTGTTGATCATCTGTGGATAAGTTTCTCAGATCAGATATCATGATTCTGGATTAGATAAAGTCTGAGATCAGAGGAATGTTGGCCAAACTATGAACACAGCTATATGATGTAGATTTATAGGCTTGTATACAACAATGTTAGTATTTGATATTGGGTAACATTTTTGTAAACATTTTTATTTAAATATTTGAACCAATTTTCGGCTCCATTTGTAAGTATTGGTCTGAAAATGGATTTATATAAAGTTAGCCTTTTCTGGGTGCTTAGACCCCAAGATTTCACACAAATTGAGAAGAGATAATTTTTAAAACGTTTTGTAAGATTTACTATTTCTTCTATGTAGTATGTAAAATGTATTTTATTTCTTCTTCTGTGATTTGCAATTATTATTCCTAAAATTTTGGTCTTCTGAGTTGGTATGATTATTACATTATTAAATTTGATTGGGATTTTTTTCTTTGTTGTGTAAATAAAGTATATTACTTTTTTTCTAGACTTATTTCAAGTTTGTAACTCTTACACCATTTATCAATCGTATTTAATGCCTTTTCTATAAATAATTTCAGGTCTTTGCATTTGTTGCACCAGCATATAATTGATACATCCGCATAACATACCACTTCACTATTAAGAACTTGATATTTGATCAAAAGATCGTTTAGTAATATTATCCATAGTAGTGGGGATAGCGGGCCACCCTGCGGACATCCCTTTGTAATTTGTTTATTTATTGTTAAGTTCTCATATGTGAATTTCGTTTTCCTCGATATGAAATATGATTGAATTGTCCTTATTAAACTTTCCGGCAAATTATCTTCATCTATTATTTTTAAAATCGCAGGCCACCATGCCTTATCAAAGGCTCCCGCAATATCTATTGTGACCATAAAAATATTCCTTTAGTATTGAGTGGTTTTAGAAATTGAATATATAATATTGGTTTGAGTGTGTGTACCTTTATGTATATAAATGAATTTTAAGATGAATATATTTTTTGAGATCTTTTACAACACAATTATTGCTGATATGATCATGAAATAGGTTCTGTGAATCACCATAATTGACATAAAAAGGTAGGTTGAATCGAAAGATATTGTATTCTGTATATGATGATTTTTCACTAAGGAGTGATTCATTATGATTTACTCCCATTCATTCAGACTATCAATTCAGACAGAATTTCACACAATTGGCAGATCTGAAGGTAGCTTTTGACGTAAAACAACCAGAATTGTGTAAACGTCTAATTTGGCGGAAGTCTTGTCAGAAGAAATCAGCAACCTTCAATTGTTCGATCAGGAAAACGTTTTTATTTGTTTATCACCTTATCCTAGTAAAATATCACTTTTGCAATATTAATTTTATATTTTAAAATGTCACGAATTTGTGAAAAGTAAAAACAAACATTTAATTTTAGCTTTTCACTCTTGTGAGGCCACAAAAAAAACTATTCTGCATTTTCATTTTCAATGAAAAAAAAATCTATTCCTTAAATACTACCGGACGTTTCCCAATAGTAACATCATTGGCGCAAGAATCCTTCTGACGGGAATGTTAAAGAAAGGTCGCACTTATTGTTCTTATTCTGTTCAGTGCAACATATAATAAAGCGCTAAAACCTTTGGTGCATTCCTCATGAACTCACTCATACTATTTTTATTCCAACCTAATCAGATAAAGAACATGAACGACGTCTGGGAACTACTTAACATTAACCCGGGCAAAGCCGGGTACATCCGCTAGTTTATATATAATACTTAGCACACAACTAAACAACAATAATATAACTTTCACAAAGACAATAAAATAAAATCTAAAACAATGACATTTGATCACTAATTAAACTCTTGTTGATTTCTTCGATGCTAATTCCCTCACTATAATGAATGGTAGATCTACTAGTGAAAGAAATGGAAATTTTACTTTTTTCTCAAGTCAAGGATCCTCAGTTATAGACCTTGCTGTTGTCTCACCGGCATTACTGGAACTCATTGTTGATCTAAGTGTTGAATGCATGCCATATTCGGATCATCTACCCCTTGTTTTAAAACTCAAGGGCTTAGATAACATGAAGTCAAAAGATTCTACGAAGTTTTGTCCTGGAACAAAGTATTCCTGGGTTGCAGACAAGGCAATATCTTTTAAAGGCAACTTGAGAGATTTACCCATTTTACCATTGACGGGCTCCACATTGGACTCACAAGTCGAAAGGCTTACAATTGAAATCCAAACGGCAATGTCAAGAGCAGGGATGAGACGTGAGATAAGATCTGGTGGTTTGAGGTCTAAACCGTGGTACGATGAGTAATGTTATACGGCTAAGAAAAAAAATGAAAGAAAGTCTTAAACTGTATTTATTACAAAATAATGTAGTTAACAAAGATTTGTTTATCACAAGCAAGAAAGAATATTTATCATTAATTAAACTTAAAAAGAACCAATACGTTGATGATATACAGAATGCCCTCTGTAATGCTAGAAACGCTTCTCAATTTTAAAAGATAATAAAATCTTTTAAGCAAAGAACCACAATTAAAGGCAATATCCCGATGCGTGATTGGGAGGATTTTTATCGAAAACTGCTGGCTTCCCCACCTATAATGGACGCGTATATATCACCGGCGCTAACATATATGGACCCGGATCTGGATGCTGAAATTTCGCTTATGGAAGTCACCACGGAAATATCCAATCTGGGGAAGGATAAAGCAACGGGACTGGATAACATACCAAATGAAGCAATCAAAGTTTTACCTGACGAATATTTGATTCTATTAACAAATATATATACAACAAAATATTGACGACATCCTCGGTTCCATCAGTGTGGACTAGAGAGAACAATTATTCATCCTATTTTCAAAAACGGTGACCCAAATATACCATCAAACTATAGAGGAATATCATTGTTATCCAATTTATCAAAGCTCTTTACATTCATATTGAAGACAAGATTGAATAATTGGATTGAAAAAAGGGGAATCTTAGCGGAAAACCAAGCGGGCTTCAGAAGTGGATATTCCTGTCAAGATCATATTTTTACCCTTACCTCACTGATACAGATGATGCTGAGCCGCAAAAGAAGGAAGTTATATGCCTTCTTCGTAGATGTCAAAAAGGCCTTTGATACAGTACCACAGTCCCTGCTTTGGAAGAAGTTGATAGTTTACGGTTTAAGTACTCGATTTATCAGCCTTATACAAAGCTATTATAATCAAATGTCAGCAACAATAAGATGGAACGGATCACTTACAGAATTTATAAAATAAAAGCTGGTGTTCTACAAGGTGAACCCCTGTCACCTTATCTATTTATTCTTTTTCTAAACGACTTGGTTTCTCTGTACGATGACGCTGATTTGCCAAGTATTTATTTACCGAATTATGGAAATATACATCTCCTTCTGTTCGCAGACATCGTACTTCTCGGAGAATCCAAGATAAATTTACAAAAAAAAAAGATCAATGTACTCAGAAAATACTTCGAAGATAATTTTTTAACGCTGAACCAGAGCAAATCAAAGGTTATGGTGTTTAGAAATGGAGGTCGAAAGGCCCGATCGGATGTTTGTTTCTGGGGAGAATTGCCTCTCACTATAACATATAAATACACGTATCTGGGTTACCAGCTGACAGCTTCAAACTCAACTCAACAGGCGGCAAAGCATTTTGAAAACAAGGCGCTAAATGCTATTAATGCGGTCTGGGCAATATCCACTAAAACAAGAATCAATTCTATCAGATCCTCACTCAAGCTTCTAGACTCAATGGCTCTGTCAACCTTGCTCTACGCAGCTCCAATTTGGGCAAACAACCAAAGAAACTTGGTTGACAGGGTACAAGACAATTTCTTACGGAGACTTTTAAATTTACCCAGATATACTCCTGGTTTTATTCTACGTATGGAGTGCGGAAGAATGTCACTGGGAGTTACGGTGCTGAAACTTACACTCGGGTTCTGTCTTAGAATTCTAAAAATGAACAGCAGCCGACTCCCCCATATATGCTTAGCTCAACTATATGAGATATCAATAAATAGAAATATTTATATTGGACTTGCGGAAAGTTTGGCCAACATACTCAACTCAACAGGATTTTCTTGGTTAATTAACTGCAAGGATTATCCGGCAAGAAATACCTTTAATAAGTTAAATTGCAATAGAACAATCTATTCAAAGTGACCAGGAAAAAATAAAGAATTCTAAATTCTACCCCCACTATAAGTATTTACACAGTTCATTCCGAATTGAAAACTATTTACTTAGCAACTTTCCATTCCCAGTAAAACGCTATATCCCACAACAGAGAATACTATATTCGTTTTTCAAGGAAAACCATACAAACATTTTTAAAGAGGGTGATAAGATTTGTGATCTCTGCGAAGAAAATATGGAAACTGAACTATCTCATTATATCTATGAATGCCAAGATATTAGTGAGGAGAGAAGGACATTCTTTTCAATGGTAGACACCAGCCAACTCAGGCCAATCCAAATGAATGTTAACCAGTGCCCAAACAAGCAGACAAGTTGCTCAGACCCTATATAATTGTTACAAGGCAGTAGGTGTAAAGAGGGAGAAAAGAGAACTTGGAAGCTATTGTTCTTACACCTCAGAATGATGACGAAACATCGAGGGGCCATCGTGTTGGTCGACGATGAGATTGCGGAGCTGGTAATATGGATGGCTGTGCTGGAGTAAACCTCCTTTTTTGTATCTGGATGCTATATTTATGCCGAACTAAATAACTTAGTCCCTATTTCTGCTCCGCGCTTATGGAATTGAAGACTTGGGGAGATGGCGTCGACCTTTCATATTAAATCTTACTTTTCTTTATTACTAATAATTGTATATAGTTGCGGAACTACTGGTTTCCTGTGCTGCTCTTTTCCTGATATTGCACCTTGTACGGAGAATCTGTATAAGACTAATGTGTTAATAAAGGCTGTGTGTGTATGTTCACTAATTAAGCTTTATAAAAATAATGACGTCTTTTACGCAACAATGAATATTATATTAGATATAAAGACTATACACAACAACATCAGAAATTATTCCTTAACAATTCATCTTTATACTCAACAAGAATATTTTATCCTTATTATTGAAATATTTTAATTACAACAATTATTATTTTTCACAATTAAATTCTATACGCAATAATGAAATCTATCCACAACAATGAGTACTTTATTCCAACAATGAATTTTTATTAATCGGCTAATCCCCTAATAGAATGTTCAAAACTATAAGTCTGAGGGATAAGTGTCTTATGCGAAAAAAATTTATTTCAAGCTTTCGGGCACAACCGCCCTTCGACAGGAAAAAATTACTATACTAAAGTTTCCGGATCTGATCTATATATATACATATAACGGAGCAGAAAATAAAACAATTATGCAAAAACGGATTTACATAGTGAAGAAAATAATGATAAACTGAAATTTAATATTGTATATAGAGAATTTGAATGTCTAATATGTACTGATATGGAATAGGACACAGACTATGGCATCTTTGGAAACACAGAACAGAACAGAATACACACTGAATTCGTGGTCTCAGAGTTCATGGTACAGTTGGAGGCCTGGTGGCTGCAGGAAATATTGCATTGTAAATTTCAGGTAAATCAATTTTTCTATTGAGGCTGTGGAATTTGCTTGACAGGAGGGATTCAATGATAAGTCTTTGATGTTTGCTGGAAATATTGGAATAATGGATTTTAGGGGATGCAATGTTAAAGGAATGGCCAGTTTCGTTTATGTGCTGCACTATTAAGGATCTATGGTCTAGGTTATCGATATTTCTTTTGTGTTCGTGAATTCTGATGTTGACCTGTCTTCCGGTTTCACCTACGTAGATCTTTGGGCAGTTCGAACATTCTATGGAGTATATTACGTTCCGCGACGAGCTGGGAGGTTCATTATGTTTCATTATCTGGTTTCGGAGAAGGGATCCTGAGGTAGGTGCGCAGTTGAAGTAGGTTTTGATTCCGAATTTTAATAAAAATCTTGCTATTGTGGAGGATAACGTTGAATATGGCATATTGCAAATTGATCTGTATATTGGAGGTTGTGTTTCCCTAGATGAGACATAAAAGTGACGTAATATGAAGGACATCGGGTATGCGCAGTTTCTGAGGTTAGCTATTATGTTTTGTGTTTCAAGGTTCTTGTACTTCCGGAGGGAGCAATGGGTATGTACTCGTTTTGATAGAGCAATGACAGTATTAATCTTATGGCTGATAGGACAGAAGGACGAGTACGGAACGTAATTGGGGCGGAAGGATGGTTTATAATAAACGGTGGTGTGCAATTCATGTTGGTAACGGATGATATTTATGTCGATAAATGGAAGGGTATTATTGTTCTCTTTTTCAACAGTGAAGTGAAGATCAGGGTGATAATTGTTTAGGTTGCAGAGGATGTTTTCGGTTTGGGTGGTGAGCAGATACAAAAGATATCGTCGATGTACCTGCGCCAAAAGACTATGTCATGGGGGAACCTGGCGGTAATCCATCGGTCTATTGAGCGCATTGAGATCTCCGCTATTGTAGTCGATAGAGGGCTTCCCATTGGCGACCCCTTTGCTTGCCTGTATGATGTGGAATTATATGCGAATATGCAGTTATTCAGACATAAGGTAATGAGTTGGGTGATTTTATGGATGATATCTGTATCTTTATGCTGTTCTTGTAGATGTTCTATTGTATCCCTTATGATCAAAGGATGTGGAAGGCTGGGGTATAAGGATTGCACGTCAAAAGACACCATGTTGCGGTCAGATTCAGGTTTGATCTTCAAGACTTCTCCTATGAAGGTTTGGGTGCTGGTTATGGGGAATGGAGAATTCTGTGATTGGATGAACGGTTTTAGAAAATTGGCTATAAATTTGGAAAGGGGGGCTGTTGGAGAAGAGAAAAAGGCCACTATAGGACGCAAGGGAGTTTCAGGTTTATGTGTTTTTGGGAGGCCGTAAATATAAGGTTCATTGCACGGGCCAACATGAATTGCACACCACCGTTTATTATAAACCATCCTTCCGCCCCAATTACGTTCCGTACTCGTCCTTCTGTCCTATCAGTCATAAGATTAATACTGTCATTGCTCTATCAAAACGAGTACATACCCATTGCTCCCTCCGGAAGTACAAGAACCTTAAAACACAAAACATAATAGCTAACCTCAGAAACTGCGCATACCCGATGTCCTTCATATTACGTCACTTTTATGTCTCATCTAGGGAAACACAACCTCCAATATACAGATCAATTTGCAATATGCCATATTCAACGTTATCCTCCACAATAGCAAGATTTTTATTAAAATTCGGAATCAAAACCTACTTCAACTGCGCACCTACCTCAGGATCCCTTCTCCGAAACCAGATAATGAAACATAATGAACCTCCCAGCTCGTCGCGGAACGTAATATACTCCATAGAATGTTCGAACTGCCCAAAGATCTACGTAGGTGAAACCGGAAGACAGGTCAACATCAGAATTCACGAACACAAAAGAAATATCGATAACCTAGACCATAGATCCTTAATAGTGCAGCACATAAACGAAACTGGCCATTCCTTTAACATTGCATCCCCTAAAATCCATTATTCCAATATTTCCAGCAAACATCAAAGACTTATCATTGAATCCCTCCTGTCAAGCAAATTCCACAGCCTCAATAGAAAAATTGATTTACCTGAAATTTACAATGCAATATTTCCTGCAGCCACCAGGCCTCCAACTGTACCATGAACTCTGAGACCACGAATTCAGTGTGTATTCTGTTCTGTTCTGTGTTTCCAAAGATGCCATAGTCTGTGTCCTATTCCATATCAGTACATATTAGACATTCAAATTCTCTATATACAATATTAAATTTCAGTTTATTATTATTTTCTTCACTATGTAAATCCGTTTTTGCATAATTGTTTTATTTTCTGCTCCGTTATATGTATATATATAGATCAGATCCGGAAACTTTAGTATAGTAATTTTTTCCTGTCGAAGGGCGGTTGTGCCCGAAAGCTTGAAATAAATTTTTTTCGCATAAGACACTTATCCCTCAGACTTATAGTTTTGAACAATGAATTTTTATATTTACAAAAATATTGGTTATTCCACAAAAGGTAAAAATGAAAACGTGTCAACATCAATGCTTTCCTTATTTTAACAACCATGACTACTGTATTCACAAAAACGAAACTCTATTCAGGATCATGATTAGCCATCCCAATAAAACTTCACTGAAAACAATTTCTTTTATAAAAATAAAATTTAAACCTTCTCCACATCATAATGTTAAAATTCCTATAAAAATGAAACTTTATCCGAACAATAATTACTATTTTATAACTACTTTAAAATAGTTTTGAATTTTGATAACAGATGGCGCGCTAGTGCATCATATTATAAATGTTCTAATAAAAGAAACAATTTGATATTTGCGGAAGAGCGATTGCTCGAAGCATATTATATTTATAAATGAATGTAATTCTAATGTTCTAAAAGCTTATGTCCATAGTTCTTCTAAAATACCCATTCAAAGAGTCTATCAACAGTATCACTATAAAAGGAAGTTCCAAAAATGCAATATAACAGCGGTATGGTAGATTAAACTGGCGAAACCGCTGAGAGGGTTCACCACTGATGAGCCAGGCCCTCTCATTAATTTTTCCATTGCAGTAAGGGCAGTAGAAATTGTTTGATATCAAAAAGAATCTTACGCCTTTAAAATAGTTTTGAATTTTAATAATTACTATATTCTAAAAAATGATTATTTCAAATATCAATGATGATATATATTTTTTATACAATACATTCCAATATTATCCACAACAATAAAACATTTTGCCTAAGAATGGAACCTCCTTTTTATATATTCAAAATAAATATTTATACTCAACAATGAAACATCATCCTTAAAAATAAAACCTTTTGAAAAACAATGGATACTTTTTCACAGCAATGAAATTGCATCCTCTATATGGAAACTTTGTCTCCACAGTGATTATTTAATAGGCAATGATTATATCCCCCCTCTCCCTCTATTTACAATATTGAATCTTAATTCAAAATAATAAAATTTATTCTCTACAATGTGTTTGAATATTTCTTACACACATCACAATTGGTATTAATTGAAAACAATAAACCTTTTATAAAATGACTAGACGAGTGACCCGGGTTTCGCCCCGGGATTGACCTGTGTGCATATCTACCCGAGTGATATATATTTAGATAAGATTTTTTTTATAATTGTTTGTTATTAGCATTATCTATTTGTTTGCATCAGCATAATTTAATATATCCTTTGATAGAGGGCGCTGTTCGTGAGCTAAGTAGAATAATTTGAATATATAGTTTTCATAATTGATGTATATATATTTTAAAATAGCCTATCGTCTTCCCCGTATTTTTTTACCTATGTATGAAAATTCTGGTTTGAATTAGTGAACTACTGCGAATTTGTATACCGGACATACAAACAAACAAACATACAAACATTGATTTTTATATATATAGATATTTTATCCACATCAAAGGAATTTATGTATAAAAAAATCCACACCATGAAATATAATACATATTTATCTCTGAATTATAAAATATATCCAAAATTTGAGACCTTATTCAAACCAACAAAAATTTCTCCTCGATATTGTTTTTTTCATGTTCAATGAAGAGCCTCAGATATCCCCATCCATCTCTAACATAGCAGTAGCAATGGCCTCTATCTGCTCTTCATTAGAAAATGGTTGCCGTTGCCACGTTAGTCACCTTGGACCAGAATTTAGTCAAATATTCCAAGGATCCAGGGGGGACTGTTGTGGTCGGACTTCTCCCCTCATTTCCTCCCCTTTTCCCTCCCTTTTTACTCTATTTACTATAAAAATCTTTATTCACAATGAATAATTAATTATATGAAACAATATACACCTATCCCCCGATTTACACGGTAGATACATTCCTGAGAAAAACGTGTAAATCGGTGAATAGGTGTACACAGAAATAAAAATAAAATGCATTGACAGGTTAAAATATGTAGTCAGCACATAAGCTCGGGATTCCTCGTGAGATGTGTACACAGCGCATGTGTTCAATCACAGTAGCATTTAGTATACTGCGATAAAAAAAAACTTATTTGGAAAACCGTGTAAAAGCGAAAACGTGTAAAACAAGTACCGTGTAAATCGGGGGATAGATGTATTAAATATTCCCATAAAATAAAATTTTAATCTTCACAAAGCGACAAAACCTTATCCTAAAAAATAAATATTTATCCCCCCAAAAAAATGAAGCCTTGTTCACCACAATAGCTATTTAAATTATAAAACTAATTTAGAGGCGTATTATTCTTTTTTAAAATAAAACAATTTCTACTGTCCTTACTGCGATGAAAAATTAAAGGGAGGGCCTGGCTCATCAGTGGTGAACCCTCCTAGCGGTTTCGCCAGTTTAATCTACCATACCGCTGTTATATTGCATTTTTGGAACTTCCTTTTATAGGTGACCGTTGTAAGAATCTTGGAATGGGTATTTTAGAAGAACTATGGACATAAGCTTTTAGGACAGCAGAATTAAATATAATTATAAATATATAAAGTAAGGACAGTAGAAATTGTTTTATTTTAAAAAAGAATAATACGCCTCTAAATTAGTTTTATAATTTGATAACAGATGGCGCTCTAGTACATCGTAACAATAGCTATTTGTTCACAACATTGAAATTCTATCTCTAACATAAAGAATAACTATTCTATCCAAAACAATGAATCCATTTACCCAACAATGCAACATTATCCATGAATATGACTACTTTTCAATTATGAAGACACTTCATTCACGAAGATTACTGCTTTTTCCACAAAAATGAAACACGAATATCAATCCTCAATATTGAAATTTTATCAAACACAATTTATACTATGAAAAAATAGTACAAATGTAATATTGTACTGGGATAAGGTGAATAAATTTTGGGGATAATTATATTTTTCATTAATATAGTATAAATTATAAAAAAAGGCATCTACTAATCGTGCAACTGAGAGTTGCTGATGGCTTGCGCCATCTATCGGAATAAATATCAACTATTCTCGTTGATTTTTAATTATTCCAGAATTGGCCAAATACCCATTCTTGATTAATCAAGAAAAGCTAACCACGGAATAATTAAAAATCAACGAGAATAGTTGATATTTATTCCGATAGATGGCGCAAGCCATCAGCAACTTTCAGTTGCACGATTAGTAGATGCCTTTTTTTATAATTTATACTATATTAATAAAAAATATAATTATCCCCAAAAATGAACCTTTATACAAATAAATGTTATTTTGTCTACAGAAATTAAACTTAACAATGGAAATTTAAAACTCGAATGTATAAAATGTATTTAACCAACATATTATTTTCCTCTAAAATAATATAATCCTTGTGTTGTTGGTAAAGCTTCATCAATGATCATAAAGATCATTGAAAAAAATCAAAAATGCCATTTTCTTTCTCTAAGGAATCAATAAATTGAAAATTTAAATTGTTTGGTTATTAGTGTGTCACCTTCAGTATTACAACGCCATCTATTATTTTCTTTTGTAACTATTCAGATGAATATTTTAATTCGCTTTTTTTATAGTTTGAAAACAAGTTTTAAGATTTTTAAAAATCAATTGCAGAAATATATTACAATAATGTTTTATATTATCTAATAAAAACTATTTTAAAAGGATTAAAATTCACGATATAATTAATAATATACCCCTTATTATATTAATTAATAATTATTATTTATTTATACCTATCCTGAGATAGAGAATTTTGTTTTAAGATGTTTTTGGAATTATAAAAATAATTGAGGGGTGATAAGTCTTAATTTATTACATTTGTAGAGCTGGCATCAAGGTAATATTTAATTAATATTTGTAACCAGTTAATTATTAGATCTTAATATCTATCCATTAAGACAACAATAAACTCCCTGTTCAATATTGGAAAAAGAAACACAAGTCGGAAAGAAGAGCTTCTTTATATATAACAACAACAACAACAACAGAAGCCTTTATTTAAGGCATTCCGCCCCATATAGGATTCGCCGTATTTACACATCAACAAGAGGAGAGGGAAGAGGAAACATTTACAAAAAAAAATAAAATTTGTCTCACATTCAGTTACCTATTTACAGATAGTTCATCCTCCAGTATCCTTTGCCCTGCATTCTTTCTCAGCGCCCAGCTTCTGTGCAGAACTTAAAGTATCTAACAATCAGTAATTCATCATCCAGAGATGAAGAGAGAAGTTGACATATGTTTTGGTATCTAAATTGGCTAAAGTTAGGGCTTGGGAAAATTTCAGTACGTTTTTCTGTTAAGAGAGGGCATTGGAAGAAATAGTGAACCAAATTATCATCCATGAAATCCTTACAAAGTAAACAGTTCCGGCCATTTTCTTCCAGAAGTCTTTTCTTTCTTCCCTGAAAAATTGCCATAAAACTCTATGTTATGCAACTAGTCTTTTGTTGGGCAGCGAGATATTTAATTGTAGGTACTCCTCTGTCATGAATGATTCACTCAAAAATTTGTAGTGAGCAAAGTGGGTTGAATCAATGATTTTCGTCTGGTCGTTTTGAATTAGTTGGACTGTGGTGGTTCTAATTATGCCTGCTTCTTTATATATATGTTGTCATATTGTACCCGTAGAAGGGTGTCTTGCCCAAAAGCTTGTTCAATCGTCCTCTTATAAATTAGTTCTTCTTCCCGACTTGTGTTTTTTCTATAAAGATCTATTCATACATATACCATTTCTGTATGTCGCTGATGCGCGGTGTCAACTCGGAAACAGGTGGAAGTTAAGGCTTGTTTTTGAAACAATTATTAATGAACTTAAAGAAGAAATTATTAAACTGGCGAAACCGCTGGGCGGATTCACCACTGATGATCCAGAAGCTCCCATTAATTTTTTTCATTGCAGTAAAGGCAGTAGATATTGTTTAATTTTTGAAAATATTCCAACGCATTTATAATAGTTTCAAATTTTGAAAGATAATGAAATAAATAATTTCTAGGCTTTATATCGAATTTTATTGTAGTTACAATTCAAAAGCTGGTAAAAACAATCATTTATACAGATGCCCCAGAGGTGTAAGGCGCGAGTCCGCGCTTTACGCGGTTTTGATGAGATCATTTTGATTTTATAATTCAGAAAACAATACTTCTAGATCCAGAGTTTTTGAATGTTTTAATCAGCTTTTGACGGCTACGTTCTAAAAACACCTTTGAGTTACATTTGAAAAATATCAAAATTTTATATAAATATTAATCTGCCATCTAAAAAGCACATGTGCTCGTGATCAGAAAATTCCTTCTTTATTTTTAATATCTACACCTAACCCACTTATCTTTTATTTTTTTCTATTGTTTTTTCATTAATCTATCTGTTAAAAAAAAAAACAGTACAAATGTGAAATTATACTGAATTAAGATTGGAGAAATTAAGAAAAAGGCATCTCATTATCGTGTAACTGAAATTTGCTGATGACTTGCGCCATCTATCGGAATAAATATCAATTATTCGTTGATTAGAAGTGAATTTTAATTAGAATGGGTATTCCGATAGATGACGCAAGCCATCAGCAACTTTCCGTTGCATGATAATAAAATGACTTTTTCTTAATTAATATAACTGTAATTAATATAAATAATTTATTGTTTTTAAACATAAATACGTGTTATATATATTTTGGGGAAATATTCGTAAAAGTATATATCATTTTTAACTTCAAATAAAAATGTAAAGTCATCAATAAAAATATGAAAAATTTAACTATATATTTCAAAAATTGTATATTGTATGGGAGACATATATTTTATATCAATTAAATATACGCCTAAAGATGAAGTACATTAAAGTAAAGGTAGATTAAACTAGCGAAACCGCTGGGGGGATTCACCACTAATGAGCCAGGCCCTCCCATTAATTTTTCCATTGCAGTAAGGACAGTAGAAATTGTTTTATATTTAAAAAGAATCATACGTGTCTATAATAGTTTCGAATTTTGACAACAGATGGCGTGCTAATGTATCATAAAGTAATTGTGTTAAATGATAATTAAAAACACAAATTTGGAATATTTTGACCGTTCATATGAGCATTTTAGATGGCATTAGGGAAAGCGGCGACATCTGGCGGTCGATTTAACAGCGTAGTTAGCTCTAAATTTTTTTTTAATATAAAATAGTTTTTATATAACATATCTATAAAATGTAAATCTATGCGGCATTTATTTTGTGTATACAAAAATGTAATGCCTCGATAAAGGTTGGCGTTCAGCCAAACGAAATATTGGCAAATGAATCTTTTATTCAATCCAATATATGCCTTTTACTATCTAGTATATATTTATAAACTAGCGGGTGTACCCGGCTCCGCCCGGGTTTTACTCGAGGGAATGTTTGTAGTCTAGTATGTTGATATAATAAATCTATCTGAATATTAGGAAAGGTCAGGTAATTTTTAGTAGGGTGATGCTCTGAAAAAGAACGCTCTACCACTTTATCACTAAACAAATTGGCGAGTCAAAAATAAGCAACCTAAACAATCCATTAGCTTTGCAAGATAAGAAAAAAAATAGAGAAATGCATGCAATGCATGCTATAACAAGATGATTTGTTTGGATATATAAAAGTGAAATAAAAATGACATTTTTGTTTGATTTTAAAAATGATGAATAAAATAAAATGATGACATAAAAATCCACATTCTAAGAGAATATTGGCGGGCGCTGGAAAGGTTTAGTACAAGGGGGGATCAATAAATAAGGTGAATTATCTTATTTCTTAAAAATTAAAAAAGCAAAAATAATTTAAACCACAGAATATTAAAATATAATATCGAGAGACTATTTAAGGTGTTCTGTTCTTTTTTCCCACACGCGGCGCGAGACTTATAAATAAACTAAAATGGAAGCTCCCTTGAAGGATTGCACCACGCTTGAACAACGTGCAGTTATCCGTTTCTTGTATGCAGAAGGTATTCAAACATCTCAAATATGCCAAAGAGTGAAACATATCTATGGTGAGTCTTGTATGTCTCAAAAACATTTATAAATGGGTTAACGAGTTCAAAAATGGACGAATTACATGTACCGATATTGAGTGACCTGGACGACCAAGTGTTACAGCAACGCCAAGCACGATAAATGCGGTTGAAAACTTAATTTTGGAGGAGAGAAAATATCCATTTTTACCATAGCCGACAATTCGAATATAAGCTATGGATCTGTGCACACCATTATTAAAGAACAATTGCAATTTAGAAAAATATGCTGCAGATGGATTCCACATTTCCTTAATTTGGACCAAAAACTTAACCGTATTCGGGTTTCAAAGGCTCTGTTAAAGCGGTATGAAGAGGAAGGTGATCATTTCCTTGACCAACTTGTAACTGGAGATGAGAGTTTGTGTTATCATTATGATCCTTCGACAAAACGTGCATCAATGGAATGGAAACGAGGCGACTCTATAAAAAATCAGATCTCAACGTTCGGCCGGTAAAGTTTTGTTAACAATTTTTTGGGATGTTGATGGACCAATCTGTCTTGATTTTTTATCCTCAAGACAACGTATGAACAGCGACCTTTATTGTGACATTCTTGTAAATAAGCTAAAGCCCGGTATAAGAAACAAAAGAAGAGGGAAGCTTAGTAAAGGTGTTCTCTTCCTTCATGATAATGCAAGGCAGCATACACCATGTAAAACTGTATCTACAATCATTAAATTAGGTTTTGAAGTTTTAGAACATCCTTCATATAGTCCAGACCTAGCCCCCTCTGACTATTTCCTTTTTAGACTACTAAAGAAGGAGTTAAAGGGAAAGCGATTTGACTCGGATGAAGATGTCCAGAAAGTGGTGCAAGATTTTTTTCACACACTTCCTAAGAGTGCCTATAAAGAGGGTATTTACAAGTTGCCAGAACGATGGAGACGATGTATAGAAAGCCAAGGTGATTATTTAGAATAAATCAAGTCCTAATTTTTAATATCGTTCTTATTTTTTTTTTAATAAATTATAATTCACCTTATTTATTGATCCCACCTTGTAGTTGAATAATATGCAATTGTAAGGCGTGCACATGTAAACCAAATACTTAGATCCAGGTACAAAGCGAGGAAATAGACTTGAGCGTCTTCCTAGGCAATATTTCACTTGCGATCCTATATAAGGGTTACAGTGTTTTGTTACAATTTTAGGGTTATGGGGTTGAAAGGTTGTTGAAGAAAAGAATTAATATGATTGAAAGGGGTGGTAGAGCCATGCGATAAGTAGAATTGTTGTAGCGACAGTAGGTGATTTGACTTGACTTGAAATCAAAGGTTGATTGTGGTCCGCTAGAGCTGAAAAAAATTGAAAGTTGAAAAAAGTGAACGCTTTGTGCATGCGTTGGTGATGTGCTCTGCGGATGATTGAAATAAACTCTCGAAGCGTGTTCAGACCAGAAGTTGAGATTTGTAAATCTGGGGAACTGTGTTCAAAGAGTTTGTTGAAATACGAAATCAAAAAGAAAAATTGTCAAGCAGTACTGTCGTTTCTACGATGGTTTGAAGCAATGGCTGAAAAGATAGTGATGATAAAGTTTAGGGAATTGTGGTTAAAGAATATGATTGTTGAAAACGATTGTTGTAGATGCCCGATAGTTGATGATAAACATTGTTATATAATAAAGTTATTTGAACAAATATAAAATATAGTGAATAAAAAGAAAGAAATATGATTGCGGATAAAAAAAGTGTAAGTGGCCAAAATTAAACATGTAATATATAAAAGATATAATAATGAATTAAAAGTGAATATTGAAACAATTAAATGTTTTGTTATACTAAAATAATATCATGAAAATAAAAGTAAATTTGATTAAAGTTTTTTTTTTTTTTTGAACATAATGTTGGAATAAAAATTTGATTATATAATTGAAAAGTAAAAAAATAAAAATAATTATTCAAGATTTTATACAAAAATTATAATATAATTAAAGGTTATTAATGATTAGATAAATGTTAAATAGTGAAAAATTGAACAAAAATTGTCTCTTTGAAGAAAAGTTACAACTGTGGTGTGTAACTAGATCATTTCCCTTTGGTAAACATCGGTGTTTATATGACTCTCTGAAACTGGGAATACGTGAACTGACATGTTCATTTGTCCAAAATGGTGATAGGTAGAGAATAATTTCTCTTTTGCGTCATAAAGTCTATATAAGGCTTAACCAAGTTGTTTTAATTGGTGATATCAATAAACATGTAAAATTTTTAATGTAATTTGTGTTGTGTTTAAGGCGTTGGTGAGATGTGTAAGAAAACCTAAATGGTTAGTGTGAAACATGTGTTTAAAATGGCGATCATGAAGCTAGCGGTCAAGATCGGCCTTGTGAGGGGAGGAGGACGGTGGACGGGGATATGTAACTGAAATAGATTCGGGGGATCCTATTACTGGGGTCACTCCTCCTGTTTTTCACGGGAATTGCCGGGTTCTATTTCTGGGATGGTCATACATGTGGGATGGTTTGCTATGTTTGAGATCTACTTGAAATTGACTTTCTTTTTTGTTGAGGTTGTCAATTTTCTTGCCTATTTGAAAATACCGGGAATTAAATTTAAAAAAGGCTGTGAGCTTGTAGGCGGTATAATTCGGAATAGTTGCGTCTCGAAGATATCTGGAGTCAAATGATTGAATTCACTGAGATATACATATTGAGGCAATCGCTGTGGGTTTTGATCAAATCAGGGTTGTGGAGGTGTAATGTACAGAACATTCTCTGTGTAATATTTTAATTTATTGACATGTATGGTGTCACTGTCTCTATTGAGAAGTTGATTGGGGCGATCTATTCGAACGACATTTGGTGAGATTATTTCAATTATTGTGTATGGTCCAGTAAAATATGGTGCTAATTTACCTGTGTCGGGATGTCTGTAATTTTTGACCAAAACAAGATCATTCACTTCGAAATGTGGTGTTCTGTGCTGCTAATCAAATGTTTCTTTATCGTTTTTATGCTTATTTTGAGTACGAGAGCTTGCTATCTCTCGAGCTGTATTTATTTCGGGGTATGGGTTAAGATGAGTTCTTATATCTGGGGGGATAACATTGAACATTAAGTAGGTAGGTGGAAAACTTGTGACAGAATGGGGTGTGTTATTGTACGTCTGAGTGACGCGCTTAACTAGTTGAGTCCAGGAAGCTTTTGGATTTTCTAGATAAGCTAGTCTGAGCTTGCCTGTAATGGTCGCATTTAAGCGTTCTATTAAACCGTTTGCTTGTGGATTGTTGCTTGTGGTTAGTAGGGGTTGTATACCATGTGTTATTATAAATTTACGGAATTTTTCTGAGGTAAAAGCGGGCGCTCTGTCAGATAACAGACGTTTTGGAGATCCTTGATGTAGTACATTTTTGAGGGTTTGACTGTACGTTAGGGTACTGGTGGACTTCGATGGAAAGGTCCAAGCATATCGCATTAAATGATCCACTATTACGTGTAGATATGTCTTGGAGTGTCCATATTTCGAAAATCCAGCTATGGTATCTATAGAGATTAAGTCGAATGGTTGTTGAGGTGGTGGAATTTGTCCGAGGGCACCATAGGGTTTACCTTTGGGCCTTTTAATGATTTGGCAGGTGTGACACGACCTGACAAATTTTTCTATAGATTTAGAGATACCTTTCCAGTAGTACTGGGTAGTAATTATGCGGGTCATCTGAGAGATGCCTGGGTGGTTATATTCTTGGTGAACTTTGTTCATGAGAGTATGTTGCAGGGTTTCGGGAATTATTATTTTAGTTACACCTTTTCGGGTAATGGTATGTAAGCCGTTTGTATCAATGTTGAAGGGGGATGCTGTTGGTTGATGCTGTTTTATAATATCAGTACTGATAAATCCTACAAAGGGGTTTCGTGAGAGTAAATCTGCCTCATACTGTTGACTGCCTTTGAGGTAGTGGATTTCGTAATTATAGGTAGATAGTCTCAGGCTCCATCTAAAGAGTCGTCCTGATGGATTTTTTATAGTTTTAATACATTGTAAAGCTTGGTGATCTGTGTATATGGTGAATTCTATACCGGTGAGGTATATTCGGAATTTGTCTACACTTTCGACGATGGCGAGGCACTCGAGTTCGGAAACGGTGTAGTTTCTCTCATGTGTTCTAAGGGCGTGGCTGAAATATTGTACAGGATGTACTTGTCCTTCTTGATGTACCTGGTTGAGTATGCCGGCGATCCCTGGGTGGATGCGTCGCAATAAAGGCGGCATGGTAAACCGACTTGATACAAGTGTAGTACTGGTTTACTGGTTAAACTCTCTTTGAGAGTGGTGAAAGCTTGTTGACAGTCTGGGTCCCAATTCCATTTCACATCTTTTTTAAGTAGTCTATTTAAAGGTGCTCTTAAGCGGGCATAATCTGGTATAAACTTATTATAAACGTTTACTGCTCTTAAAAATGATTGTAGCGTCTTTTGATTGGTAGGTGGTTTGATGGAATTTATAGTATCAAGGTTGCGCGTCTGTGGTGCATAAGTACCTGCGGTAACAGTGTATCCTAAGAAATCTATAGATGTTTTAAAAAACGAACATTAATTATAATTGAGTTTGATGTTTTCGTGTTGAGACACCGTTAGAAATTGTTGTAGGTGTTGTAGATGATCCTCTAAGGTGTCAGAAAAAATAATGAAATCGTCGAAGTAATGGGTAACAAAATTTAGTTTATATTTTTGCATGACCTGGTTTATGGCACGATGGTATATCTGTGGCGAATTTTTAAATCCGTACGGAAGTCTAGAAAATTCGTACTGACTATCTAACGTCACGAAAGCTAGTAGATTACGTGAGTTAGGTTCTATTTCCACTTGCCAATATGCGGATGCTATATCTACAGAAGAGTAGTATTTGGCTTTCGACAATTTGTCAAGAATGATTTCTATTAAAGGTAAAGGATGTACGTCTGGAGCGATGATTTCATTTAGTTTTCTGTAATCAATACAGAAACGTTTCGTTTTGTCACGTTTTGTAACAAGAGTTATTGGACTGGCATAAGGTGACACTGACGGGGCAATGATTCTATGTTGGAGCATTTGCTCTATTTGGGTTTGTATTTCGTGTTGGTCGTTTTGTTGGACTGGCGGGCTTGTTCCTCCATCTTTGCTCTTTGTCGCTTCTATCTGGACAGGCTTCTTACCTTCTTCGTTGTGGTCTCCTTCGTTGTGGTCATCCTGTCGACTAACTTTGTGGTGATGAAGTGTTGACTCTCGCTATACTGTGTTGAGCGAGAGGAACAGTCAGGATGAGAGTTTTCCAGTACCTCTCTGCACCTTGGAAGACCTTTAAAAGTTCTCACAGCGTACAGGCAGTCGTGGTCGAGGCAGAGTGGAAAGCTTGGGGATGTCCACACAAAAAAACGAAGACACAGTTGCACTAAGAAAGTTCCGTGAACAGATAAAAGTTGAGCTAGGAGCGAAAGATGGAGAGATAGAAGAGTTCTTACTGACTACATGGTGAATGAGGTGGACCTTGGAGACAACCGACGACGCGCTGATGGTGAACTGACTATCAAGTGACTGTATATTTGGCTAGGCTTTTTATATCTCCTCCGACAAAAGAAGTATTGCATTGCAGCACGTGCGAGAGAGCACGGATCGTCTGGCGAAACTGGACACTGGCGCCGTCCTGACAGCTCCCAATCTATCTTTAGAATTTGCTTTGTGGCTTCCATCTATCTCGAATTTAGACGTGTTTGACTTCTCAATCTTTCTTTAACTCAACTCTTAATCTATTACAGAGTTTTATTTATTATACTCAGTTTGTACAAATTACATTACATATGATGATGTAATGACACATGTCAATCATGCATATAGCCATTTACAGATGTGTTTCTATTTTACAACATGGAATTCTTGTTATAAGTTATATACAATATAGGGTTGTTGGTTTAAATTGCCATATATATATATATGTTGTAATGTGGTTTTATCCTGTTGGATGACTGTAGTGTGGCATGTTAGTTGCCGTCGTTGTGGCCACAATGTTCAGAGTGGTTTCAGGCGTTAAATGAATCACACAAAAGGACGAGGCATGTTGGATGTCACCACAGAGATGACGAGAGAGCAAGTGAAGCCGACGCCAGTCAAGGTAGGTCTGTCCATCATCGTGTCTCAAAGCGGACTGATTTATGTTTTTGAGTCAAAGAAGCACACCTGGTATCCGGACTTGTTTTCGGACCTTTTATCCTGTTTGGCGCCGGATGTCACTCAATCGAATTTTATTATGTCACTTTGGTAATACATGACGGACAAACTTGCTAGTTGAATTTTGTTTTTACAGTTTTGTTTGTTAAACTCTAGCTATATTACTTAGAGAGAGAGGGCTTTTTAGGTATTTTAAATATTTCTCTGTTCACTTTATTAAGTTCATAGAAATTAAATATATATCGATTCATATATATAAATTTTTAAATCGTATTTGTAAGAAATTTACCAGGCCTAAATTAAAAAATATATATATTTTTTTCAGGTTTCATAGTTAATAAATAAGAAATACTGTATTTATATGTGTATTCAAGTATTTGAATCATTACCTATGATATCTGAAAATAGAACATAACATAATTTGACTTCAGCATCAATATACAATGGATCCAATTTCATAGCAAGACATTTTAGAAAGACAGAGTTTCTATACCATAATATATTGATGTTCAAGTAAAGATGCTTTTTAGTTTTGAAAATAGAGCAATCCATAAATAAATCTTTAAATAAAATGGCATATATTGAATCAAAATATCATTTATTTTACCAATATTTCAGTTGGCTGAACGCCAACCTTCATCAAGGTGTTATAACCTATTTGATGTTTGTTGTTGACACACATTAAATATGTTATAACACCTTGATAAAGGTTGGCGTTCAGCCAACTGAAATATTGGTGAAATAAATCATATTTTGATCCAATATCTGCCTTTTTAATTAAAATACTTTTGAGTGTAAAATATATACCGTACTTTAATAGAATACTTTACAATAAAATATATAACAACAGATAGTCAAATCCATCTATCTATTTTTTTTTACTGTGCTTGAAAAAAATAAAGTCACAAGAAAAAAGACATAACATTTGAATTATCTTCAAATATCGGTTATAAATACCCAAAAATAATTCCTAAGGAAGATTATGTATCCAAATATCATTTAACTCAATTCTTAAAAAAATAAATTCATTATTTATTCTTACATCATATTTTATCAAAGAAATGAATCTTTAAAATGTTTCATTATAAGTTTTGACGCCAGTATTGCACTGCCATCTATTATCTTATTTTGATATTATTCTGATATTTTCTTTTTCTCTCTCTCTCTCTTCTTTATTAATGTTTTAATACTGTTTAAAAATATCAATGAAATATAAAATATATTAGATTAAAAATATTTTAATAAACTTTGAATATGTTTAATGGTATTTCATTAGATGAATATTGAATAAACATTTGAAGATGATAAACGTAGATGTTAAATTCATAACATATTTACCAACTAAGATAAACAAAGGCATTTGATTGTGTTTTCTAGCGGTAAAATAATGTTAAATTGTTCAACCAAAATTAACACAATATCAGGCTTAATTGAGTTAATTTATAAAATATGTTAATATATTTAGTAGTATGAGTAAATTTGTGCGTTTTTTTTATATTGAAACTTTATTTTTAAAAATTGGTTAGACATTAAATATTCGAAGTATTTTCCTTTGTTAGACACTACTTTATGGCAATCGATTGATCCCATCGCGGAAAAAAAGGCGGCTCTTTGGACGCTATCCACCCATCGATCCATTTTTTTACTTAATCGTAGTCGAAGTGCTGGTCATCCATGCCATATTCTATTGATTGAATGAAATAAAAATCGGAAGGAGCAATGTCTGGGCTATACGGCGGGTGGAGTAGGACTTCCCATTCGAGAGTTTCTAAGTACGTTTTAACGGATGCTGCAGCATGTGGCCGAGTATTATCATGTTGCAAAATATATTTGTCGAGTTTATCGGTATATTGCAAACGTTTTTCTCGCAATGCTCGGCTCAAAAGAAACAATTGTCTTCGGGAAACCTCCCCTGTGATATTTTTGTTCGGTTGTAGCAGTCATAATATACCACTCCTAGCTGGTCCCACCAAATACAAAGCATAATCTTCTTGCCATGAATATTTCGGCTTTTAAAATTATAGGTAATTCTTTTTTTCACTTGTATATACATATTGTCGCATATAACGCCTCAAAACACCTACAATCTCCGCCATTAGATGTCGCTTTAGCCTATTTCCGTATGGAACTAGTGTGGATATCGCCGACTGCTGTGTTCCTGTTTCCTAGAGAAAATATTTGTAAATATGTGCTTATATTGGCTCTGGTGTGTAAATAAATGTAATTACCCATCGAATGTTATTCTAGTTTTATGTAATGTGTAGTAGAAATTACAATAAAGGAGAAGTGTTTGAAGTCTTGGTGCCGGCTTCTGTTGTTACTCTCGCCATCGCTGCAGCTACTATTCTGGTAAGTCTCTCGTGTCCCCCCACCAGTGGTAAGGCCGAGAGATGCTGCCAGAGGAAAGGAGTTCCACCAGAGCTTCTCGGAGGTCTTTGGGTGCTGTACAGGGTAGAACTGCAGAGGGAGAGCAACGGGACCGGGTAGGTGATCCACGAAAGAAGAAGCTGTGTAGTCGCGAAGAGTCGTATAGGTCAAGCGCGACAATATATTTAAAGGTTTTCTTTCTATGTAGGTTCAAAATTTAATAAATAACTTTTTCATATCTCTAATATTCAAATATTAAAAATAGAAAAAAGAATCACCGTTATATATAATACTCTATGCTTTATTCTGACTTATTCTCAATTCAAACGGTGAAAGTTTTAACTTGTTTCATATACATGTTATAAATATTTTGTTTTGTTTTTGACAAATATAGAGAATTAAAGGTGCAGTCGTGAAATAGAAAATATAATCATTTACCCATCAAGTTATTTGTATTTTGAATTACTTGAAGCAAATCACACATAAAATTATATTTCACAGTATTATAGAATTTATAAAATTCATCCTTTATTAGTGAATTAAAAAAAAATAGGTAGGTTATTTATATACATGTGTTATATTCTAAAATCTATGATCAAAAATAAAATTAATCAATGTTGAAAATAAAATACATGTTTTTAAAAAAAGATATATTTGGGATTATTTTTATCGAAATATAAGGTTTTATTTTTTCATTCTTACGCCTTAAGCCAGGCAGTACTTTTGTCAAATTATGTTTTTTTTTTTCTATATTCCATCAGCAAATTAAAGCAATATTAATATAAAGATTTTGTTATTTTACCATGACTACAATCCCAATCATTTTTTCAATCTTCAGTATGATCAGCATCGGCAATTAATAGTTTTATATTTTCTCAAATCTTCAAAATTCAACAGAAATCTCATTTTTTTAATATGGCGTTTTATAATGGGACATTTATATTCCTAAAAATATGAAAATATATATTATATATATAAGTGAGTATTTTTTGAAAACTAATTATAATAATGTAATTTCTATATTTGTAGTTACGGTTGTGTGCCTGCTACGTGATTACAACAACCCTTGTGGTTATATAATACCATTAATTATTTGATTTAAACCTTTAAAAATATATTTTTAAATTGATAATTCACACAACAATACAACACAACAAAACACAAACATCTAGTTAAATAATTTCCCAAAAATATCGATTTGTCCCACACATTAAATAAGTTTTTAAATGGTAAAATATGATATTTTGGCCTTCTATCATCATCAAGGGCTAGCTGTTTGATATAAGGAATATTTCTTCGAAATATATTCATTTCTTATTTGATATTTATTTTATAATATTGAATACATAGTCTTGTGTGTGTGTGTTATTTCACTTTATTTGAAGACAAAAAAATATATTAAATTTTGTTTAAATTAAAATATCTGTTAAAAATCATCAAACATTAGGTGTTAAAAAGTATTTAAACAAATATCAAGTCAAGAAATATGAATATACTATATTAAAAAATAATGCTCCATTTAAAATGTACTGGAAGATAGATTAGAATATGTACATAGTGATGATGTCTTCAAAGTCTTCAGACCTTGTTACATCCTTCATCACTTATCCAATGTGTAAATTTGAGAATTGTTATGGCCTATCAGGTAATGTGGTTTATTCCGATTTTGGTTCTTAATTCCACAAATCTGGCGAGCTATCTAAAGTCTGAAGTTCATATTGGAAATTCTGAAGACCCAACATAGTATGAGTTCCCAATTCTTGCAACAAATTATTTTGTACAATACTTTATATCACAAGTTCATCAATTAAGGCCATACGATATTCCCAACTTCATTTAGATTGTGTCAATTTTGAATTTATTTAGATTATATTTAAATCTGTTATATCGCATTTATCATATAGGCCAGGGGTCTCCAAACTACGGCCCGAGGGCCACATCCGGCCCGCAGACAGATTTTGTCCGGCCCGCGGAGACCTACTTGAAAACTCCTTTTAGAGAACAAATATTTTTTATAGCAAATAAAATGTTTGTGATAAGTTGGATAAAGAAACACAGAATGGTAGTGAGTAAAGACATGTATAATTTATGCAGTAAATTTAACTTCAGCATATAATAACTAACAAATTATTGAAATGAATCCAACTTACATTTTATACATTGTAAGTAATGAACAACACATACCTTATAACATGACATATGAAATGCTAATGAGATGTATGTAATTGAGATTTTCCACCGACAATAGTTTGTAGTTGTGGACTAATTTTACTTGTACCAATTATTAAAAGAGATTTAAGATGCTCGTCAGTTAATTTAGATCTGTATACATTTTTTGTGTACTTCATTTTGGAGAAGGTTTTCTCACACAAATAAGTAGTACCAAAAACGGAAAACAGCCCACGAGCAAATTTATGCAAATTATCAAATTGTGTCAGTGGAAGACTCTTATAAAATTCCAACAAAGATGAGTTTTCATATTTGTTCTTAATTATATCACTGCACTGAAGATCAATCATTTCCATTTGAAGTTCCGGGGCTAGGGTTTCAATGTCAGCATCAAAAGGATTCTGAAAAATCTTAATTTGATTCGCAATGGCATCAAAGTCCGAGAAACGAGTATCAAAATTTATCTTCGAAGCACTCAAAGTTTCGATTGCAAAATCGATAGGAAACTCAGTCTCAGTAGTATGGCTGAATATTTCACATGTTTTAAAAATGTGAAAAACAATTACTTCGTAGTTGTGATTGAAACAGTATCAATTTCATCCGGAATGACTTGATATTAGTGTATAAATCAGGAAGATGCTGGTTTTCTCCTTGCAATCTCAAATTCAGTTCGTTCACATGTTTTGTCAAATCAACATAGAATGCTAACTTCCATAGCCATGCGTTGTTTTGTAATTCAGTAAGAGGGCGGTGCTTTTCATTCAAAAAAATTTCGATCACTGCTCGAAGTTCAAAAAAGCGTTGAAGGACTTTCCCACAACTAAGCCAGCGTACGGCAGTATGATAAGGTAAGTCTGTTTCTCAATCTCTGCAATAAATTGTCGGAATTGTTGGTGATTCAGCCCAAAAGATCTGATGAAATTAACAGTTGATATGACTGGTTTCAGAACGTCAGATATATCCAAACATTTTCCGCACAAAGACTGTTGATGAATGATACAATGTAAGACTAATGGTTTTGAGCCGCCGTCATTTTCTACAGCCTTTGACACAAGAGCGACCACTCCTTTATCTTTCCCACTCATGTTTTTGCCTCCATCAGTTGTAATACATTTCAAGTTTTTCCATCGAAGGTTCTTTTTATTAATGGCCATTTCAACTCCTTTAAAAATATCGGTACCAGTAGTTGTGCCATGAATACTATACATATCAAGAAGTTCTTCGTGCACTTCATAGCTTTTATCTACTCCTCTAATATAAATCAACACCTGAGCAGTATCTGACACATCCGTTGACTCATCCAAGGCCAAAGAAAACCACTCAACATGTCCATTTTTGTCGAACAGTTGAGAGGATATATTTTCAGCGATGTTTTCTACACTTCGAGCCACAGTGTTTGCTGACATACTGACAGTTTTTAATAAATTTACCTTTTCAGGGCACATTTCTTCGACTACTGCAATTATGCATTCCTTGATCATTTCTCCATCGGTGAATGGTTTTCCACGTTTTGCAATTTCAAGAGCCACACGAAAGCTGGCACGAGTTGCCGCCTCTTGTTCAGTTTTGACTTTTGTAAATAAAGATTGCTGCGATTTCAATCCGCGCTTCAAAGCTTCGAATTTTTCTGTCCGCACAATTCCTGTATATTTTGAGTAATTTTGAGAATGTTTTGTTTCATAATGACGTTTCATGTTATATTCTTTGAGAACGGCTATGCTTTCATTGCAAATCAAACATAGCGCCTTGTTACTGGACTCAATTACGAAATACTGAATGTTCCACTGATCTTTGAATTTTCTGCATTCACCATCAATTTTTCGCTTCTTTTCCATTCTGCTAAATCACACACAAAAGCAACAATTAATAATGACATTTAATAACAAATAAACATAACAATTAATACAGGAAAATTAATAATATGCAGTGTTGCCATATTGGCCCTCGGAACTTACTGGAGTAATCAGTATGGCCCTAAGGCTGGAAAGACCCCATCAGTATGGCCCTAAGGCTGGAAAGTTTGGAGACCCCTGATATAGGCAATTATTTGTTTTATCAATAGGTTTTATTTTATTTATATCTTGTGAATCTGTACAATTTGATATCATTAGACTCAATTTTGTATTCTAGAAAACGAATCAGATAAATGTCAATAAATACTTTCTGTGACTATCTAGAAAAGATTTAGGGCCCCCATCCGTAATAATGCTATGGGTTTGATATATTTGCTGATTTATTGGTTATTTAAGAACACATGTAAATGAGCTGATTTGCTTTTATTGAACATTTATTCTCTCAAGTGACTTTAATCAGCCAATCAGTCATTTATCTTCTCAGTATGATATATATCTATTTCTTCTTTCTTATCTCCACTCAATGACAATCCTCCTTTCCATGGAACAACAAAATCAGAAATTTACAGTTGCCCAGCCATCCTTGCAGCCCTCTATATGGTAGAAATCCAGAAGAGGACATCCATACGGACAAGGCACCTCAGTTGGCTGGTATTATCAGCAGTGTGCATGGACCGATCTGATATCCTCCATAGACAAGACACCATCATGATGAGGTATCAAGCCTGTAGAGCTATCATGATATATTTCAAATATATGGGGGCTCAGTGGAAGGGTGGTCTAAACCATTGCTTTACGTACCCTATAACCCGGGATCGAATCCCTCGCGCACGCATTGGGCACTTTTTTCTAGTTGAAAAAAAAAAATGCTCCAATGGCCCCCGATTCTAAGAAAGGTCCAACCCCTACAGCGATTGCAAGTAATCAAACGGGGCAATGGCATATTTGTAAGTGAAAAAGTTGAACTACTTTTATTATGTGGAGACATGTGGTACACTTACAGTAATATCAGTCGCCAACTTCTACCCACCATGATTATCATGGTCACGTGTACTAGTGATAATAAAAAAGTAAAACATTATGAAATAATTTATTAATTTATATGATGCGTGTATATTTTTATATAAAAATATTAGGTGTGAATAGATTGAGGATTGATTAAGGATGGTGGTCTTTATTTTACTCGTGAAATCCTGTAGAGAAGCAAGGATTCGCTAAAGAATTTGCCTGTTTGTATTAAATGAAGAAATATATCGCTAAATATGTGGATCATTTCTTAAAAATAGAGACTCATAATGTTTTTTGTTCAAAAGAGGCAAGAAAAAAATAAATTAGATAAAACTCTTATTCGAGATATTTTAATTATAAATTTTGAAAATAAAATACACGAATATAATTAAGAGAGTTTATTTAAAATTATATTAAAAATATGCGGTTTTTAAAATTAATTTTATTTAATATTTTCATAATATTGATTAAAAATGTGTATAATAAATTGTTTTGATTTTTGGAGGTGAAATATGAATATGGGTCTTTGTTGACTGCCATCTATAAGATACTTCTAGAACTATATAGATACAAGGATCACTCCGAATGATTTTGCACAATCACTTATTTTTATGAAATACTTTAAAATAAATATACCTTGGCCAGTAAATCTTTTCACTACCTCGGCGTTTCGGAAAGAAGTTTTTGTCCTCGTCAGGAGCAAACAGAAATTAAAACATTTGGCGAGGGGTTAAAAATTATTTTAAAAGATTTACTGGCCGAAGTATCTTTATTTTCAAGAAATATGAATTCCGGCCAGGCATCCTCTATTTTTACGATTATTTTTATGAGTTATTGTTATTACTATTCTATGAATATGTTTATATTAGGTAAATATTTCATGTAGTTTTAATGTTATAATTCATTTTTAAATATTTTTCAATTATTCAATATAGCTTGCTAAACCTTTGGAGTTGGGTGTTTGTGTTGACCTTTGCAAATACTCGTATAATCCTTTCTATTCACCGTCAATAAAAGTAAAGTATATATTCAAAAATTATAAATATATACTGTGTAAAATTATATTATATTGAAATATTGGTTCATAGTGCTATATATATTTTATTATAAAATGCGTAAATGGTAAAATTTAAAGATTCAAATATAATATTTAGATTTATCTACTTAGAAATGCGATATTCCAAGGTTGAGTTTTGACAATATAGAAATTGGTAAATAGATTGGTAAGAATAAATTCTTATACAAATCAAGCTGCAGACAAATTTTAAAATATATATCTTATAGCGCTAAAATATTTATTATGATCAGTTATATTGATTTTTGATTATAAGTAAGGACTCATATTTTGAATTTAGAAAATTCTGTGAAAATATATCTATGATTTTCTCTCTTATTTATTTATTTATTTATTACCAGTTATTTAATTATTTCCAATTATTTTATTTCCAAAGCGCTATATTCCGCAAAGGGATACTTGCGCCAAACAAGGAGAAAAGGTTATTTACATAAGTTATTTACATTATTCAACGCAAGAAAACATTAGAGATCCAGATTTTGTAGAAGGTTTAGAATGTATATACAAAATGAATTGAACTTTAAATATGATTTTTTATCGTAAATTAAATCTTTAAGTTTACAAACAACTAGTTCATTCTTCATTCTATAATCTTGAAATGCTGGGCAATCGATCAGTAGATGTCTTGAGGTTTGTTTATCAATACCACAAAAGCAACTTGAATCTTCCACTGCCTTTATTCTATTTTAAAAACCTTTGAAATATCAGTGGTTTGTAACAAACTGAGTATTATAAAATTTTGGACGAAAGTATTTAGGGATTTCTTGGGGAAAAAATCTTAAGAAAGTATTATTTGCTTCGTTTTTCAGAATATTCAATCTTGATTTGAGAAAGGCATCTATAATTCCTAAAATAAATGGATCATAAATTTGTTGATCATCTGTGGATAAATTCACTACTTTATTCTTAACTGGCAAAGGACCCTTCTTAAGTTTCCTATTCAAACTGAATGCTATCAATGATCCAACATGCGAATGCCGCTTAGATGTTGAATCACCAGAGCATCTTCTTTTAACTTGCCCTCTGACTAATCAAATTGTATGTAGATACTTTGAAACATTACCAAATTCTCTTTGTGTATATACTCTATCTTATGAGAACTTTGTTAAGTTTGGAACTATTTGTACAATAATTTACAAAACAATACTAATCCATCGTGTAAATAATTAATCATATATATGTAAATAATACTAGCACAGCACAATAGTCCTTTGGACTTCGTGCTTTTGTAACAATAAATAAATAAAAATAAATAAATCTGTGGATAAGTTTCTCAGATCAGATATCATGATTCTGGATTCGATAAAGTCTGAGATCAGAGGAATGTTGGCCAAACTATGAACACAGCTATATGATGTGGATTTATAGGCTTGTATACACCATGTTAGTATTTGATATTGGGTTGAATTTAATTTTTGTAAATATTTTTATTTAAATATTTGAACCAAATTTCAGCTCCATATGTAAGTATTGGTCTGAAAATGGATTTATATAAAGTTATCCTTTTCTGGGTGCTTAGACCCCAAAACTTCCCACAAATTGAGAAGAGATAAATTGTAATATGTTTTGTAAGATTTACTATTTCTTCTATGTGGTATGTAAAATTATTTTTGTTTCTTCCTCTGTAATTTGCAATTATTATTCCTAAAATTTTGGTCTTCAGAGTTGGTATGATTATAACATTATTAAAATTGATTGGTATTTTTTTCTTTGTTGTGTAAATAAAGTATATTACTTTTTTTCTAGACTTATTTCAAGTTTGTTACTCTTACACCATTTATCAATCGTATATAATGGCTTTTCTATAAATAATTTCAGGTCTTTGCATTTGTTGTGCCAGCATATAATTGATACATCATCCGCATAACATACCACTTCACTATTAAGAACTTGATATTTGATCAAAAGATCGTTTAGTAATATTATTCATAGTAGTGGAGATAGCGGGCCACCCTGCGGACATCCCTTTGTAATTTGTTTATTTATTGTTAAGTTCTCATATGTAAATTTCGTTTTCCTCGATTTGAAATATGACTGAATAGTCCTTATTAAACTTTCCGGCAAATTATCTTCATCTATTATTTTTAAAATCGCAGGCCACCATGCGTTATCAAAGGCTCCCGCAATATCTATTGTGACCATAAAAATATTCCTTTAGTATTGAGTGGTTTTAGAAATTAAATATATAATATTGGTTTGAGTGCGTGTACCTTTATGTAGATAAATTTTAAGATGAATATATTTTTTGAGATCTTTTAGAAAACATTTAGTGCTGAAATGATCATGAAATAGGTTCTGTGAATCACCATAATTGACATAAAAAGGTAGGTTGAATCGAAAGATATTGTATTCTGTATATGGTGATATCACTAAGGAGTGATTCATTATGATTCACACCCATTCATTCAGACCATCAATTCGGACAGATTTTCACACAATTGGCAGATCTGAAGATAGCTTTTGACGTAAAACAACCAGAATTGTGTAAACGTCTAATTTGGCGGAAGTCTTGTCAGAAGAAATCAGCAACCTTCATTTGTTCGATCAGGAAAACGTTTTTATTTGTTTATCACCTTATCCTAGTAGAATATCACTTTTTCAATATTAATTTTATATTTGAAAATGTCACGAATTTGTGAAAAGTAAAAACAAACATTTTATTTTAGCTTTTCACTCTTGTGAGGCCACAAAAAAAAATTTCTGCATTTTCATCTTCAATGAAAAAAAAGATATTCCTTAAATACTACCGGACGTTTCCCAATAGTATCATCCATGGCGCAAGAAACTTTCTGACGGGAATGTTAAAGAAAAGTCGCACTTATTGTACTTATTCTGTTCAGTGCAACATATAATAAAGCGCTAAAACCTTTGGTGCAATCCTCATGAACTCTCTTATGCTATTTTTATTCCAACCTGATCAGATAAAGAACATGAACGGCGTCTGGGAACTATCTAACATTTGTTGCCAGAAGTGGGATGCAGCTTAGTTAATTTTAGATGAAGATTTTGTTTTGCGCCAATTTAAAAACAAGATGAAAGAACTAACCGACCTCTCAATATTGATGAAATATAGAAATTGATTGAAGACTTTACCAGGTAAATCCACGACGATGATTCTTAAATTCACAATATTGATATCTTTTTACATCAACAAAACTTTATCAAACACTATAACTTCTTATTATAACAAGGAAATTTGATTACCAACATAATAAGTCTCAAAACAATTGGAATTCATATACAACATATGGATATTTTACTCATAAATGAATTTTCATCCTTAAAAGGAATTTTTACATACGACAATTTATTCTTTAAACGAAAAAACATGGTGAAGGAAGACGAGTTTCTTTTATTGATGCGTAGGTGCAAGTTTTCAGGTAAAACCCTTTCAACAGGCGAGAAATTTCGTTTAATTTCAAATCAGGATAATATAACTTTTACACAAGATAATAAAATGAAATCTAAAACAATGACATTTATGTTCACTAATTAAGCTTTATAAAAATAATGACGTCTTTTACGCAACAATGAATATTAATTAGATATAAAGACTATACACAACAACATTAGAAATTTTTCCTCAACAATTCATCTTTATACTCAACAATAATATTTTATCCTTATAATTGAAATATTTTAATTACAACAATTGTTATTTTTCAAAATTAAATTCTATACACAATAATAAAATCTATCCACAACAATGAGCACTTTATTCCAACAATGAATTTTTATATTTACAAAAATATTGGTTATTCCACAAAAAGTAAAAATATAAATGTGTCAACATCAATGCTTTCCTTATTTTAACAATCATGACTACTGTATTCACAAAAACGAAACTCTATTCAGGATCATGATTATACATTCCAATAAAACTTCATCGAAAACAATTTTTTTTATAAAACAAAAATGAAACTTTCTCCACATCACAATGTTAAAATCCCTATTAAAATGAAACTTTATCCAAACACTAATTACTATTTTATAACTACTTTAAAATAGTTTTGGATTTTGATAACAGATGGCGCGCTAGTGCTAAATATTATAAATGTTCTAATAAAAGAAACAATTTGATATTTGCGGAAGAGCGAATGCTCGAAGCATATTATATATTTATAAATGTATGTAATTCTACTGTCCTAAAACCTTATGTCCATAGTTTTTCTAAAATACCCATTCAAAGAGTCTACCAACAGTATCACTATAAAAGGAAGTTCCAAAAATGCAATATAACAGCGGTATGGTAGATTAAACTGGCTAAACCGCTGAGAGGGTTCACCACTGATGAGCCAGGCCCTCTCATTAATTTTTCCATTGCAGTAAGGGCAGTAGAAATTGTTTGATATCAAAAAGAATCTTACGCCTTTAAAATAGTTTTGAATTTTAATAATTACTATATTCCAAAAAATGATAATTTTAATCACAATGATGATATATATTTTTTTATACAATACATTTCAATATTATCCACAACAATAAAACATTTTGCCTAAGAATGGAACTTCCCTTTTATATATTCAAAATAAATATTCACACTCAACAATAAAACTTCATCCTTATAAATAAAACCTTTTAAAAAAACAATGGAGATACTTTTTCACAGCAATGAAATCCACTATATGGAAACTTTGTCTCCACAGTGATAATTTAATAGACAATGATTATATCCCCCTCTCCCCTTTTATTCACAATATTGAATCTTAATTCAAAATAATAAAATGAATTCTCCACAATGTGTTTGAATATTTCTTACACACATCACAATTGGTATTAATTGAAAACAATAAACCTTTTTTAAAATGACTAGACAAGTGACCCGGGCTTCGCCCCGGGATTGACCCGTGTGCATATCTACCCGAGTGATATATATTTAGATAAGATTTTTTTTATAATTGTTTGTTATTAGCATTATCTATTTGTTTGCATCAGCATAATTTAATATAATCTTTGATAGAGGGCGCTGTTCGTGAGCTAAGTAGAAT
This sequence comes from Cordylochernes scorpioides, assembly GCA_030710605.1. Lineage (NCBI taxonomy): Eukaryota > Metazoa > Arthropoda > Arachnida > Pseudoscorpiones > Chernetidae > Cordylochernes > Cordylochernes scorpioides. The sequence continues at coordinate 25,025,993 of CP092883.1, read as the reverse complement.
AATTTGAATATATAGTTTTCATAATTGATGTATATATTTTTTAAAATAGCCTATCGTCTTCCCCGTATTTTTTACCTATGTATGGAAATTCTGGTTTGAATAAGTGAACTACTGCGAATTTGCATACCGGACATACAAACAAACAAACATACAAACATTGATTTTTATATATATAGATATTTTATTCACATCAAAGGTATTTATGTATAAAAAAAATAATCCACACCATGAAACATATTTCATATTTATCTCTGAATTATAAAATATATCCAAAATTTGAGACCTTATTCAAACCAACAAAAATTTCTCCTCGATATTGTTTTTTTCATGTCCAATGAAGAGCCTCAGATATTCCCATCCATCTCTATCACAGCAGTAGCAATGTCCTCTATCTGCTCTTCATTAGAAAATGGGTGCCGTTGCCACGTTAGTCACCTTGGACCAGAATTTGGTAAAATATTCCAAAGGTCCAGGGGGGACTGTTGTGGTCGGACTTCTCCCCTCATTTCTCCCCTTTTCCCTCCCTTTTTTTACCCTATTTACTATAAAAATCTTCAATAACAATGAATAATACACCTATTCCCCGATTTACACGGTAGATACGTTCCTGAGAAAAACGTGTAAATCGGGGGATAGGTGTACACAGAAATAAAATTAAAATGCATTGACAGGTTAAAATATGTAGTCAGCACATAAGCTCGGGATTTCTCATGAGATGTGTACATGCGCATGTGTTCAATCACAATAGCATTTAGTATAGTGCGATAAAAACAAAAAAAAAAAAAACTTATTTGGAAAACCGTGTAAAAGCGAAAACGTGTAAAAACAAGTACCGTGTAAATCGGGGGATAGGTGTATTCAATATTCCCAAAAAATAAAATTTCAATCTTCACAAAGCGACAAAACCTTATCCGAAAAAATATTCATCCCCCCCAAAAAATGAAGCCTTGTTCACAACAATAACTATTTGTTCACAACATTGAAATTCTATCTCTAACAAAGAATCCTAAATAAGAACTATTCAATCCAAAACAATGAATCCATTTACCCAACAATGCAACATTATCCATGAATATGACTACTTTTCAATTATGTAGACACTTCATTCACAAAGGTTACTGCTTTTTCCGCAGAAATAAAACACAAATATCAATCCTCAATATTGAAATTTTATCAAACATAATTTATACTATATTAATAAAAAATATAATTATCCCCAAAAATGAACCTTTATACATAGTAATGTTATTTTGTCTACAGAAATTAAACTTAACAATGAAACTTTAAAACTCTAATGTATAAAATTAATTTAAACCCACATATTATTTATTTCTAAAATAATACAGTAATTGTGTTGATGGTAAAGCTTCAGTGATGATCATAAAGATCATTTTTCAAAAATCAAAAATGCCATTTTCTTTCTCTAAGGAATCAATAAATTGAAAATTTAAATTGTTTGGTTATTAGTGTCACCTTCAGTATTACAACGCCATCTATTATTTTCTTTTGTAACTATTCAGATGAATATTTTATTCACTTTTTTTATAGTTTGAAAACAAGTTTTAAGATTTAAAAAAATCAATTGCAGAAATATATTACAATAATATTTTATATTATCTAATAAAACTGTTTTAAAAAGATTAGAATTCACGATATAATTAATAATATATTCCCTTATTATATGAACTAATAATTATTATTTATTTTTACCTATTTTGAGATAGAGAATTTTGTCTTAAGATGTTTTTGGAATTATAAAAATAATTGAGGGGGGATTAAGTCTTAATTTATTATATTTGCAGAGCTGGCATCAAGGTCATATTTAATTAATATTTGTAACCAGTTAATTATTAGATCTTAATATCTATCCATTAAGACAGCAATAAACTCCCTATTCACCATAGAAAAAGGAACACAAATCAGAAAGAAGAGATTCTTTATTTATAACAACAACAACAAAAGCCTTTATTTAGGGCATTCCGCCCCATACAGGATTCGCCGTATTTACACATCAACAAGAGGAGAGGGAAGAGGAAACATTTACAACAAAATAAAGTTTGTCTCACATTCAGTTACCTATTTACAGATAGGTCATCCTCCAATATCCTTTGCCCTGCATTCGTTCTCATGCGCCCAACTTCTGTGCAGAACTTAAAGTATCTAACAATCAGTAATTCATCATCCAGAGCTGAAGAGAGAAGTTGACATATGCGAAGGTATCTAAATTGACCAAAGTTAGGGCTTGGGAAAATTTCAGTACGTTTTTCTGTTAAGAGAGGGCATTGGAAGAAATAGTGAACCAAATTATCATCCATGAGATCCTTACAAAGTAAACAGTTCCGGCCATTTTCATTCCAGAAGTCTTTTCTTTCTTCCCTGAAAAATTGCCATACAACTCTATGTTGTGCAACTAGTCTTTTGTTGGGCAGCGAGATATTTAATTGTAGGTACCCCTCTGTCATGAATGATTCACTCAAAAATTTGTAGTGAGCAAAGTGGGTTGAATCAATGATTTTCGTCTGGTCGTTTTGAATTAGTTGGTCTGTGGTGGTTCTAATTATACCTGCTTCTTTATATATATGTTGTCATATTGTACCCGTAGAAGGGGGTCTTTCTCAAAAGCTTGTTCAATCTTGCTCTTATAAATCAAGTTCTTCTTCCCGACTTGTGTTTTTTCTATAAAGATCTATTCATACATATACCATTTCTGTATGTCGGTGATGCGCGGTGTCAACTCGGAAACAGGTGGAAGTTAAGGCTTGTTTTTGAAACAATTACAAGGGGAGATCAATAAATAAGGTGAATTATCTTATTTCTTAAAAATTAAAAAGCAAAAATAATTTAAACCACAGAATATTAAAATATAACATCGAGAGACTATTTAAGGTGTTCTGTTCTTTTTTCCAACGCGCGGCGCGAGACTTATAAATAAACTAAAATGGAAGCTCCCTTGAAGGATTGCACTACGCTTGAACAACGTGCAGTTATTCGTTTCTTGAATGCAGAAGGTATTTAAACATCTCAAATATGCCAAAGAATGAAATTTTTCTATTGTGAATATTGTTTGTCTCACAAAAACATTTATAAATGGGTTAGCGAGTTCAGAAATGGACGAATTACATGTTCCGATATTGAGCGACCTGGACGACCAAGTGTTACAGCGACACCAAGCACGATAAATGCGGTTGAAAACTTAATTTTGGAGGATAGAAAATATCCATTTTTATCATAGCCGACAATTTGAATATAAGCTATGGAACTGTGCACACCATTATTAAAGAACAATTGCAATTTAGAAAAATATGCTGCAGATGGATTCCACATTTCCTTAATTTGGACCAAAAACTTAACATCATGTAAAACTGTATCTATAATCATTAAATTAGGTTTTGAAGTTTCAGAACATCCTGCATATAGTCTAGACCTAGCCCCCTCTGACTATTTCCTTTTTGGACTACTAAAGAAGGAGTTAAAGGGAAAGCGATTTGACTCGGATGAAGATGTCCAGAAAGTGATGCAAGATTTTTTCACACCCTTCCTAAGAGTGCCTATAAAGAGGGTATTTACAAGTTGCCAGAACGATGGAGACGATGTATAGAAAGCCAAGGTGATTATTTTGAATAAATCAAGTCCTAATTTTTAATATCGTTCTTAATTTTTTTTAAATAAATTATAATTCACCTTATTTATTGATCCCACCTTGTATTTATAACTCAAAGAAGGAATTATTAAACTGGCGAAACCGCTGGACGGGTTCACCACTGATGAGCCAGGACCTCCCATTAATTTTTTCCATTGCAGTAAGGGCAGTAGATATTGTTTAATTTTTAAAAATATCCAAACGCACCTATAATAGTTTCATATTTTGAAAGAAGGAATGAAATAAACAATTTCTAGGTTTTATATCGAATTATATTGTAGTTACAACTCAAAAGCTGGTAAAAACAATCATTTATACAGATTTTATTTTATTTATTGTTACAAGAGCACGAAATGCAAAGGACTATTGTGCTGTGCCAGTATTATTTACATATATATGATTAATTATTTACACGATGGATTAGTAGTGTTTTGTAATTTATTGTGCAAATAGTTCTAAACTTAACAAAGTTCTCATAAGATAGAGTATATACACAAAGAGAATTTGGTAATGTTTCAAAGTATCTACATACAATTTGATTAGTCAGAGGGCAAGTTAAAATATACAGATGCCCCAGAGGTGTAATGAGCGAGGCCGCGCTTCACGCGGTTTTGATGAGATCATTTTGATTTTTTAATTCAGAAAACAATACTTCTACATCCAGAGTTTTAGAATGTTTTAATCAGCTTTTGACGGCTACGTTCTAAAAACACCTTTGAGTTACATTTGAAAAATATCAAAAATCTATATAAATATTAATCTGCCATCTAAAAAGCATATGTGCTCGTGGTCAGGAAATTCCTTCTTAATTTTTAATATCTACACCTAACCCACTTATCTTTTTTTTTTTCTATTGGTTTTTCAATAATCTAATTGTGAAAAAAATAGTACAAATGTGAAATTATACTGGAATAATATTGGAGAAATTAAGAAAAAGGCATCTCCTTTTCGTGTAACTGAGAGTTGCTGATGACTTGCGCCATCTATCGGAATAAATATCAATTATACGTTGATTAGAAGTGAATTTGAATTAGAATGGGTATTTGGCCAAATCTGAAATAATTAAAAATCAATGGATAGTTGATATTTATTCCGATAGATGACGCAAGTCATCAGCAACTTTCAGTTGCATGATAAGCAGATGCCTTTTTCTTAATTAATATAACTGTAATTATAATATGAATAATTTATTGTTTTTAAACATAAATACGTGTTATATATTTTTTGGTGAAATATTCGTATAAGTATATAGCATTTTAACTACAAATAAAAATGTAAAGTCTTCAATGAAATTATGAAAATTTTGACTGGATATTTCAAATATTGTATATTGTATGGGAGACATATATTTTATATCAATTGAAATATACGCCTAAAGATGACGTACATTAAAGTAAAGGTAGATTAAACTAGCGAAACCGCTGGGGGGATTCACCACTAATGAGCCAGGCCCTCCCATTAATTTTTCCATTGCAGTAAGGACAGTAGAAATTGTTTTATTTTTAGAAAGAATCATACGTGTCTATAATAGTTTCGAATTTTGACAACAGATGGCGTGCTAATGTATCATAAAGTAATTGTATCAAACGATAATTAAAAACACAAATTTGGAATATACTGACCGATCACATGAGAATTTTAGATGGCATTAGGGAAAGCGGCGACATCTGGCGATCGCTTTAACAGCGTATTAGCTCTAAATTTTTTTTTCGAATATAAAATAGTTTTTATATAACATATCTATAAAATGTAAATCTATGCGGCATTTATTTTGTGTATACAAAAATGTAATGCCTCGATAAAGGTTGGCGTTCAGCCAACCGAAATATTGGCAAATGAATATTTTATTCAATCCAATATATCTCTTTTACTATCTAATATATATTTATATATATATATAAAACTGGAAAAATAGCTCTCATAAGGAAAGAAAAACTATCGATTTATTTTAAAAATATAATCGAGATAAATATTCCCCAAAATATATTATTAAGGAAGCCTTATCAAAATTTTTAAATGATTCATTCTTTTGAATAATTTGAAAACGTTTCAATTTTTTATTTGAATAAAAAAATAATTAATTGATAAAATTACTCATATCGATCTTAGTATTACACATTTTCACTGACATCTATTATTTAATTTTTGAATTATTCATTAATTTAATGTTTCCCTATTTAATATTGTAGCGCAGAAATCAGTATTAAAATATCTTAAGATATGAAAGTATTTATTGATGGCGTCAGTACGACTAGACGACAATTATCAAACAAGAACCACTAAATACAGCTAGAGAATATTGAAGAAGCAAGTTAAGGACCATGTATGATGATTTCACTAATTCTTAGTAATCATCTGTGTTAAATGTTTTCATTGAATAATTAAATAATAAAATATAAATTATTTATTTGCCACAATATGTTAAAATAAGAATATATTACAATATATATTGATTTATAATAGTCTACATATTTGACCTTATTTTTAGTTTGAAATTATATATGTGATATATGTTATTTGATATATCAATGTAATCAATTCTGGTCTATATTCCATATATATTTGAATAGCTCTTCTTCTTCTTTCAATGTCTTCCTCTACTGAGGATGGCTGGCCACATGGTTCCTTCATATCTACCTCCTTCAGTGCCTTCCTCTACTGAGGGTGGCTGGCCACATGGTCTCTCCATATCTCCCTCCTTCAGTGCCTTCCTCTACTAAGGGTGGGCCACATGGTCTCTCCATATCTCCCTCCTTCAGTGCCTTCCTCTACTGAGGGTGGCTGGCCACATGGTCTCTCCATATCTCCCTCCTTCAGTGCCTTCCTCTACTGAGGGTGGCTGGCCACATGGCCTCTCCATATCTCCCTCCTTCAGTGCCTTCCTCTACTGAGGGTGGCTGGCCACATGGCCTTTCCATATCTCCCTCCTTCAGTGCCTTCCTCTACTGAGGGTGGCTGACCACATTACTCCAAATCTCCTCCTTCAGTGCCTTCCTCTACTGAGGGTGGCTGGCCACATGGCCTCTCCATATCTCCCTCCTTCAGTGCCTTCCTCTACTGAGGGTGGCTGGCCACATGGCCTTTCCATATCTCCCTCCTTCAGTGCCTTCCTCTACTGAGGGTGGCTGACCACATTACTCCAAATCTCCTCCTTCAGTGCCTTCCTCTACTGAGGGTGGCTGGCCAGATGATCTCTCCATATTTCCCTCCTTCAGTGCCTTCCTCTACTGAGGGTGGCTGGCCACATGGCCTCTCCCCATCTCCTCCTATGTGAGTTCTCTAGTTTATTCTTTCAGGACGTCCATTCACTCTCACCGTCTTTGGGCTTGCGGTCACCTTCCCGCGGACCTTTCCCTTTAGAACTGCTAGAATTGTTTCTCTAGCTGATACACGCAAAAATGACCAAACGTAACACAAACGTCATGGTTTGTTGTTTTTGAACATCAAAAGGTTGCGCCCTGTTTCAATTCGATCAAGAACATGATTGTCATCATATCTGTTCATTGAATTATAAGTTTTCTTCTATAAAGGTCCTACTCAAATTCCTCTATTCGCTTAATTAAATAATTTAGTAATGTTCAACCTAACCCACTCAGCTAGATAATGATTTTCATAAAAATTAATTATGATTTATATAAAATAAAAATGTTTATGTACACAAAATTATATCAAGATTGACATTTTCATCATTGAGAGGTTTAATGCGATTATAAACACAGTAAGTGGTTAAACGAGAAACTATTTGATCTGGCTATTTGGTTCAGTCTCCTGAATTTAGGACCTCCAATCCCGGGATCCCGTTTCCCGAAAAATCCCGGGATTACTGGTTTGTGCATGAAAACCAGCGCAAATATATATTTTTCTTATCTAGCGTTTTGGTAATCAAACAAATGATGAGATAGCACACTTTTGACGCTTTGTTTATACAGCTGCATTTCGGGTCTTTTTTTTTCTGAGAGATTTTAAATTATTTTCATGCACTAATAACGAAGGGTTATTCTGCAAGATTTTTCCAAAATGACAGCCTCTAGAATGAGAATTTTAGAAAAACGATGCAATAAAACATATTTAGTCCTCCAATATCTGCACAATCCGCAAGCACAGTTAGAAAAAAAGAAGATGGTCAAAGACTTTAGCGTGAAATTGCTTTTGCGTCTTAAACCGTTACAGCAACAAATGGCCGAAATAAGAAAAAATTCAGGCTGATAATTCGCAACTTCCTCGGAGTTTACAAGAACGCCATGAGCCATCACAATCGAATGACCATCTTACAATTGAGCGCCGATTGTAAGAAGCTATTGAGGCTGCCTCTTCAACTTCAATTGAAATACCTACACCAGACTCCGCATCCTACTCAACTATGATTAACCACAAACTTAATATTGCTGCTCAGTCAGGCAAACGAGGACGCCATTTAGAGAGTGTGTATCAATACTTGCTGACAATTCCTCCAACGTCTGTGGAATCGTAAAGAGTCTTCTCCTCCTCTGGATACCTATGCAATAAGATACGTTCTAGTTTGCATGATGACAATCTTGACAAATTATCTTTCCTACGCTCAAATCCTTTTCGAAATTGAATTTTTATCCTTAAAATAAAGTAATTCATGGTTTTTAAAACGGTGCTGTCTTCTTTCTGAACATCAATACATAGTTGGGCAAAATGCAATAATGATTACATTTTCTATAATCACAATTGCAAATAATCATGATTACATTTGCTATAATTACAATTACAAGTAATATTAATAACAATTGCTATCATTATATATAGAATTACGAGTAATTATGTTTACATTCTAATGCAATTATTATTTTTTTTTTTGCAAAGTAATCGTAATTACAAGGTAATGTATTACTTTGAATGCATTACTGCCCAACACTGCATTAAGAGATATGGTCTAAGAGTTCCAAGAACAGTAATTTATTTTCCAGATGTGTGTACAGTAATTGACAGATAATTTCAAACTGTAACCCAAAAGCAATGATTTAGTTCACAAGCAGGCGCAAAATATATGGCTTTCAGGTTTTTCATCGAAGTAAGTGCCACGTCATTGGCACTATATAAAAGAAAAAAATTAAAATATAACGAAAGAAACGATTATTCCGCTGGTTTTTTATTTTTATTTTTATTTTTATTTTTTATTTTTATTGTTGTTTTTTCTTGCTTTTGTCTTCGCCTCTCGTTGTCCGCCTTTCTCACTTCGTCTTAGGTATACAGATTTTCAACGGGCTGATATTCTTTATACAAACTCAAAATAATATTTATACAGAGTAAAATTGAAAATATTTTGTTATTAGCATGTGCTCTCGCGGGCGTGCATCAGATTGTTTTTAATATTTTTAATACTTTTAAACTGTCGCTTATAAATATAGCATCTCCTTCTTATTCATGTCAACACCTGATGAAGGACGGGTGACGTCCGAAAGCTTGTGTACAGCTCAATAAAGAAACTCACCACTTTCCTCTTGATCTCCCTTTTACACTTCAAACGTGGCTATATCTCTTCTACCATATTGATGTTTGATCAAGTCTCTCCTTTTTTATATGAATTTTTACAAGGCCGCAATAAAAACCTTCGAAGGAAAATAATGGACTTGCTGATTGTCGTGATTTATTCGGATAAGGAAAGCGAAAACTGGAAAGCGGCTGATTCCATACTAATGTTTTCAGTGATACGAAATCCTAGACATAAACACGGTGGAATATGTGGCCAATTGACATGCATCAGACCTTGGAGGCTATTTTTGGGTCTGTGCTACCTGGAGTATAGGAGCTACATCTATGCTTTCTTTCTGTGGTGAATCTGTATAAGACCAGAGTGATATTAATGAAGTTGTGTGCGTGAATTCTAGCTTTTTGCAAAGCCTCTATCCTGATTTACTCTTTGTTCAGGCCTCGTCCACCTATATAGGTCTGAAATTTTTGAAGCGGCAGTACTTGCAGCATGAGGCGAGGCTAGAGGATACATAGCATCTATGTTATGTCCCTAGAAGCTTTTGCTTCGTAGATCTGTCCAGCCGATATCAGATTAATGCAGTTCTACAGTGATTTCCCTCCTCTACACTTTCATTGGTTCTTGATTCTATTTTCGAAGAGTTGTTAGAGATTCTTCCATTGTTATTTTGTATAATAATACTCATTACTATACAATAAAATAAAGAACCAAAACATTAAATCTAGTATTTAATACCTTACACAAGAAAATATCCCACTAAATTTAGAGGAGTCGCCATAAAAGTTATAAACAGATCATTCTGCACTTTGCTTATTTTTAAATCTTCTTACTCTTAAATGATCTGTCATTTTTGACAAAGAAATTCCGATCTAGTCAATATGTGGCTCAGAAGGCTGAATCTATTTTTAAAATATAGAAATTTGTGTGGAGCCTAAATAAATTATCGATCTTGTTTTAAAATAAATTTATTATTTAAAATCATTAAAAAACATCTTTTTCGAGAATAAAATTAATTTTACATAGCTAATATTTTTTCAAATTAAAAGTAAATATGAGATCATGAAAATATTTTACTTGCCAATATTTCAGTTGACTGAACGACAATTTTATAACCGTCTAATTATGTAATTGTTTTGTATAAGTGAAATTAGCTCCACCTAGTGTAATAAATTACAATTCATATTATTTTTTATTATAAACACACACACTTGGGAAAATTCAAAAGTAGAAAGTTTTAATATTTATAATAAAATATATGATTACAATTTTAGAAAAAATATCTACATCAACCAATAATGTATTTAATTCTCTAAGTTTTTTAAACTCGCTGTCATTCTTCTCAAGGGAGAATGACCAAACTATCATGTAACATTTCTATACAGATTTGAAATTCATTAATGTTTAGCAATCATTTTTATAAAATATATCTTCATTTTAAAATAAAAGAATAGTTCTCATGTAATATTTAATCCATTATTATGAATCATGATGTGACCTAGGGAATGCTACAGTATAAGGAAATGTAGAACCAATAAAAATAAACAGAACAAAGCATTATTATCATGGTTAACACTTTCAGATAAAGTACCCTAAAGGATAGCTATGTCTGCACTTGGATTTGGGAAAATAATCTTCTAAGATGACCTCAGGTTTAACAAGGGAGCTCTATTTGAGTCGATGTGTGGTTTAGGAAAACAAAAACGACCTTAGTGTTATGGTGATTCACTTAATTAAAGCTTATACTCATGAAGTTTTGAAGTTGAAGTATTTTAAACTATTTTTCAAATATAGAATTCTGTGCCTGATAAATTAAACGAAAATCCGTTATACCACTTTCATATTTTTTACACAGAATTATAAACCTATTCTTTGAAAATAAAATTGATTTGACCTAGCTAATATTTCCAAATTATAGGTAAATATAAGAGGACATAAAATGTTATACTAACCAATATCTCAATTGATTAAACACAAATTTTATAACCGTCTAATAATGTACTTGTTTTTTTAAAGGTTAGATCAGCTCCACCTAGTGCAATATGTTACAACTTGATGAGAGAAGCGTGGACACGGACGCCGCTTGGAGGCGCTGCATGAAGATAACTGACCAATGGGAACGGCCCACCTCAACCCTTAGTCTTCTTCCTTGTATATACCAAAAGACTGCCTTTGTTCTACTGCTGTGTGCGGTTGTTATTCTTTTGTAAACATATGTATCCTTATATCTAATAATAATAATATATTTATAAAATGACTTATTTGGCTGTTCTTTTTGTAACACCAACCCACAACACAACTGATATCAGCTATAATTATAGATATCATACACATAGAGTAAAATTTAATAATATATAATGTTTCAAAACGTATAATACTTATTAATAAACAATTCTTTATGGTCTTGAAATTCTATAATGATTAACAATCATTTTTATGCTATATCCTTTGAGTATAATACCACACTATATTTCAGAAGGTAATGAAGTCATCCTATCTACAATTTGATTACCAATATTCAACAAATCACAAATACATGATAATGTGTCAAACGAAGGCAGTTCTACAGTAGAGACCCTTCTCTATACTTGCATTGGTTCTTGTTTTCTTATTTTCAAATGTTAGTATCTATGATATTCTGATTACGGTTTATGTCACTTGTTATGCAAAGTACACAAAGACAAACACATTGTTTATGCTGGAAAAAGCAACCGTAGATGTATTATAATAATGCTATTACTTATGGCAGGTATTGAGACAAATCCAGGCCCAAGATATACAAGACAAACAACTTTAGAATTGAATAAAGATAAAGATATAGGTGGTTTAATCACAGCGCTTTCAGCCAAAATGGATGACTGGGGACAAAAAATCGAGACTAGATTTGCCTCAGTGGAACAGGGATTAGAGAAAATAAATCAGCGTCTACAACAGCTTGAGACTTCCCTCGAAACTACATCAAAGATTGCGTCGGACAATTCAAAAAGAATAGCTGATCTTGAGGGACGGCTGGAGCATTGTGAGATGAAGCAGCGGGAAAGAAACCTAAATTTTTACGGATTCGAAGGAATTGAAAATGAAACCCCGGACGAATCTCGCTCCCGTGTTCTCAACCTGATTTCGAGTTCAATGCAGATTCCCGAGGAGATTGGGTTAGAGCAATGCCGAAGATTAGCAAGAAAAGCTAATTCACCGCTCCTTATTGAAGTGCCTGACTACCAACAACGAATTCTGTTACTTAGAAACGCATTTAAACTCAGGGATAAAAAGATATTCCTGAACAAAGATTACCCTGCCACTGTTAGAGAGCAAAGGAAAATACTGATTAATAAACGAAAAGAGCTTTTTTCTAAGGGAATTGTCTCCAAGTTGAGAGATAATAAGTTAATTGTCCGTGGCATAAACTATCATGCTTCTAATGGCCGCGTTATTAGCGCCAGCGGGGACGTAATATAGCAACCCACCGATAGCGAACTTACTGAATCACGGCCCAACCAATTGCTGCAGCATAAACACTTATTTCGTTCAAATAAAAGTTCTTTAACAACAAATGGCAAGCCTTCTGGAATTATTTACTGGAACATAAATGGATTCTTTAGAATGATTTCCGTATTTCCTCTCATTGATTATCTCAAACAGTTCGACATTTTCGTTTTGACTGAAACCTGGTGTCAAAACCCACTGAACTTTGCAGTTGAGAACTACAAAATTTACCACTCACCGGCTTTAAAGATATTAAAACGAGGGAGAAGTTCAGGTGGTATTATTATGGGAGTCAGTAAAAGAATCCAACAATTAATTGAAAAAGTCGAAGTGGAATCTCAATGGATTTCAGCAATCTTTAAATTAGTTTCAACTGCAGATTCACTACTAGTTTGTATGATATTTGTTATTTACCACCAATTCAAACACAGCTAGAGAATCTTAAAAAAACTATTTAGTTACATTGAGAATAAAATCCAGGAGGGCTTTGAGATAGTTCTATACGGTGATCTGAATGTTCGCGCCAGTGACCTTGGATATTTTCATAACTTGCTGGATACCCCGACTCTCTCCGGTCTCATAATCTCTTTCAGAAACTCTTGTTGATTTCTTTGATGATAATTCCCTCACTATACTGAATGGTAGATCTACTAGTGACAGAAATGGAAACTTTACTTTTATCTCAAGTAAAGGATCCTCAGTTATAGACCTTGCTGTTGTCTCACCGGCATTACTGGAACTCATTGTTGATCTAAGTGTTGAATGCATGCCATATTCGGATCACCTACCACTTGTTTTAAAACTAAAGGGCTTAAATAACATGAAGTCAAAATATTCTAAGAAGTGTTGTCCTGGAACAAAGTATTCCTGGGTTGCAGACAAGGCTATAGCCTTTAAAGACAACTTGAAAGATTTAGCCATTTTTTCCTTTGACGGGCTCCACACTAAACTCACAAGTCGAAAGGCTTATAATTGAAATTCAAACGACAATGTCAAGAGCAGGGATGAGACGTGAGATAAGATATGGTGGTTTGAGGTCTAAACCGTGGTACGATGAGGAATGTTATACGGCTAAGAAAAAAAAATGAAAGAAAGTCTCAAACTGTATTTATTACAAAATAATGTAGTTAACAAAGATTTGTTTATCACAAGCAAGAAAGAATATTTATCATTAATTAAACTTGAAAAGAACCAATACTTTGATGATAAACAGAATGTCCTCTGTAATGCTAGAAACGCTTCTCAATTTTGGAAGATAATAAAATATTTTAAGCAAAGAACCACAATTAAAGGCAATATCTCGATGTGTGATTGGGAGGATTTCTATCGAATAATGCTGGCTTCTCCACCTATAATGGACGCGTATATATCACCGGCGCTAACATATATAGACCCGTAACTGGATGCTGAAATTTCGCTTATGGAGGTCACCACGGAAATATCCAATCTGGGGAAGGATAAAGCAACGGGACTGGATAACATACCAAATGAAGCAATCAAAGTTTTTACCTGACGAATATTAGATTCTATTAACAAATATATATAACAAAATATTGACGACATCCTCGGTTCCATCAGTGTGGACTAGAACAATTATTCATCCTATTTTCAAAAATGGTGACCCAAATATACCATCAAACTATAGAGGAATATCATTGTTATCCAATTTATCAAAGCTCTTCACATCCATATTAAAGACAAGATTGAATAATTGGATTGAAAAAAGGGGAATCTTAGCGGAAAACCAAGCGGGCTTCAGAAGTGGATATTCCTGTCAAGACCATATTTTTACCCTTACCTCACTGATACAGATGACGCTGAGCCGCAAAAGGAGGAAGTTATATGCCTTCTTCGTAGATGTTAAAAAGGCCTTTGATACAGTACCACACTCCCTGCTTTGGAAGAAGTTGACAGTTTACGGTTTAAGTACCCGATTTATCAGCCTTATACAAAGCTATTATAATCAAATGTCAGCAACAATAAGATGGAACGGATCACTTACAGAATTTATAAAAATACAAGCTGGTGTTCTACAAGGTGAACCCCTGTCACCTTATCTATTTATCCTTTTTCTAAACGACTTGGTTTCTCTGTACGATGACGCTGATTTGCCAAGTATTTATTTACCGAATTATGGAAATATACATCTCCTTCTGTTCGCAGACGACATCGTACTACTCGGAGAATCCAATATAAATTTACAAAAAAAGATCAATGAACTCAGAAAATACTTCGAAGATAATTTTTTAACGCTGAACCAGAGGAAATCAAAGGTTATGGTGTTTCGAAATGGAGGTCGAAAGGCCAGATCGGATGTTTGGTTCTGGGGACAATTGCCTCTCACTATAACATCTAAATACATGTATCTGGGTTACCAGCTGACAGCGTCAAACTCAACTCAACAGGCGGCAAAGCATTTTAAAAACAAGGTGCTAAATGCTATTAATGCGGTCTGGGCAATATCGACTAAAACAATAATCAATTCTATCAGATCCTCACTCAAGCTTCTAGACTCAATGGCTCTGTCAACCTTGCTCTACGCAGCTCCAATTTGGGCAAACAACCAAAAAAACTTGGTTGACAGGGGGTACAAGTCAATTTCTTACGGAAACTTCTAAATTTACCCAGATATACTCCTGGTTTTATTCTACGTATGTAGTGCGGAAGAACGTCACTGGGTGTTACGGTGCTGAAACTTACACTCGGGTTCTGGCTTAGAATTCTAAAAATGAACAGCAGCCGACTCCCCCATATATGCTTAGCTCAACTATATGAGATATCAAGAAATAGAAATATATATATTAGACTCGCGGAAAGTTTGGCCAACATACTCAACTCAACAGGATTTTCTTGGTTAATTAACTGCAACGATGCAAGGATTATCCGGCAAGAAATACCATTAATAACTAAAATTGCAATAGAACAATCTATTCAAAGTGACCAGGCAAAAATAGAGAATTCTAAATTGTACCCTCACTATAAGTATTTACACAGTTCATTCCGAATTGAAAACTATTTACTTAGCAACTTTCCATTCCCAGTAAAACGCTATATCGCACAACAGAGATTACTATATTCGTTTTTCAAGGAAAACCATACAAATATTTTCAGGGAGGGTGATGGGATTTGTGATCTCTGCAAATAAAATATGGAAACTGAACTATCTCATTATATCTATGAATGCCAAGATATATTAGCTAGGAGAGAGGGACATTCTTTTCAACGGTAGACACCAGCCAACTTAGGTCAATCCAAACGATGTTAACCAGTGCCCAAACAAATAGACTAGTTGCTCACAGGCCCTATATAATCTTTACAAGGCTGTAGGTGTAAAGAGGGAGAAAAGAGAACTTAGAAGCTATTGTTCTTACACCTCAGAATGATGACGAAACATCGAGGGGCCATCGTGTTGGTCGACGATGAGATTGTGGAGCTGGTGATAGAGATGGCTGTGCTGGAGTAAACCTCCTTTTTGTGTCTGGATGCGATATTTATGGCGAACTAAATAACTTAATCCCTATTTCTGCTCCGCGCTTATGGAATTGAAGACTTGAGGCGATGGCGTCGACCTTTCATATTAAATCTTACTTTTCCTTATTACTAATAATTGTATATAGTTGCGGAACTACTGGTTTCCTGTGCTGCTCTTTTCCTGTTATTGAACCTTGTACGGATAATCTGTATAAGACTAACGTCTTAATAAAGGCTGTGTGTGTGTTGGTGTGACTTACAATATTCAGCGCTATTTCTTGATTTATCTAGAAATTGGGTTGGCTAAATATTAGGGAGCAGGCTGAATCAATGTTTAGTTGATTTATTTTCTACTAGATGGTGCTCTCTCTCTCTCTCTGCCATAGAAAAATCACATGTGATCCTGGTCAGGATATGCCTTCTTTATAAATAAATATATATATAGTGTGGCATGTTGGTTGCCGTCGTTGTGGCCACAATGTTCAGAGTGGTTTCAGGCGTGAAATGAATTACACAAAAGGACGAGGCATGTTGGATGTCACCACAGAGATGGCGAGAGAGCAAGTGAAGCCGACGCCAGTCAAGGTAGGTCTGTCCAGGGGGGTCTGTCAATCATTGTGTCTCAAAGCGGACTGATCTATGTTTTTGAGCCAAAGAAGCACACCTGGTATCCAGACTTGTTTTTCGGACCTTTTATCCTGTTTGGCGCCGGCTGTCACTCAATCGAATTTTATTATGTCGCTTTGGTAATACATGATGGACAAACTTGCTAGTTGAATTTTGTTTTTACAGTTTTGGTTGGTATACTATAGCTATATTACATAGAGAGAGAGGGTTTTTTTTAGGTATTTTAAAAATTTTTCTCTGTTCTCTTTATTGTGTTAATAGAAATTACATTTAAATGAATCAATTCATATATTACATTTTAAAATCGTATTTGTAAAATATTTACCTGGCCTAAACCAAAAATTTTTTTTTCAGATTTCATAGTTAATAAATAAAAGATACTGTATTTATATGTGTATTCAAGTATTTGAATCATTACCTATGATATCTGAAAATAGAACATAACATAATTTGACCTCAGCATCAATATACAATGGATACAATTTCATAGCAAGACATTTTAGAAAGACAGAGTTTCTAGACCATAATATATTGATGTTCAAGTAAATATACTTTTTAGTTTTGAAAATAGAGCAATCCATAAATAAATATTTAAATAAAAAGGCATATATTGAATCAAAATATCATTTATTTTACCAATATTTCAGTTGGCTGAACGCCAGCCTTTATCAAGGTGTTATAACATATTTGATGTTTGTAGTTGACACACATTAAATATGTTATAACACCTTGATAAAGGTTGGCGTTCAGCCAACTGAAATATTGGTAAAATAAATCATATTTTGATCCAATACTTGCCTTTTTAATTTAAATACTTTTGATTGTAAAATATTTACCGTTCTTTAATAGAATACTTTACAATAAAATATATAACAACAGATAGTCAAAACCATCTATCTCAATTTTTTTTTGCTGTGCTTGAAAGAATAGTCACAAGAACAAAACATAACATTTGAATTATCTTCAAATATCGATTATAAATACACCTAACAATAATTCCTAAGGGAGATTATGTATCCAAATATAATTAAACTCAATTCTTAAAAGAATATATCCACTATTTACTCCTACATCATATTTCCATCAAAGAAATGAATCTTTAACATGTTTCATTATAAGTTTTGACGCTAGTATTTCACTGCCATCTATTATCCTATTTTGAAATCATTCTGATATTTTCTTATTCATATATATATATATTTTTTCAAATTCTTCAAATATTTAATAAATATCAAAATATATTGACTTAAAAATATTCTAATGAAGCTTGAATATGTTTCACGATATTTTATTAGATGATTATTGAATAAACACTTGAAGTAAATACTACATTAATACCCTGGCTACCAACATAAATAACAAAGGCATTTGAATGTGTTTTCTTTAGCGGTTAAGAATGGAAAATTTGTTTAACCAATTATAACACAATTTCAGACATAATTTGGGATAATTTTCAAAGATGAATTTACTATATTCCTAAATAATTCTCCATATTAAATGTACTGGAAGATAGATTAGAATATGTACATAGTGATGATGTCCTCAAAGTCTTCAAACCAATGTGTAACTTTGAGAAGTGTTATGGCCTATCAGGTAATAAGGTTGATTTTGGTTCTTAATTCTCCAAATCTGTCAGTTTATCTAGAGTCTTATATTAATATTGGGAATTCTGAGCACCCAACTTAGTTTGAGTTCACAATTCTTGAAACAAATTATTTTGTACAATATCCTATATCACAATTTGATCAAATAAGACCATACAATATTGCCACCTTTCATTTAGATTGTTTCAATTTGGAATTTATTTAGATGATATTCAACTCTTTTATATCACATTCATTATATGGACAATGATTATTTTATCAATAGGTTTTCTTTCAATTATATTTTGTGAATCAGTTTAATTTTTTATTATTAGAGTCAAATTTGTATTCAAGTAAACGAATCAGAGAAATGTCAATAAATACTTTCTATTGTTAAGTGACTATCAAGGACAGATTTAGGACTCATCCGAAATATAAATTAATTATATGGGTTTGATTATTTGCTTATTTATTAGCTGATTACGGTCAGGTGTGAGTGAGCTGATTTTCTTTTATTGAACTTTCTCTCATGACCTTAATCAGCCAATCAGTAATTCATCTTCTCAGAATGATAAATGCCTAATTTCTTCTTTCTTATCTCCACTCAATGGGAATTCTCCTTTCCAGGTAGTAACAAAATCAGAAATTGGCAGTTTCCCAGCCATCCTTGCAGCCCTCTATATGGTAGAAATCCAGAAGAGGACATTCATACGGACAAGGCACCTCAGTTGGCCGGTATTGTGATCAGGGTGCATGGCCCGATCTGATCAGCTCCATGGACAAGACACCACCACTGATGACCCTTCAATCCAGAAGAGAACATCCATACGGACAAGGCACCTCAGTTGGCCGGTATTGTGATCAGGGTGCATGGACTGATCTGATCTGCTCCATGGACAAGACACCGCCACCATCATAAAAGGGTATCAAGCCTGTAGAGCTATCCTGATATATGTCACATATATGGGGGTTGGTGGAAGGTTGGTCTAAACCATTGATTTTCGAACCCGAAGACCCGGGATTGAATCCCTCGCGCATGCATTGAGCACTTTTTTTCTAATTGAAAAAAAAAAGTTCCAATGGCCTCAGTTTCTAGGAAAGGTCCAACCCCTACAGCGATTGCAAGTAATCAAACGGGGCAATGACATATTTTTATGTGAAAAAGCTTAACTGTTTTTCTTATGTGTAGACATTTGTGCACTTACAGTAAAATCAGTCGCCAACTTCTATCCAAAATGATTATCATGGCTTATACCAGGTTTACTAGGGATAATAAAAAAAGTAAAATATTATAAAATATTAATTTATATAAATAATCTGTGTTTGTACTTTTATATAAAAATATGATGTGTGAATAGATTGAGGATTGATTAAGTATGGCGGTCTATATTATACTCGTGAAGTCCACAGTAGAGAAGTAAAGGTTTTGCTCAAGTATTTGCCTGTTTGTATCAAACGAAGAAACATATCGCTACATATGTAGATCAATTCCAAACGTAGATAGTGTTAATCTTTTTTTTTTTTTTCAAAAGAGGCACGAGAAAATAAATCGATTGAACAACCTCTTCTAGATAGTTTAATTATAAATTTTGAAATTAAATACACGAATTTAATTAAAATAGTTTATTTGAAATTATATTCAATATATGAAGTTTTTAAATTAATTTTATCAATATTTCATAATATTGATTCAAAAATGTGTATAATAAAATTGTTTCGATTTTTGGAGTTGAAATGTGAATATGGGTTATTGTTGACTGCCATCTATTCGCTACCTTTTGAACTATATAGATAAAAGCTCGTATAATTATTCTTATTTAACTGTGTCTAAAATATAGTATTCAAATATTATAAATATATATTGTTTAAAATTATATTTTATATATATGCTATAAAAAAAAAGATTTTCTGCTTGATTTTAATTATCTTGTGGATTATACTATGTTAATGCAGTCGTGGTTAAAATCTTGAAAGAATAAAAATAGTTTTAATCAGATATTGCTTTAATTGAATTTATGAAATATTTTAAAAACATAATTTGATGAAATTACTGCCTGGCTTAAGGCGTAATAATTAAAAATGAAAAACTTATTTACACTATGTACAAAATATTTAGGCCGTCCATCGGGAAACAACAACAATGATTTTATATTGTAGCGTAGAAAATTAAGTCTTTGTATATCTGGGGATGTGAAAGTATTTATTGATGACGTCAGTACGACAAGTCGACAATTATCAACAACTCAACAAAACTATCTACAGCTAGAGAATCTTGAGCAAGCAGGCAAATAAATATTTCGATTATTATTTTATATTGAATAATTAAATTAAATATATTTCCAAATATTTTCATTGAATAATTAAATTAAATAATAAATTATTTCTTCGCAACAATATAGTGAAAACGGCGCCCTCTGGTGATCGATTTAACAGAGACATTTAATTTATGAAATATATTTGAAAAACATTTTTTTATATAACATTTCCCTTCTGTGAAGAAAATAATTTGGGGAGAGAGAAAAATGATAAAAACAGTTTTTAAAAAAAGAAAATGATTGATGGAAAGAAAATAACGCGCGCGCGTGAGGTGATATTCACTTATCATATTGTTTTTTTTTTTTATATGGGAACCAATAGACAGGAAAGTACAAAATGATGCAAAGTGTGAATGATAACAAAACAATTGGTAGAAAGTGAAAAAATAAAATGTGATATTCCATTACCATATTGGAATGTTATATAAAAAAATATTTCCAAATATATTTCATAGATAAAATGACTCTGTTAAATCGACCACCAAAGGGCGCCGTTTTCACTATATAAAATCATTGTAGTTGTTTCCCCGTTGGCCGGCTCAAACCTTTTGTACATTATGTAAATAAGTTTTCATTTTTTTTTTAAATTTTACGCCTTAAGCCAGGCATTACTTTCATCAAATTATGTTTTTCATATATTCCTCAAGCTTAATAAAAGCAATTACTAATCTTCACTATTTTTATTATTATACATTCACGATTTTAACCACGACTGCATTACCATAGCATAATCCTCAAGGTAATTAAAATCAACAGAAATATTATTTTTTTTATATTATATATATATATATATAGATGGAAATTTGGCCGGAAGGATATTGATGTAAAGAGACGGCGTCTAGTTTTGACGTCTATTTTGACGGGAGAGGCGACCTTTGTCTCTTTACATATATATATATTATCTTATCCCTAGTACACGTGGTACAGGCCATGATAATTATGGTAGGTTGAAAATGGTGACTGTTTTTACTGTAAGTACAACACATGTCTACACATGTAAAAAGCAGTTCGACTTAGCACTTACAAATGTGTGGTTACTTTCACTCGCTGGAGGGGTTGGACCTTTGTAAGAATCGGGTGTCCATTGGAGAATTTCTTTTTTTTTATCATAAAAAAAGTGCCCAATGCGGGAATCGAACCCGGGTCGTAGCGGTCGAAAACCAAGACTAAAGATTAGACCATCCTTCCACTGACTCCCATTATGTTATATTGAAATATATGGTTCATAATGCTATATATATTTTATAATAAAATGGGTAAATGTTCAGAATCAATTACTCAAATAATATTCAGATTTAACTACTTATAAATGGGTATTGACAATCAAGAAAATGGTAACTTGATTGGTAAAAATATAATAAAATATTTTCCTAAAGGATAAAAAAATTGAGCGATTACTGATAACAACTGCCTTTTGTATTTACCTCCATGGCATCTTGTTATTTAACTTGAAAAACATCTTTAGTTGCATTCCAGACAAGTCCTAGAAGGTTTATAGTTAAGTCCTTTTCAATTGGAACCATATTGATATCATATCTATCTTCATTTGGAAGTGCTAAAGGATTTTTGGAACATTTGAGGCCCATTTTCTTAAATGAAAACCTCCTCTCTTCATTATATTCTATTTAACTGGATAATAAGATCTTTAGCTTCTTCTAAGGTATTTGCTCCTGAGAGCATATCATCAACATAAAAATTGGTTAAAATTGCTTTAGATGCTTGAGGAAATTGTTTTTGTTCATCATGAGCTAATGTTTTCAAGGTCTTTATAGCTAGGTATGGTGCACTGGTTGTGCCGTAAGTCACTGTTACTAATTAGTATTCTTTGATTGGTTCGTTAGGATAGCTCGCCATAAAATTCTTTGAAAACAACAATCAGCTGGGTTTAACCTTATTTGCCGGTACATTTTTTCTATGTCAGCAGTAAGTGCTATTGAATAAGTTCTTAACTTTATCAATATGTTAAAGATATCGTCTTGTAGTTTTGGACCACAATAAAGTAAGCCATTTAATGATGCTTGTCTTTGCCGAAGCATCGAATACCACCCTGAGTTTTGTTGTTGTACTTTGATCTCTCAATACTGCATAATACGGCATATAATAAACTTGAAGAGATGGTTGCTCTGGTTCAATTTCATTGATAACTTGCATTTGGCCAAGATTTAGATATCCCTGCATGAATTCCTTCACATGTTGTGAATAAACAGGGTTTCGATGGAAGCGTCTTTCCAAAGAAAGAAATCTTCTTAAGGTTTGAGATTTTGAATCTCCTAATTGATAATTCATTTTAATATGGTTAAGCTTAAATGGCAATGAAACTACATATCTCCCTTTTTAATCTCTGAATGTTGTAGTTCTAAATATATTCTCATATTCTAATTCTTCTGTGTTCAATTCTTCCTTGAGCGTAGGAATGCTTTCCGCATCCCAAAATATTTTAACAATATCATCTAGTTCAGCTGAAGAATTATTAACACAAAGCAATAACGCGCCATCTATACATATAAAATAAAAGGATTTAAAAGCGCGAATGTTTCTTTTATACATAAAACGAACTTCTACTGTCCTTACTGCGATGAAAAAATATATTGGGAGGGCTTGGCTCATCAGTGGTGAACCCTCCCAGCGGTTTCGCCAATTTAATCCACCAGACCGCTTCTCAGAGCTCTAAGATTCTAAGATTCCATCCTTCAGTGTAGCATATAAAAGCAGAATGATCCAATACAATATTAGAGCTCTGAGAAGCGGTCTGGTGGATTAAATTGGCGAAACCGCTGGGAGGGTTCACCTCTGATGAGCCAAGCCCTCCCAATATATTTTTTCATCGCAGTAAGGACAGTAGAAGTTCGTTTTATGTATAAAAGAAACATTCGCGCTTTTAAATCCTTTTATTTTATATGTATAGATGGCGCGTTATTGCTTTGTGTTAATTTATTCCTAATGACCTTGTCTTTATAGTTTGCTGAAGAGCATTGCTCGAAGCAAATATTTGAATATAATTCTACTGTCCTATAAGCTTATGTCCATAGTTTACTTGAAAACCATTTCTAAGATTCCATCCTTCAGTGTAGCATATAAAAGCAGAATGATCCAATACAATATTAGAGCTCTCAGAAGCGGTCTGGTGGATTAAATTGGCGAAACCGCTGGGAGGGTTCACCACTGATGAGCCAAGCACTCCCAATATATTTTTTCATCGCAGTAAGGACAGTAGAAGTTCGTTTTATGTATAAAAGAAACATTCGCGCTTTTAAATCCTTTTATTTTATATGAAGAATTATTAATATGTATTTGTCAAATGGATGTGCTAGTAGTATTATTGGGCATATTTGATCTACCTGAAATGATCCAACTTAACTTTGAATTCATAGCTGAGGGTGCATCTCTTGAACCCTTAATCAAACCTGGTTCAATAAGATCTAAATATAAATCAGCTCTTATAATTATATCTATAGCTCTAGAAATATAAAATTCAGGATCAGCAAGTTTCAAATATTTAAATGAGGCCAAACTGGGTTATGCGTATAAAAATTAGGTATTTTGTTCGATAAGTCTTTAACAATTCGAGCTTTAGTTTCACACTTGAAATTATCATAAATTGAAGAAAGTTTTATTTTTTATCATGTTATTAACTTGTGATTCTATGGTTGAATTAAATCCTGCAATTTTTACCTTTGTATGTTCTTGAGTTATATTTAATTTGTCTGCAAGTGTCTTAGTTATTAATGATTTTTGAGCACCCGAATCAATCAGGGCTCGGCACATTAGTTCATAATTTTTTGAGTTAGAAACTTTTATTAAGGCTGTAGAGAAAAAGATATTTGTTTCTATTATTGAAATATTGTTAGATAGAACTGTGTGGTTTACTGACTGATGCTGGTTGTGTTCTTCACTTGCATTAGCTCGATGTTCGGTAGTTGAAATACGACCTTGCCGTCTTTGAAAATTATAATTATGAAGAGAAGTATGATGCTTTTTGTTGCAAACTCTACAAGTGGAAGTTAATTTACATTGATTGGCATAATGATTTACACCTAAGCAGTTTATACAAAGGTTTTGCTTTTTACAAATTTTATCCTTTCATCAAAAGATAACTTAGAAAATTCTTGGCAGGTACCTAACTTTTGAGATGAATTACAATATGTGCATTTGACTATGTTGGTATTTACTTGATAAGTTTTAAAGGTCTTCCTAACATTATCTTATTTTTGATAAATGTTTCCATTAATGTGATCCAATCCATTTTTATGATTTTCTAAAAATGTTAATAAGTCTTGAAGTGTAGGAAATGTATTTTGCTTTAATGAAAGTTCAAAGTCCTTGTTCATGTTGCTATCAATTTTATTTAAAATAAAAGTAGTGAGAAGCATGTTTCCTAATTGTTCTTCATTAATTCCTAACAATTCTAAATTTCTTAAGTTCAACTTAACAGTATCAATTAGTTCGATAATATTCTTTGAGTTGGTTACTTTTATAACCTTGATATTCAGTATATTGTTACAGTATTTATAGGCTAGGTCTCTTGTACAGTGATATCTTTCATTGAGAGCAAGCCAAGCTTTATCAAAAGTCCCAGGGGTTAAGGAAAAGCCCTTAATTATGCTATCTGCATCTCCAGAAAGAGAACTTTGTAGATATTTAAACTTTTGAATATTATTTAATGATGAATTGTTCATAATGGTATCTTCAAATGTGATCTTAAAATCCAACCATTGATCAAGATCACCTTTAAAAAAGGGTAGAGAAAACTTAGGGAGATTAATTTTAGTTTCTTCTATCTTATTGTTTGTATTTTCCTTTAATTCTAAATAGTCTAACAATGTAAATTGTATTGCAGTTATATATCTTTACTAGCCGAATGGCCCGGGCAACGCCCGGGTTTTACCCGACTGGACCCGGCTTCGCCTGGGTAGTGTTCGAGCGAGGTTTACTCATGAATGAATAGAGGCCCCAACTGTTTGTAAACTCAATGTAATGAATTTTCTTTCAGCAAAATGGAGATAAATTGCAAACAGCAATATCGAAAATGCTTGTAAAAAAATCTGAAATATAGGATCCATTTCACAAACACATCTAATGAATAGAGTGCTGTTTGGAGGAGTGGTCTAAACTGTTAATTTTTAAAAACCATGACCCGGGATCATCGAATGCAGATTCAGACACTTTGTTCTGAAAAAAAAAAATTGCCCCAATGGCTCCTGATTCTTGAAAAATTCCAACCCCTCCAGTGAGTGCAAGTAACCAAACTGGGCTTTTATTCTTAAAAATTAAAAAAAAATCTAATGATTAGTGTGAATAAAGGAAAATGGTCGGCACAACCTGAAAATTTCACTTTGTCCACTTCACTCTCGGCTGTCCAAGAAGAAACAGCCAGAGCAAACATTTTAAAGGGCACCTAATCCGGCATTTACATATCTAAATAGTTAAGCAACTTTTATAAATGTAATATATTTCTGCAATATTGAAATACCTGGACTTGGAAGAATTTTGTATTAGTTATTGTTGCAGTTTTAGAAAAGTGTGGGAAATTGGATATTTTAACAAAAGAATATAATTTTTAAAATGGTATATAAATTAAAAAGGAAATTTGCATAATTTTCTAATAGTCAAGGGCAATTTTAAAAATACCAAAAAAGCAAGGCCAAATAAAAAATATATATATATATGTGTGATGTTTCAGTAACAGCATTGTTGCCCTATAAAGACAAAATTACTGAATGTATTCAGTACCTTTGTCTGAAGATAGCCAAAATGTAACTGAAACCACACATAATGTAATTATTTGTATTCGGTCTTGCTTCCTTTTTTTTTTTAATTATCCCTAGTACGCGTGGTACAGGCCATGATAACCATGGTGGGTAGGTAGCGACTGCTTTTACTGTAAGCGCACCACATGTCTACAAATGTGATACATTGCTACCAGCTAAATGCATTTTCACTATGGTGTGATTTACACATGATGGATCTGTAGACACATTATAATCTCTTCAGAGCTTAAGGTAGCAAACAGTACTTTCACATTATATAAATATCAATGCCAAAAGCCAGAGTTATGATAGCATGTTGCAATGTAATGTAGACCTGCAGGATGGGAAAAAGCAATATTATTTCCGGCTTTAATTTGAAAAGTATTATGAAACGTTAAAAATATAATCTTAACTTTTGAAGCATGAAAAAATGCTAACTTGATGTGTATCAATTTAGTCTAAAAACAAACAGCATGTAAAAGTAAGCACCAATCGAAAGCATTTATTAGCTCTAACAGTGCTGCCCCCAGCGGTAAAAGACTGGAGCTAACGCTTCACGGGTTGGTAAAGTTTCTGTTAATATTACATTAACTTAACAATATTCCATGTCTTGCTAACGCAAATTTTTAAAAATAATATGCATAAAAATAATGCAATTCTAAAAATCATAAATGAAGTATCATTAAATTAAATGGGAGAGAAATGGTGTTCCAAAATTTTTTTTTTTGTTGTAAAACTTTGACCTTTATATTTTTACAAATTCTTAATGTACATAACCCAAACCAAATTGTCTATAAAATTCTGCAAACAAATATAATTTTATAGAGGCATGAAAATACTGATGGTGTAAAAATCAAAACAGCAAAGTTATCCTGATAAATACAATGAGCTATGATAAGGTGTGTTGCAGGCTAACAAAAACCTACATTGAACCCGAAATGTTGATACCATAAAAAAAAAACAATCTTCAAGAATAGAGTTATGTAAATGAATTAAATGTGAAAAAATTAAAATAAAATAGAGTAAAAAAAGCTTTATTGATGAAACTACAGTAGAGCAATAATGATAACAAATTATTCACAAATTATGTATTTACAAAAGTCAAGCTTACCAAAATCATTATTCGAAGAAATCTCTTTCAAAATTGTCAAAATCTAGATCAAAGCCCCCTGATAAACAATATTGCGTGTCTTGCTAAAAGTAGAACTAAAGACAAATAAATTTTTAGGGCTGGAAACACGGGAGCATGCTACATAGAGTTGCCCATGCGAGAAACAGGGAGCCTCAAGATGCACACCAAGTACTTGCAATGTTTGACCCTGAGATTTATTAATTGTCATAGCAAAGGCAACCATAACTGGGAATTGCAAGCGTCTAAACTTAAAAGGCAGATCATTTGGAATAATAGGTATTCTAGGAATAAGGACCTCTTCCCCTCGAAAAGAGCCAGTTAAAATTCGAGCCTGGAGAACATTAGTCTGGGTTTCCACCAAAAACTGTTTTCGATATTTTTTAGAACAGCTACTATTCTTCATACAGGGGGACACAGGGTTGTACTCACCGCAAGGCCCATGTATTATATTCTTAACCACAATGTTATACAATAGCGGGTCTTGAATAGGATCTGGAAACTCAGCACATATAACAGAGTCTATCTGAGTGGGACGGAGCTTATTTGCTAGCCAAACTAATATGTGAGCATGAGGAAGTCCCCTTTTCTGCCATTCAACAGAATACATCCACGCAACTGTTGCTCCATACAATTGACCTTTTGTTAGAGCCCCAATAAATTTAACTAATTTTTGCCGAAAAACCCGAGCTGTGATATCATGTCTATCCAGCTGTTTTTGTCCTGGTAGCAACGCTGCAGATAGCTCTTCCCAAGAGGGGTTACTTGTAAAAGTAATAAAAAGATCTGGACGCCCAAATTTCCGAACATAGCAAAAAGCATCCTGCGTATATTCTGCCAAATACCTGGGACTATTGACAAAACTTGATGGTAAAATGATCCTTTGACCCAAGCTATTAGGGTTAATATTTGCATCAGTTGACAGGGCATCGCGCAAATGAATATAACTCTCTGCACGCAAGTTTCTCTGGTGCAGCGTAAAAGAGCGCAAACGTTCACTTTCTACCTTAGCATACATATCGACCAGGAATTGATGAAAGAGCTGGCCAAAATGAACAATGACATTTGGACTATTTCGGCGAACCATAATAAAATAGCCATAAAAATCCATAGAAGACACTTTACTTGACAAAGGCTGTCTAGTGTTTGGGTCGATCTGAGGAATATGGAAAGAATATCCTTCTTGGCCTTTCCAGAAAATTAAAGGATATTGAAGGGCATCATAAAAGCGATGTGTGTCGCTAACATGTTTCAGCAAATTATCTCGCTGATGTAAAACAATGTCACGTGAGCCAAACTGATTACCAGCTAAGACAACCGCAACCTCATTAGCTGTAGGAGCATTATACCGTCTAGGATGTTGACCAGGAGGTGTCCGATCAGCATTTACAACAACTCTGTATGCATCACTGGGGAGATTTTCAAGTGCAGTTTTAAACTGTTGAACCAGTAGATTGTGTTGGTGCAACATGCGCTGCAAACCCTGTACAATATTACGACGTACTCCCTGTATTTGCTGGCATCTTCGATCAGTCTGAATATCATCATCATCATCATCATTGCCCACAAAATAGATCTGAAGAAATCTACTTGGCTGGTTCTCAGATGGCATAAGTGAACCTATTCTGTGGTAGACCTGGCCTTGGATAGAAAATGTGGTTGGAAAAGTAACAGAGTGGGTTTGGTTTTCAGCTCCAAATGATGGCATTTGAAAGCAGGAATTATATTTGCGAATATAACGCAAAAAATGGACTGAATCAGAATTCTCTCCAGATAATAGACTGCGAAGTGGCTCGGGAGGTAAGTCAATTAATGGCAAACAGACTTTCCCGTTTGAACAGCACATTCCAGAAGACTCATCTTTCCATCTTAAGGCCCTAACAAAACCTGCATGTAGTGTCCATCATCCCAAGGGAAATTAAAGGGTGCTTAAAGTATTCAACAGCAACAGAATAATTAAAACCTGCATTTTCCATAGAAGACCAAACGCTGTTGAAAAAATTATTTGTTCTAGTATTCCTCCGAGTAAAAGAATTTATTTCTGAATGCGCCTGTAAGCGAGAATGGATGGGATCAGGTGTCTCTAACGACCGCACAGCGGCTTGACGCGCGGACTGTGCACGCAATCTTCGAATATTCTGTCCTCTGGTTTCGCGCAGTCTGTAAGCATGCTGAACCCTAGAGCTATTGGAACGCTGAGAAAGATTTCTTCTCCTATGGCTTGGCATACCTACAAACACAAAGCATTAGTAAAAATAAAAATAAGGATAACTGAAAAATGTAAAACATCAAGGGCTGATAATGAAGAAAAAAATTCAAAAATAGTGTATTACAATAAGCTCGACTCATAACTAAGGCCAAAATAAAAAATGCATAGAAATTATCTGAAAGGAGGGGAAAAATGCATAAAACTCAGTGAAAACGTAAAACAACTGATTAAAAAAATCAAATGGAAGAAGACGTAAAAAAAAAGTATAATTTGCTGAAAAAATATGCACAATAAATATGAGTAGAACATATATAGATATATATGAGCAGCTACAAATTATGAAGCAGATAAATATAAATACTACCTAAACAATTTACAGCAAAACAACAAAAAAAAAAGACAATGGAAGAAGGCCTAAAAAAAAGTCTAATTTGGTTGAAAAAACTGCCCAATAAATTGAGCCTATATAGATATATATGAGCAGCTACATATTATGAAGCAGATAAATATAAATACTACCTAAACAAATGACAGCAAAACAAAAAAAAAAGACAATGGAAGAAGACCTAAAAAAAAGTCTAATTTGGTTCAAAAAAACTGCCCAATAAATTGAGCCTACCCCTAAAAAAAGCTGTTATTAAAATTGCATAGAAGCTGCTTACAATATAAATGCTAATAAGTATAAAACTATTGCATGGAACAAACATATAGTAAAATATACGTAGGAAGCTATATAGAAAAAACATAATTATGAAATTAGAAAAATATTTCTAAACAATAATCTAAATATGAATATTCCTTATGAGAATCAAACAGTATACCTTTGTCTAATTTGTTTGAAAAAACTGCCCAATAAATTGAGCCTACCCCTAAAAAAAGCAGTTATTAAAAATGCATAGAAGCTGCTTACAATATAAATGCTAATAAGTATAAAACTATTGCATGGAACAAACATACATAGTAAAATATACGTAGCAAGCTATACAGAAAAAAAAACATAATTAGAAAATAGAAAAATATTTCTAAACAATAATCTAAATCGTAAATGATTATATATGAATATATAATAAAATGAATATTCCTTATGAGAATCAAACAGTATACCTTATCTAAAAAAAACGTAGTAGCAATTAAATTAGAAAAATATTTCTAAACAATAATATTTCCAAAGAGTTTAAATAATATAAATATATATAATCTTACCTTTCGAAAAATGCAGCGTGTAAAATAACAAAATAAGTGTAAAGCTATTAACCAACCAAAGGCGGGAACTAATCCATTTCAGTTAAATAATTTAAAAAAAAAGTACATTAACCTTTGTAGTTTTTTGAATAGCCTATATGTTAAACGAAATCTTCAGCTACCTACATGCGAAATTCCATAATGATTGAGTCAGTAGATTTTGCGTGATGCGATAACAAACATCGATTTCGCATTTCATTTTTATAGATATAAGGATTAGCTTCTTTATAAATAGGCATATGTGATTCATGTTCATCAGACTCAACTAATTCAATCACATAATTTTCAATGTTTACTTTAATTTTGTTTATATTATCCAGTTGTACTTTTAAATAACCTTTACTTTGAGTTTGTACATTCTCTAATTCGATCTTTAGCTCATCAAGCTTCGATATTTCGAAATAGAGATTTTTAGAAGTAACTTTACTTGTTTGTTTAGGCATCTTTATTTATTTCTGTAATCCAATAGGTCGTCAATAATTATCCGGCTCGAGGGACCAAAAATATGTTGTAGATAAATGATAAAAATAACTTTGACTTGTGCTTAATTAATTGATAAACAATCTTAGTTTTGATAAACTATCTTTAAGATAATAAACTTGGCGATAATAAAACTTATAGATAAAAAACTTATAGGTATTAAAACTTATTGTTAATAAAACTTATATGTAAATAAACAAACACTATTTATAAACTTTTTGATATAAAAACTTGTTCAAATATATGTTTAAAATAGTGTACTCAACTTGGATAATTGAAGACTGACATTGAATTAAATTTTAGTACTTTAATTAATAAATAAGGATTAAATTTAAAAAGTTTGACGCGCGTTTATATGGCGTCGCTTGGCTTTTTTCTTGTTCAGCGCACCACCGCTTCACCACTTCTCACCGGCGGTGGCGCCGCCAGGCGAGTTTAGCTAGATTTGGTCAATCTAACCTCTCCTATATATATATATTCCATATACAGTTACGAGCGTCATTCCTCATCTCTGTCACGGTTTGCTTTTTTTTTCGGAATGGCGCCATCCTATTGGTTGGCTACGACCACGCCACCTTTGCCCCCCCCCCCCCCCACTCGCTTTGATTTTTTGTAACTATTGTTCCTTAAATAAATGCATATATTAGTTAATAACTAAATGGAATCCTCTCTTTCTTTTTCCTAGTAAGAGACGCCTACGGAAGCCAACATTACATGGACA
This sequence comes from Cordylochernes scorpioides, assembly GCA_030710605.1. Taxonomy (NCBI): domain Eukaryota; kingdom Metazoa; phylum Arthropoda; class Arachnida; order Pseudoscorpiones; family Chernetidae; genus Cordylochernes; species Cordylochernes scorpioides. The sequence continues at coordinate 24,993,891 of CP092883.1, read as the reverse complement.
GATAAAGCACATAGGCTATAGTTATTAACTAATATATGCATTTATTTAAGGCGCCAATTTATAATTGTAACAAATAGTATTTGAATGAAAACATTCAATCGGGTAAAACACGGGCGTTGCCCGGGTCATTCGGCTAGTATATATATATACGAGGTGTGTTCAAAAAGTATCGCGACTTTTGTGTTTTTTCAAAAATTATTTATTTATTAATGAATGCCTATTTTGTCCCCTTCAAAGTAATCCCCATGAGATATTATACACTTGTGCCAACGGTTTTTCCAATCTTCGAAGCACTTCATAAAATAATTTTTTTAAATCTTTTTCAGCTCCTTCTTCGATGCCGTCTTTATCTCGTCAAGCGTAGCGTAAGTCGTCCTTTCATGGGCCTCTTCAGTTTAGGGAACAAGAAAAAGTCACAGGGGGCCAGATCTGGGGAATACGGTGGCTGCGGCATCATTAGTGTGTTGTTTTTGGCCAAAATGTCGCGCACAAGCAACGATGTGTGAGCAGGGGCGTTATCGTGGTGCAAAAGCCAATTTTTGTTCTTCCACAAATCCGGGCGTTTCTGGCGGATTGTTTCGCGCAAATTGCGCATAACTTGCAGGTAATATTCCTTATTGACCGTTCTACCCTTTGGCATGAACCCATGATGAACCACGCCCCTGCAATCGAAGAAAACTGTCAGCAAAACTTCCACATTCGACCGAACTTGGCGCGCTTTTTTCGGTCTTGGTTCGTGCGGCAGCTTCCATTGAGATGATTGAGCTTTGGTTTCCACGTCATAACCATAACCCACGCTTCGTCACCAGTTATGACCCTCTGGAGGAAATTTGAGCCGTCGCGGACAGAGTCCAACATCTCATTAGCAATGTTCATGCTATGCTGTTTTTGGTCGCAATTGAGCAATTTTGGTACGAATTTCGCGGCGAACCGTCTCATGCCCAAATCATTGATAAAAATCGAATGGCACGAGCCAATCGATATGTTTAGGTCCTCAGCAACTTCTCTAACGGTGATTCGACGATTGGCCAATATCATTTTCTCCACTTCATTATTTTTTTCGTCTGTTGTTGAATTGCTCGGGCGTCCGGCACGCTCTTCGTCGTTCACATCTTCTCGGCCTTCTGAGAACATTTTGTACCACCGATAAACGTTGCTTCGGTCCAAGGTAGCTTCTCCGTATGCCACAGTCAACATTCGGAATGCATCCGCGCACTTAATTTCGTTTTTTCACACAAAATTTGATACAGGTTCTTTGATCCATTTTTTTCAATAGGTAAAAATCGAAGACGATCCAAAACACCTGCAAGCAAAGCAGCTGTCAACAATTAAGTGAACATTCAAAATGGCCGAGCTTGTCGGCATAAGTGAGAGACATAAGTACCAACATAAACCCACAAAAAGATCGAAATTCGAATATACGTAACCCGCGAAAATTCAAAAGTCGCGATACTTTTTTAACACACCTCGTATATATAAATATAGAATAAAAATTAATATTTTAATTATATAACATCCAACAGTAGATATTCATTTATTAAATTTATGAATCAATACATAGAGGCAGAAAAATTATTTCTCAATTTCGAAAACTCTGGAAAAATAAAATCTATTTTGCCTAAAATGATGAATATATATTTCGATTGTGTGTGTAAAATATTTTTAAAATAAAATAAATATATTGACATTAATATATTAACATTTTATTCTTCAATAAAATCAACGAAATGATATTTGTAGAAATTAATTATTCAGAAGAATATATATTGTGCGCTCTCACTGCCATCTATTATTAACTTTTGAAACTAATCAGATAAAATATTCAACATTTTCCTCTTTAAGTTTAAAAAAAATTCTAAATATATTATCAAATATATTTACAAAAATAATTTCATATATTTTATATTATTTATTTGATAAAGTTGGTTGAAAATCAGATTTTAAAATGCAAATGATAATATTGTGGCAAAATATTTATTATTATTTTAACAGAAAATCATTTTTTTATGTTTATATTTTTCTACTCTGTAAACTTCCCTCATTGCTTATATTTTGTTTATCATTCATAGTTTGTTCTTGTCTAAAATAAATTGCGGTGTTATACTGGAGTTTGTCTTTTATAATTTTCCACATGGCAATATGTATATTTGTATACTCACAATCATATTATTCTGTTTTTTTCATGGACGTCTTCAATATATGATGACTTTTTTTTTACACAAATAAATTTACTGGCAATGCGTTTCTTTTTTAAATCTCTACAGACCTTACTGCAATGATATGATTTAATGAATGAGAGGGCTTGGCTCATCAGTAGTGAACCCTCTCAGCGGTTTCGCCAAATTAATCTCTAGACCGCTCTACTATTGTATTGGACTGGTTTTGTTATATACCCTGCATTTTCTATGGAAGGCAGCTAAATGGTGTTTAGTGAACTATGGACATAAGCTTATAGGTCTGTAGAGGTACATACATATAAATTTCAAGGTATTGCATCGAGCAAAGCTCTTCCGCGCAAAACATGTTTTCATAACCATTATATATTAGTAAATTAAATTTTATTGCCCTCTATCGAGGGCAATAGAGGGAAATAAAAATTTAATTTACTAATATATAATGGTTATGAAAACATGTTTTGCGCGGAAGAGCTTTGCTCGATGCAATACCTTGAAATTTATATGTATGTACCTCTACAGACCTATAAGCTTATGTCCATAGTTCACTAAACACCATTTAGCTGCCTTCCATAGAAAATGCAGGGTATATAACAAAACCAGTCCAATACAATAGTAGAGCGGTCTAGAGATTAATTTGGCGAAACCGCTGAGAGGGTTCACTACTGATGAGCCAAGCCCTCTCATTCATTAAATCATATCATTGCAGTAAGGTCTGTAGAGATTTAAAAAAGAAACGCATTGCCAGTAAATTTATTTGTGTAAAAAAAAAATTTAACGATAGAGGGCAATAAAATTTAATTTACTAATATGATGACTTTTATGGTCACAATTTATTCATATAATTGCCGATTGAAATAATGATGACATTTTAAGAATATAATATTTTGAAATTTCAAGAATAGCTATAATTTCAATTACCCTCTTACGAAAAAATATCAATTATTATTTTATTAATTATTTATCTAATATTATCTCTACACACTTATGAGAGATTGCACAGATAAAATATTTGATATCTATATAGATAATGGGCTAACAGAGTTTCCAGTTATAAAGTTTGAAGCTATCTCCTCCAAAGATAACTATAAATAGCCATCTATATACCAAAATGTTCGTTATCCTTTTGCTTCACATGAACGTTTTATTTCCCAAATATTAATAGATATTTTTATTTTCAATTTATTCGATTTTGCAATCGTAGATTTTTTGCCTCCAAATGTTGCTTATCTTATCTTATTTGTTGTTTATCATTATCGAATTGTTTGTTTTTAAAACACGTTCTTTTTGTATTATTTGTTCTTCTTTGGCTCCTTCTGATAACAGCCTTCCCTTCATTCTGAAGAGGCATCAGTTTCCACTAAGGTTGGGTTTTGCTATGACTATAAATAAAAGCTCAAGGCCAAACCTTTTCTAGAGTGGGTCTCTTGCTACAAGAGCCTGTGTTTACACATGGACAGCTCTATGTGACTTTTTATCAAGTGCGAATTTCAGATAGCATATATTCAAAGTTGAACCCAGATATATAAAAACCTAGAATTGAAATTTTATTTTCTGATTTTTTTCTACTTTAAATGTATTTATCTAAACATTTCACCAATGGTTATAGTTCCTCACCAGAAATAGCTTACCAAACATGAAAATGTGGAGGAGCAAAATAACTATTTCTTTCTTTGTTTCATTTTGAATATATTTATATGAATTTAACCAATGCCTGTAGTTTTTCCTACCTGAAAGGATTTTTTTGTATTATTTGTTTGTTAATAAACTATTATTTTCAATTATTTCGATTTGGTCTTCTTTTTATTTATTTTTTTTTCCCACGGCTCTATACATGGATTTTGTACATTTTCAGTGGCCGCCGTCACCTCTGTAATACCTTTTTAGCGGTAAAGTGTATTTGAACAAAAATCAACTGTCTAAATTTGAATTTTAAAATGGTCGAATTAACGGAACAGTCGGATTATCGATAGTGTCGAATTACAGTTTGTCATATGATAGGCCGTAGGTCGGGACATCCAAACATGATCGAAATATCGTGTGTCGAATTTTTTTCATTTTAAATGCATTTTTTATGCATAAGCACCAATGCCTATAGTTTCTCACCTGAAAATAATTTTTTGTATTAACTTTTGTAATTCAATTTTTATTCAATAATAAACTATTTATTATCAATTATTTTGATTATAGGTCTTCTCTTTATTTACCTATTTCCCTCACTGCTCTATACAATAATTTTCTACATTTTTGCACTGTGTTGTCTAATATGTTGTTAATGATAAGGTCTGTTATGGATGATTCCATTCTCATTTTTATATATAAATATAAAAGATCGAACCGAATTTATAAACTGAGAAAGTATTTTCCACTCACCCTTATATTTAAAATGATGCTTCTTGGAAATAAGATTATACCCATTGCAATTTTTGAACCACTATCTCTACTCTTAATAGCTCTGCGGGCCCTTCGGGTAAACCCGGGGCGTTGCCCGGGTCACTCGGCTAGTAATATATAATAAGAAGCATATTTCCAAAATAATAATCTCAAATTTACTGATAAATATTTTTGAATATATAATTAGGGTTTTGAAAAGAACACGATCAAGGAAATATAGTATAATATAATGAAAGTGTTTATACCTTCTGGTCAGGGAAAGGAATTTTGATCTTTGCATTTCTACTCTTTGCTCTATATAAAAATATATGAATCATCTAAAAACCACAAATATACCTTATAATGAGTTTTTTTAAGGTTTGAAACCATTTAGAATTTACTCATCCTCTTTTCTTGATTATCCAGATGTAATATGTAAAATAATAACCAATTTATTCAATAAATTATGTTGTAATTTTATAATTTATAGTTTGTGTACTGAATCAATTTTTTCAATTAGGCGCATTAAGCCATATATTTATTATTATTATACTTATACCAGTGATTTGGCCATTTTTGTATAAATTAAGAGAAATGCCTCTTTCAAAATGGTTCTTAGCTGTCAGAAGACTCGCAGAAACTGTGCGTCCGAGAGCACAGCTCACTTTGAGTGCGCTAAAGCAGGGACGCCATCAGAGAAATCTTCGACAGTAGCCAGAGAGTGCTAAGAGAGATAATATGAATAAACTCGATACATATTTAATGCCAATATATATATATATAATCAATATAGGAAGTTTTATAAATAGAAACAGATTGATATTCTTTCAATTATAAAAAACTATAAAATATATTATTTTTTAACAAAATACACTATTTATGTGTGAACTATCAATTATATTAAATGAAATAAAGTTATTTAACATTCATGAATATTATTATTTAATTTAAATTATTGAGAGCATTGGTCTTTTGAAGCATATATCATTTTTATATATGCAATCACCCACACAGGAAACAACTAAGACAATAATTTTAAAAATACTCGTTGATTTTAACGCCTGTATTGCATTAACTCCTATTTTTAAACTTTGAAACAAGTTGGATAAATCTTTTATATATTCACTTATTCAATTATCATTAAACATATATACTTTTCAGAATGAATTCAGTTTATATTATAGGTATATTAGGTAAATATTTGATAAAATTTATTACGTTTAAAACATTTTTGAAATTTTGAACGGGGGTGGTAGTCAGAGGTTACATTGTAACGTTTTACAAATCAAATAAACTTTGCGAATTTCCTTGTATCTATTCTCTGCGAATAATTCTTGAACCATTATCAAAAGTAATGAGAAATAAATTGTAATACAATATTCCCTAATCTATGCTTTAGTAAGAACATCACCGTTTTTCCATTGATATTTTTAAAATTAATAAAATGTATATCTAAACAAATAATAACGCCTGTAGAGTATTACTGGAATTTGAGTTGCACACACTGCCATCTAGTATCAGTTTTTCAAACTATTTATGCCAAATGTCCATTTTCAACATATATAAATGTTAATTTTTGAATTAAACAATTGAATTGATATATTTTAAATTTATAAATAAATAATTATTTATTAAACTGAACTATTATTTCAAATTTTGAATATATGTTTAATTCCTTAATTGATGGGTTCAAAATCGATTCAGCAACTGTTATCAACAAATATATACAATTTTGGCGAAATTGTATAATTTCAAATCTTATAGATATATATGAATGAACACACACACACACCCAACATGTGATATATTAAAATAAAAATTCTATAATTTTTTCATAAACTCAATTTGAGTGTTTTAGTATTTTTTATCTTGGTAAAAATAAATTGAAAATAAATAAATATGTAGGACACATCTCTATTTGATATTACCTTCCTTTCTGATGTATATAGTTGTTTAATTGTTTTGCATAATATTTCATTTATTAATTAATCTCATAATTTAGTCTGTGAAAATAAAAATATTGGACTGGTTAACAACAAACTGTAAATAGATGGCTTGATGTTATATAGTTATGATATTTAATTAATTGTGATGGTTATGTAATTTTGATCTTCATTAAATAAAATATATACATTTAAATGTGTTTTAAACTTAAATAACAAGCACAAAACACTTTCAAAAATGTCAAATGAATAAATTACTGCAGTAACAGCTCTAAAATTTCCGCTTTTTGTTAGGAACTGTATATCGTAAAAGTTTGAACAGAAAAATGATCGATTCCCGAATGGGAATAAGATTTGAAATGTTATATTTGTTTTGATAAATAATTCATTCATTTTTGTACTTTAAAATGATCTGATATACTTGGAGCATGTCGTCTAATAGTATTATAATGAGAATTCAGACATTTAATCTTTCTAGATGCATATCTATTGTATATTTTAAATAAAAAAAAAACAATAGAAAAATAAATGATAAGTGGGTCAGATGTTGATATTAAAAATAAAGAAGGCATTTCGTGACCACGAGCACATGTGCTTTTAGATGGCAGAGCGCCATATAGTGGAGCAAAAATGAACTAAATGTTTATTTACTTTGCTCCGTGATATTTGGCCAACCCAATTTCTTGATAAATCAAGAAAGGCCATCCACGAACGCGTTTCGCGCTGTTGGGTTGGCCAAATTTCACGGGGCAAACTGAATAAACGTTTAGTTTATTTTTGTTCCACTAGATGGCGCTCTGTCATTCAAAAGGTAATGTGCTCGTGGTCATGAGAAATGTATTCTTTATTTTTATATTATAAAATATATATTTTAAAATTTAAAAGGATGTAAAATACTCGAAAATGTATTCACATATATTTTATAATTGAAATAAACTGTTAAAAGTGGCATATCACGAATAATTCAACGGTATAATACTCTGTTATAATTTGTATAAAAGTAATTTATAATACATTATAAGGCGGCTTATGATTGTAGAACGACATTTGATAGCGATTATTTGTAACCTTAGGGATGAAGTATGAAAGTATGAATTGTAAAGGGTAATGATGAGCGAAGAATTCCCATCCCTGGACACTTTTATTTTTCCGTTCATCATTACTCTTCACAATTCATCCTTTCATACTTCATCTCTAAGGTTAGAAATAATCATTATTTCTCCTTTAAATAAATTCCGATTTTTCGTTCAAAAGAAACACATGCGGGATAATATTCAAATGTCGTTCTACAAATTATATATTGTTGTAGTATTGTCTATGATAATTTGCATATCGGCCTATATATCGCAGCTTTGTTAAACTTGTTAGTATTATAGCTAGCGGTTATTGGATAGGACAGGCCGCTGATAGGCGAGAGCTGCTAGAGTGTATATTTAATTTTATCTCTTGTTATTCCTTATTTTTAATAAATGCAATTGTGTAATAAAATACCTTCTTAATCACCAGCTTTCTTTCTATTCTACTAATTATAATTTTTCCAACAAAAACGAATATAATATCAGAATTTACCAAATTTTTATAAATTCTTGCGCATCAGAACATAAGACAATCGGCGTATACAAACGAAAACATACATTTTTAGCATAAAAACATATAAACATAGAAATTTACATTCCATACAATTGAAAAATCGATAATAAAACAAAATCAAGACACCAAATGAATCAAACGACAAAATATATAAAAGTAAAAATATAATAAATAGGAATCAACACTAACAATGAAATCAATCTACCTATCTAAAATGAATAAGAGAGTTTGGATGAGAAAGACAATCTTGAAAATATGAAGAAATGTTTTGTTTTTTGACAGATAGTTCTGCAAAGAAAGCTCAACTTGTTGATTGATTCTATTCAGGTCAAAAAGACAAAAGACTTCAAGAGTAATCATTAATATTTTAATTCGATGTTATGATAATTGGATATTGGTTCGGTAATGTTAAAAAAGAGTGGCCGTTTTGGGAGGTGTGATTATATATCATCGATTTAATATCTTCAGTCTTCAAATATATATATATGTTACATAAAAGTATTATTTTATTTAAAATTATTATTTCATAGATATAAATACTCATTGTTGTTTTTCCCCGTTGGCCGACTCAAAACTTTTGTACATTATGTAAATATTCTTTTGTTTTTCATCTTTTTTATTCTTACGCCTTAAGACAGGCATTACTTTTTACCAAATTATGTTTTATATATTCCTTAGCTCAATTAAAGCAATTACTGATCAAAACCATTTTTGTTATTATACTTTCACAAGATTTTAGCCATGACTGCACCACCATAGCATACAAATCAATATGATCCAAAACAACAGAAATCTTATCTTTTTTTAAAAAATATAATATATATATATATGGCAATATAATAAGGTGGGGAATGAGAAATAAGGACACCACAAGTTTGGAGAAGGAACCCAGGCAACCAGAGAGAGAGACGGGCCCGGCACAGCCGGGCGGCCGTTCGTGTCGCACACAATCCCCCAACTGTCTTCATAGTCCCGAGGTTCCAAGTAACGGGCCCCAGTGGTCGCCCCCCTTGGAATGTCGCTGATGTCTAAAGTGACCGGACTTTACCCTCCAGTCTCTCGCTGGGTCGACTGTAGGTTTGCTTTATTATACCAGGAAGAGTATATATTATAACATATATATATATGATTATTTTGTGAATAAAATAACAATTCCACCTATGTATGTTGAGTTACAGTCGTGGAAGCTTTGTGAGTAAATAACATGAGTTTGTTGGTCGGGATGTTTTGACAATGGATCTGGTAATGGGATTTCTAGGTATTCGGTCTATTGAAGCGTAGTCAGAAAAGATAGTGTTCTTGCTGGATATTATAATTGAGAATGAGTGAACCATTGGATTATTCTTGATGGAGTAGAGTATTACACGGGTAGTTCGATTTTCTGTTATTTTGGAGTGGGTGAGGCTGTGTTTGAGGTTAAGCAGCGTGGGTAGCCTCCGAATATTTGGATTAGAGTATTCTTCCCTAGTATTGTGACTCTAGGGTGGATTTATGTGTGTATTATTTTGTAAGAGTCTTAAAAATTGTGATCTTGTGTCTTGTTGAATTGTGGAAATCGAAATGGTGGTGGAACGGCTTTTTGATTTTAAAAATAAACTATATATATACAGGGTGCCTCAAAAAATGTATACACACTTTGAACTTCCATAGAAAATTTATTTACCGTTCTACAAAGTTAAATTTCAGGAAAATAGAAACCTGAAAGTCCAATATAAATGAAACATAAATAACAAATGTTAATACTGTTCAAATTGGTGACCTGCAGCATCAATACAATTCTGAGTACGAGTCACCACAGATTCTGTACATCGTATCAAAACGTCCAATGAGATTTCTCTACACACTGCTTGAATCTCATTCCAAAGAATGTCTAGGTTACGTGGTTTACGTTTGTACACCCCATCTTTTACTGTGCTCCACAAGAAGAAATCCAGTGGTGTAAGGTCTGGAGAGCGTGCTGGAAACTCGATTGGCCCCCTGCGTCCTATCCACTGGCCCGACAAATTTTGATCCAGGTAAGCTTTTACGTCCCTGTGATAGTGCAGCGGAGCACCATCTAGTTGAAAATAAAAAACATCATTACCGTATAATGCACGAATGGCAGGAAATATGGAATCAGCAAGCATTGTTAGGTATTTAATACCAGTTACAGTGCCTTCAAATCGAAAAGGTCCAATGAGTCCCCTTGAAGACGAACCGCACCACACATTTACACCAGGCAAATTTACAGCTTTTTCAATTGTAATGTGAGGATTTTCTTCACACCAGTAAACACAATTGTGCCTATTGACAGTTCCATTAAGTTTGCATTGGGCTTCATCCGACCAAATGATGCTACCCATAAATCCCGGTTCACGTATCACCATCTCTTGAATCCATTCACAAAATTGCAACCTTCGATCTGGATCGTCGTCATTTAGCTGTTGCACCAGCCTTGGAAAGTAAACACGATACTTGCCTCTCTTCAGAATGCGTAGCACGCTGCTAGCACTTACATCACTTTCACGTGCCCCTTGCCTTGAAGATTTGTTAGGAGAGCGTTGAAACAGTTCCCTCACTCTTGCGACTCGAACTTGTCCATCGGCCCCAGGTAGCACCTCCTCCACTTTTCCTAATGGCCATGAAATCCTTCTCCCCTGGAACCTCCCAGTCGGGGCAAGCCGTGGCTGGCTCTGGCAGGCTGCGTGGCCGCTCTCTGGTCTGTGGCTGTCTCCTTCGCGGCCTGCGTCCTCCTTTAAAGGAGTTGATCTTATTTCGACTTTCTTGTCAAGAGTGATGGTCTCCAAAGTCTGCAGTGTCCCACTCCACTCTGTCCTTCGGTAAAGGTCCCTCCCACCATCTAGTAGTAATCAATTGTGAGATTGAAGCTCCACGTGAAAGGATGTCTGCAGGATTTTCTTTACCAGGAACGTGCCTCCAATCAGTTATGCTTGAATTTTGTCGAATATTCTTTACTTTTCCCGCGACAAACACTGACCTGTTCATATCACGTTTAATCCCTGCTAAAGCAGTAGTAGATTCAAGTTTCTTCTCCGAAATTAGCTTGTAATTAGGGAGTGGTGGGTGTTCTCCTATCCAAGGTAAATTGACAGAATATCGACCATCTTCATTCTGTTTCACTGTTTGGTTGAAATGTTCCAACGCTGCAACTGACAACTCTTCTTTGCTCTTTTCCTTCATGGGTTCCATGATACCGATAACATCTAATCTCCGAAGATCTTGTATTGTTGCATCACGGACTAAGCATGACAGAACTGATGATTGAGATTTAGTTGTTTGAACATTTCCCAAAACCTTTCCACTAACAGTCCAGCCCAGCTTCGTTTCGAGAGCGACAGGACCAGATTCCAATTCTATTTTCTTTCCTGTTAGTAGCTTGGCGTATACGTCTGCTCCTAGTAGTAGTTCAATCTCCGTGTTCGACCTATAGACATCCAAGTCAATTCCCTTTGATCGAAGTTCCGTCATCCATTCGGTAGGTTGAGCGGAAGGCATTGCACTACAAATCGTTGAGCAGTCTTGTATTTCCCTCAACTTCGTGTTTTAGGAATTCCATAAGTTTCTCCAGGAGGACTTCACTTGATTTATGCTTTCCATCTTCATCAGGCTTGTGATGATGACGAGTCCTTTCCCACGCGACGAAGAGATCTTCAGGTAAAGCTGATTCCACCATGGGGTACAGAATAGCAGCGCATTTATCTGTTGTGACTCCTAAAGATCCCAACGCTCGTAGTTGTGATGATAACCGAACGTATACAGTCGATAAAGGTGTCGTGTTCCTTCCATGAGCATTTTCCAAAGTGATAGCAATCAAATCCCTTACGTACACTTCCACCAACATGTCTTCACGGCCAAAACTGTTTTCTTTCTTCTCGCGCGGGCGTGCCTTTCACTAACAGTGTGTATACATTTTTTTGAAGCACCCTGTATATATATATATATATTAAAAATAAAGAAGGCATCTCCTGACCACAAGCACATGTGCTTTTTAGATGGCAGAGCGCCATCTAGTGGAGTAAAAAGCACATGTGCTTGTGGTCAGGAGATGCCTTCTTTATTTTTAATATCAACACCTGACCCACTTATCTTTTATTTTTTTCTATTGTTTTTTCATATATATATATATGAGGCGATATTATTTTCTCAAAGCCTATAGTATAAAGTCGATTGATAAAACATTATTGAATTTTAAGCCTATAATGAATTGCTATATGAAAGGTTTTACATATTAAAACTTTCTGCTTTTGAATTTTTCCCTGGAGTCGATAATCTTAAATGATATCAGTTGTAACATATTACACTAGGTGGAGCTGATGTCACATACACAAAACAAATATATTATTAGACGGTTATAAAATTGGTATTTAATCAATTAAGATATTGGTAAGTATAACATTTTTATGACCTCTTGTATTTGATTAATATTTGAAAATATTAGCTACGTCAAATCAATTTTATTTTCAAAAAATATCTTTATAATTTAATGTAGAAATATATTACTCTTAAATATATAAAATAAATTTTATCAAGTCTACATTTCTAAATTTGAAAAATAGTTTCAAATACTTCAAATATAAGCTTTAATTAAGTGTATTATCATAAGACTAAAGGCGATTTTGTCTTCCTGAACCACACACCACACAAGGACTCTAATATAAATTCTTTGTTAGAACTAAGGTCATCTAAGAAGATTCTTCACAAAATCCCAAATGCAGAAAGATCTGTTAGAGACTATTGGAGACTTCATCAGTAAAGGTTAACCATGATAATTGTATGATGCATCAGCGCGCCATCTGTTATGAATATTCGAAGCTATTTTAGACGCGTATGATTTTTTTTGGAAATTAAAATAAATTTACTGCCCTTACTGAGCCAGGCCCTCCCTTCAATTTTTCAATTACATTGAGGGCAGTAGAAATTGTTTAATTTTCAAAAGAATCATACGCGTATAAACATGTTTCGAATATTAATGATAATATTGCTTGGTTCTTTTTTTTTGTATTACCTCTACGGTTCCTTATACTGCGTCATTACCTAGGTTAAATCATAATAAAGGGTTAAAAATTATGTGAGGCCTATATTTTTTGTGAAATAACACAAAAAAGTTGAGAGATATTATAGAGAAATCTTCTTATTCTGAATCAAAGAAAGATGGTATGACACTGAGTAGCTATTAGGTTGCTAAATATATACTACTATGTTCTAATCTCACAAGATATATGTAAATATGTAACAAAAATATTATATTTATTGATGTTCCATTAGTGTAATTAATATTTAGTTGATATATATATATATACTCGTATATAGATGAACTAGCCGAATGACCCGGGCAACGCCCAGATTTTACCCGATTAAATGCTTTTATTCAAATACTATTCGTTACAATTATAAATTGTCGCCGTGGATGTCATTCTTGTATAATATATAAATGAGTTTTAAAAATTGTAAAAAAAAAAAGAAAAAAATGCATCGGCCGGGAATCGAACCCGGGCCGCCCGCTTTGCAGGCGAGCATTTTACCACTGAACCATCGATGCTTATGAGAAATAGCCATATTTGGATATTTATTCCATTGACAAAAGCAAACTGTGACAGAAATAAGAATTGATTGATGACTCTGATACTTGTATATTTTAATATCTTTCTCAACTGTAAATATAGGAAAATAAGATTTTGAATTCTGAATCATGGACAAACTTGAGGATTTTGTATCTTATAGAGTATGTATATAGGAATTCAGACAATATCTCTGAAATATATTTGATACACAGTGTATTTATTGATGACAAACGAGATGAATAAGTATGAACTAAATTGCCTCTTTCTCTCTCTCTCTCTCTCGGCCGTGCGGCCACGCGGCGCGCGAGCTCCGCGTTTTTTCGGGATGGAGATGGGCGATATGGAGATAAGCAATCCCTATGGGGTATTGGCGGAGAGCCAACATCAAGACCTACAAGATGGTGTTAGTTCCATCCTTGTAGAAGAAAAGGACGTCGAGATAGCGACGAAAAATAATTCAGCAGAAAATCGCATGAATTTAAACAAAGTAGACGGCCATGTAAATTCGTCTACAAAGAACGGCAGCGATGCAAATCAGTCTGCGGAAACAATCGAGAAAAATGTGAATTGGGCGGATCAAGTGGAGGCCGCGGAGAAGGATGAAGATCCTACACCTTTCATCCAAGTGAAAAAAAGGAAAGCGTCACCTCCTAAAAGCCAGCCGACCAAGGTTGCGAAGTCGGATTCCAGCGCTCCAAAGCCAGCTGGGAAGACATGGGTTTTCAACAGGAATCCCGTGGCAGCCATCAAAAACACCAGGCAACAGCAGCAGATCAACAAGGCCAGATCTGCAGCAGCATCCTTCGATCAGGGCTGCTTTATTGAATGGTGTCCGGATTTCGATCACCTGTCCTACATGAGGGCCTTGGAGGAGAAGCTGGGAAGGGGATCCGTTTTCCAGCTCATGAGAATGTCTGGCCACATGCTGGCCAGTCTGTCCAGTGTGGAGAAGGCCGAGCGCCTGATCGAGGATGGAATTATAATCGGAGACACCATCCTCAGAGCGTTCCCCTATAGGAAAAGGGCAGAAAAAATAATAATCGGAAACCTCCCCATCGCCGTAAAGGAGGAGGACATAGTCGCAACCCTGCGGCCATACTGCAAGGTCGTCTCTCTGGCCTTCGAGATTGTCAACTGCGAGGGCTACTCCTGGGCCACAGACAATAGAGAGGCCTTCATCCTCATGAATGATGGCATGAAGCTCCACCAGCTCCCTGGAAAGTGGATATCAAGTCCAAGGGAGAAACAACACCTGCCTTCATCACGCACGGCGTGAAATGCAGCATGTGCCATCGCCAGGGACATCGGCGAGCCAGCTGCCCCAGGAGAGACAGGGAGGAACGCCCCACTCATCAACAAACACCTAGGCAGGACCCAGCGCGCCTTCCTCCTACCACTCAGTCGCCGTCCTCTGCAGCACTTGCCGTGACTCCCCCAGCAGCGGTTGGCAGGCCTCAGGAGACCCCCTCCAAAAGTGTCTCGGCTCCCGCGGCGTCCACTCCCGTCCAACCGACGCCTGCTACAAGCGCCGCAAAATCACCAGCGGAAGGGGTGTCTTTCTCCAGCAAAGTTAGCGAGGCTAAGTTAGCTGTTCCTGCCCTGCCCCTCCCTTCTGTTCCCAGAGTGCAGGAGGAAAGCTCTCGGGAGGAAGAAACACCGAAGAAGGTATCCTTGGCTCTTGAGCAGCTGAGGCCAGTCCTTGAGCGACTCCCTGACACCATATTCAAGGACATTGAAACGGCGGGCGTTGGGAGAGGAAGGGTGATTCAGGCAATCACCAACAAAGGCCCTATGAAGGAGCTGATCGCTGCCCTGAATTCCGAGCAGGCGGCCTGCCTAACTGACCTCACCACCGGGATGATACTCAATGTAGAGGATAAGGCCTGCCACCTCTACAAGCGGCTCACCACCATCAGAGCTGCAGCTAATAGAAGAATGTCATGAGCTTCCGCATGGCATGCCTCAATGTGCGCGGCATTGCCGTTCGCGAAAGGAGTGTGGAGTTGTGCTGCTTACTTAAGCAGCACGCAGTTGATGTCGCGTTCGTCCAGGAGACGAACGTGCTGGCCCTGAACAATGTCCGGGACCTCTGCCTGGGCTACAGCGCCGTCTTCGCGCCATCATCGACACCCAGGGGATCCGGCCTCGCCGTCATCGTGGCGCCGGGAGTCACCGTCCTCTGGCATCGTGTCCTGTGGCCAGGCAAGATTGCCATCGCCAGCGTCAAGATCCGGGGTCTCGAGACCCGCGTCATCAATTGCCACCTCTCCCACACTCCCGAAAAACGGCATCTCCAACTGCAGATCATCGCAGTGGAAGCCATCAGAGAAGATGCGTGGGCCCTCGGCGACATCAACATCTCCGAGGAGTCTTCGAGCGACATCGGGTCTGGAGCCGTGGATGCCTTCGCGGAACTCCTGGACCGGACCGCCCTCGTCGACATCGCCGCCATCTTCGATGCCACGCCCCTGCCTACCAGGGTCGCCAGTTACGGAAGCCGGGTTGACGCCGCCCGTCTGGATCGAGTCCTTATACCATCAAGACTCTCTGGGCGCGTCACCCGTTACTGGACCCTAAATTACCGCAACTCGGACCACCGTGCCATTCTTCTCCAAGTGGGGGATCCCCCTTCACCGTCTGCGCCATCCATCTCCGCGCTACTGCGATCAGCGCCAGTCATCGAGAGGATTGAGGCGCTTCTTAGCGAAGCTTCGCAGGAAATCGAAGGCATCCCTACTGGAGATCTATGGGGAAAATGGGGATAATTGAAGCGGGAACTCGTTGAAGACATCAAGTGTCTCTACGTTCCCCGCGTTGAAGATGAGGACTACGTCACCAGGGCAAGTCGGTTTCTTCGCTCCAGGCTCGAGGCTGAGACCGTGGAGGCGGACTACCCTTCACTGCCTGAACTTGGCCGTGCCCTGCGTGTCCGACAACATCGCGCGGAACTGACGACCGTCTTCGACGCCCAGGGGAACCTCTTCGAGGGAAAGAGCCTGAGGCGCTACGTCTTCAACTCCTTCAGAGAGCGCTTCAACGGCTCTACCTGCAGCCCGGAGGACATCGCTGGGTTCTTGGAGGGAGCTACTGAGTGCATCACTCTGGAGGACAGTGACCCGCTGATCGAGCAGATATCTCCTTGAATGAGGTGGAAGTTGCCATCAGCCGTCTGCCTCAAGGGAAAGCGGCTGGTTGGGATGGCATACCCTGCGAGCTTGTCAAGGGCTTCGAGGACTTCTTCGGTGGAGTCATACATCAAGTCCTCGCCGAATCCAAGCTTCGCGGGACTCTTCCAGAATCATCGAGGAGGAGTATCATCTGCCTCGTCCCCAAAGCGCACGGTGGTCCGGGCCTAAGCGGTTACCGGCCCATATCACTTCCGACGACGGACTACAGAATCGTCAGCGGCGTTCTTCTGGGTCGTCTACGTCGCCACCTTCAAGCTATCGTGCCGGATTGCCAGACATACGCCATTCCGGGAAGATGTCCCTCTTGGAACATCGCGTGCGTGTCTGACGAGGTGGCCCTGGCCTTCAAGAACAAGACGCCGCTGGCAGTCATCTCCTCCGACCTGCAGTCCGCCTTTGACAACGTGGACCGAGAGTTCCTGGCCTCCCAGCTACGCATCATCGGCCTGCCTCCGCCCTTCATGGAATGGCTCCACCTGCTCTACGCGGAGGCCGACGCTACCATCAAGGTGAATGGAAACTTCACCCGCCCATTCAAAATGCGCAGAGGGCTTCGGCAGGGTTGTGCCTGCAGCGCAGCCCTTTTCTCCATCTTTACGGGTCCCCTCCTGCGCCACTTGGAGAGAATTCTCGGAAGAGGGAACGTCCTGGCGTACGCCGATGACATTCTCCTGCTGATCCGCGAGGATTGGCAGTTTGAGAGAGTCAAGACCATCTTTGACGAATTCCGGCGTGCATCGGGAGTCAGCGTCAATTTCCCGAAAAGTAAAGGACTGTGGTGCGGCGCCTGGAGGGACCGTGCCGACTCTCCGCTGGGCATCTCGTGGTCCGCATCCTCCATCACGGTGCTGGGCTGCGAAATAACATCAGGCCATGGAACCTCGGTCCAGGAAAATCACCTGCTGGGCATCTTGGAGAGGGCGATCTCCAGATGGTCCCCATTTGTCCGCGGCTTCTCCCTGGTGGGGCGGGCGAGAGCGGCCAACTCGCTAGTACTGGCGGCGGTGCTCCACCATCTGCACGGCTACCTGCCCGGTGATGCCACTATCGCCAAACTGCAGGCCAGGCTGACGCGGTTCGTCTGGGGATCCTGCCATCGCGCCGCATGGCTCATGGGAGGTCTACTGGCACGTCCTGTGTCCGTCGGTGGCGTAGGACTGCTCGACATCAGGACCCAACTCCAGCTCGCCTGCTTCAAGGGGGTCCAGGCTGCATCCCGAAATGGAGGCAAGAACGCCTACTCTTGGCTGGTGGAGTCTGGAGCCTGGATGACCCCCTTGTCCTCGGGTTCCTGGTTGCTGCCTCGCCGCCGCCGGCTGCTGGATCTATGGGGGCAGGCCTCCTCCATCCTGGGCCTGAACCATCGGGTGTTGCCTGCTTCCACTCTACTGAACCTGCCCCTCGTCGGTGCCTGCAGGTTCCTGGCGACGCCATCGCTTCGGGCTCCCTCTAGATGGAGAGGAGTTCGCGTCCGCGACCTGCCAGGCCCTGCTCCGCCGCCCATCGCCAGGCTTACAAGAAGCGCCTGCGAAGATGCAGCTGCTCTTGGGGCATTTTGCCAACGCCTGGTGGCGGACAACGCGACGAGCGTCTACAGGGAGCGGACCTTGGAGGAAGCCGTGGTGCTGCGCGGGACGGCCACGCCGTTCTTGCGCATCAGCACACGCACTGCGCGTCGCATGTTGGAGCGTCCCCGCCTGGCCGCCGTTCCCATCTCGCGGTATCTCCGGCGCTGGGCGCCTGTCGTCGACGTGCCCTCCACCAGCCTGGCGTTCTCATCTCTCCGTCGCTGCTCCTTCGGGGGCCATGCAGCGGACATCGCTCTGCGGCTAGCCCTGCACGCCCTGCCTCATCCGGGGCACCCGGCGTCGAGCCAGCCCGTCTGCATCGCCTGCGGCTCCAGCGACCTGTCGCTGGCTCATCGCTACTGGTCCTGCAGCGCCGTCCGCCCTCTCATCCGAGAGGTGTTCTCCATCATCGGGCGGCCGCCGGACCTGCAATCCTGGATCTTCGCGGTGAACCTCGAGAACCACGCCATCACCATCTCCTTAGCGGCAAAGCATGCCATCTACGTTTTCTTCGTAGATCGCGAAATGCGTGGTATCGCTGGGGACCCATTGGCGATCTTCCATCAAACTCTGCAGCGGTGGCAGAGGCGCCATGTACATAGTTGTATTTTTAATCATTTTTAAAATCATTTTTTATTATAACCATCATCCTCATTATAAATTTCTCATTTTCTCATAATTAGTGCGGACTGTGCACTTTACATGTATTGACCAGATGTCAATAAAAATATGTCAATTGTCAAATTGTCTCTCTCTCTCTCTCGCTTTCCTCGAAAAAATAAATCGAGTGGCAACATCAAACACTTTAAACTTTTAAGTTTTGTCCATGAGTGAATAAATGGCGTTTATTATGGATAAAATTGATACATTATATCGGTTGGGATTTCTATATGCCTATTATCTGAGTAAGAATTCTTAATTGATCCCTAGACAATACCTGTTAGATTTTGTGAATCAAATTGTAGATAGAATGGTTTTATTACTTTTAGAAATGAACTGTAGTTTGATATTATTCTCAAAGATATAGTATGAAAATTATTCCTAAACATTAAATAATTTTAAGTTCATAAATATATTTATATGATAGATTTGTCATTCCCTTGAGAAGATTGACAGTGAGTTACTGGAACGTTGAGAATTAAATACATTATTGGCTGATGTAGTTATATTTTTTCCTAAAATGTTATAGGTATTATACATATCAAAAATATCTACTTTTAAAATTTCTAGTTGAGTGTGTTTATAATAAAGAATAATATCAATTGTAAATTATTTCACTAGGTGGAGCTTATATTACTTCACAAAACAAATACATTAGTAGACGGTTAAAATATTGATGTTCTATTGTTGTGTAAACTGAAATATTAGCGACTAAAATATATTTATGATCTATGTTTACTTCTTATTTAAAAATATAGTAGTCAAATCAATTTTATTCTGAAAGAATATGTTTTTAATTCAGTTTAAAATATTTGCTTTTGAATGTGATAATAATTTATCGAGTCTCCTCACAAATTTATATATTTTAAAAATAGGTTAAGCAGTCTCCAATTTCTACCCACCATGATTACCATGACCTGTGCCACGTGTACTAGGGATAAGCAAAAAGATAAAATAGGTTCAGATACCTCAAGAATAAGCTTTACCTAAGAGAATTATCATATAACTAACCCTGTTTATATCATCTTGATTTATAAAAATAGTATCTAGGTCAAATCAATTTTATTCTCGAAAAATATGTTTATTAATGGTTAAAATATATTTTTCCTTTCGAATTTGGTCGATAATTTATCGAGTCTCCACACAAATTTCTATATTTTAAAAATAGGTTCAGATACCTCGAAAATTAGCTATAGAGATTTAACACAAATCTATTCTGTTTATATCATCTTTAGCCACATATTGACTAGATAGGAACTTCTTTGTCAAAATTGACAGGTTATTTAAGAGTAAAAATATTCTTTTAAAAACAAAGTGCAGAATGATATGATTATAGCTTTTAGTGCAACTCTTCTGAAAGACTTAACCATGATAAGAATATCTTGTTCTGTACTTGGTTCTAACATTGATTATACCGTATCATAATTCTGAGTCATATCACGAATCATGATAAAATAATTAAAAATACATGAGGTCTATTTTCTTCAACTGTAAACAAATACAAACAAGTCGAGAAAACGGAGGAGTCTCTGAAAATGGTATGACACTGAGAAACTTTTAGATTGTGAAAATATATACTACTAGGAACTAATCTAACTAGAAATATGTAAATAGGTGACATAAATATTATATTTATTGAGATGTCATTGATTGTCATTATTTATTAAATATTGAAATAGATGGAAAATTACGGTAATTTAAGGGAAATAATTTTTAATTTTATACATTCATTGAACTCAAGGAAGTTTTTACATGCAAATATAGGATTCAGACAAAAACTCAGAAAAAGATTTGGTTCACAGTTACCTTTAAGAAACACGAGATAACCAAGTATGAACAAAATGGCTTCTGTCTCCCTAAAATATAGACATCCGATGACATCAAACATTTTCAATTTCTTTAAGTTTTTGTCAATGAGAGTGAATATATGAAGAGAAATGATACAAAATGATATGGAATGATTTCTTTAACTGGTTTGTATTTTATATATGCCCATTATTTGATGGATTCCTCATTGATTCCTGGGCATCTATATTAAGTCATTGTGTAGGTGCAGTTTGTTGATGATACTTGAATGTACTATTTCTGTCGATTTAAAGTTTGAAAGATGACATATAAATTCATTATGTTCTTATAATTGACACCTATTGTTAATTAATAACAAAAATAAATAGAATTTACAAAAAGCCTTTATTTATTGCCTTTAATTTTAATTAAATTTTAAACATATTAAAGATAATATTATTTATTTACACATATAACTATATGTAAATTAAAGAACAAAATGTATATTAATGTAAACTATATGTAAACCTATGTAAACTATATGTAAATTAAAGAAAAATAAACCAAAAAAACGTAAACATTGGCGACCGCCATTCTTCTTTGTCTGCCAGCAACTGTTCTATACTCGATTCCGCGCAGGCGCACACCACGCCGACCGCCACCACGTGTTGTTCGATGGGGTCGTGTTTTCGAGCCGCTCGCCCACTATAATGGATATTTAACACCTATGGTCCTTCTTGGTCATATTGTATTTGTATGTTCAATAAAATATTCCATTGTATCAATATTAAGCTGGAAATATCAAGCCTCCAGGAATATATTTCTTTTTAACATATTTATTTTGTCATTTTATCGTGTTTTTCTCCTGTAGAAGGGCTTCCATGCCCAAAACTAGAGAGATTTGCAAATAAAATATTTTAAAAAGTAACCTATCTAAGGAGGCTGATATTTCCATCTTAATTTAGATGTCTCTTGATTCTTGTCTGTATAGGTCTCTTGAAGTTTAACAATTGTAAAAGCACTGACAGTTCACAAATGGAATATTGTTTATTAGATTGGCAATATTGTGCATTTTTCTCTAGTTCATAAATATATTTTTTCAATTCTATTTCCAAGTTTGGTGAACAGTTGAAAAGAATGCGGAATCATATTTGTGATTGAAGAGGGTAAAGGTATATTTGCTATTGTACGATAATTATTCTTGATAAGTTTCAGATTGGGTTTATAGCTGTTTTAACTATATATTTAGTTCGCTATTCTATTTTTTTTGGTTGAGCCTATCATATACTAGCTTTAATTCGATGTTTATTTTATTTTTTGTATAAGCCAACTCATTTTTTCATTTGTTATATCACAAGAAAATCAGTGGTAAAAACTATATAACAAAAATAGCATACACACTAACTCTTTGAAAATAAGAAAACAAGAACCAATGCAAGTGTAGAGGAGGGTCTCTACTGTAGAACTGCCTTCGTTCGACACATTATCATGTAGTTGTGATTTTGTGATTTGTTGAATAATGGGAATCAAATTGTAGATAGTATGACTTCATTACTTTTAGAAATATAAGGTGATATTATACTTAAAGGATATAGCATAAAATGATTGTTAATCATTATAGAATTTCAAGACTATAAAGAATTGCTATTTAATAAGTATATATATTATACATATTTTAAAACATTATACTTTTTAATTTTACCCTATATTTATGTTATCTATAATCATTGCTGATCTCAATTGTAACATATTACACTAGGTGGAGCTGACCTCACTTATACAAAACAAATACATTATTAGACGGTTATAAAATTGGTGTTTAATCAATTGAGATATTGGCAAGTAAAACATTTTTATTGCCTCTTGTATTTGATTAATATTTGAAAATATTAACTACGTCAAATTAATTTTATTTTCAAAAAATAGTTTCATAATTCAGTGTAAAAAATATGAATGTTTTGTATCTATTTGCGTTTAATTTATCAGGCACAGATTTCTATATTTGAAAAATAGTTTAAAATACTTCAAAACTTCATGAGTATAAGCTTTAATTAAGTGTATCACCATAAAACTAAGGTCGTTTTTGTCTTCCTAAACGACACATCGACACAAATAGAGCTCCCTTGTTAAAACTATAGTCCTTCTATTGCTAAGTCTGGTGAACAATTAGATGAAAGGCGGATCCCTATCTATGTTTGAAGAGGATAAAGAAATATATTTGCTATTGTATAATAATTCTTCTGAATAAGTTTCAGTAGCTGTTTTAACTATTGATTTAGTGCGGTTTTCTCTTTTGTTGGGCATATAATATACTATATTTGATTGGATAATTCTTGATTTTATGGTATAAAGTGTTCATTTTTTATTTATTATATCACAAAAATCAGTGACATAAACTTTAATCAAAATAGCATACACACTAACTCTTTGAAAATAAAAACAAGAATCAGTGCAAGTGTAGAGGAGGGTCTCTACTGTAGAACTGCCTTCGTTTGACACATTATCAAGTAGTTTTGATCTTGTGATTT
This sequence comes from Cordylochernes scorpioides, assembly GCA_030710605.1. Taxonomy (NCBI): domain Eukaryota; kingdom Metazoa; phylum Arthropoda; class Arachnida; order Pseudoscorpiones; family Chernetidae; genus Cordylochernes; species Cordylochernes scorpioides. The sequence goes on along the minus strand of CP092883.1, from coordinate 24,970,521 downwards.
GTTGAATATTGGGAATCAAATTGTAGATAGGATGACTTCATTACTTTTTGAAATATAGTATGGTATTATATTCAAAGGATATAGCATAAACATGATTGTTAATCATTATAGAATTTCAAGACTATAAAGAATTATTTATTAATAAGTATTATACATATTTTAAAACATTATATTTTTTAAATTTTACCCTATGTTTATGTTATCTATAATCATTGCTGATATCAGTTATAACATATTACACTAGGTGGAGCTGATCTCACATACACAAAACAAATACATTATTAGACGGTTATAAAATTGGTGTTTAATCAATTGAGATATTGGCAAGTATAACATTTTTATGACCTCTTACATTTGATTAATATTTGAAAATATTAACTACGTCAAATTAATTTTATTTTCAAAAAATAAGTTCATAATTCAGTGTAAAAAATATGAATGTCGTTCACCTATTTGTGTTTAATTTATCAGGCACAGATTTCTTTATTTGAAAAATAGTTTAAAATACTTCAAAACTTCATGAGTATAAGCTTTAATTATGTGTATCACCATAAACCTAAGGTCGTTTTTGTCTTCCTAAACGACACATCGACACAAATAGAGCTCCCTTGTTTAAACTGAGGTCATCTTAGAAGATTATTTTCCCAAATCCAGGTGCAGAAATTGCTATCCTTTAGGGGACTTTATCTGAAAGTGTTAACCATGATAATAATTCTCGGTTCTGTTTTTTTTTATTGGCTCTACATTTTCTTATTCTGTATCATTCCCTAGGTCACATCATGATCTACTTATATAATTGCCTTATTCTGTCTGTGTAAAGTTCACTGTGTGAAGTTCACGGATAGATTTTGGTCAGAATGGATAAAATAAAAAAAGTGTCAAGGGATGGGAATCGAACCCACGACCTTCCGCTTACCAGGCAGATGCCATGACCACTAGGTCACCTGACCACAATTTATAATTGTAACAAATAGTATTTGATTCAAAACATTCAATCAGGTAAAACACGGGCGTTGCCCGGGTCATTCGGCTAGTTCATAATAATGGATTAAATATTACATGAGGCCTATTCTTTTATTGTAAAATAAAGCTATATATTATAAAAATAATTGCTAAACATTAAAGAATTTCAAATCTGTAAAGAAATGTTACATGATAGATTTTTGTCATTCTCCCTTGAGAAGAATGACAGCGAGTTTAAAAAACTTCGAGAATTAAATACATTATTGGTTGATGTAGATATTTTTTCCAAAAATGTAATCATTATTATACATATTAAAACTCTCTACTTTTGAAATATTTCCAGTTATGTGTGTTTATAATAAAAAATAATATCAATTGCAATTTATTACACTAGGTGGAGCTGATTTCACTTATACAAAACAAATGCATTATTAGACAGTTATAAAATTGTCGTTTAGTCAACTGAAATATTGGCAAGTAAAATATTTTCATGATCTCATATTTACTTCTTATTTGGAAAATTATTAGCTATGTCAAATTAATTTTATTCTCGAAAAATATGTTTTTTAATGATTATAAATAATAAATTTCTTTAAAAATAGAATCGATAATTTATCTAGTCTCCACACAAATTTCTATATTTTAAAAATAGATTCAGCTTCCTGAGCCACATACTGACTAGATCGGAACTTCTTTGTCAAAAATGACAGATCATTTAAGAGTAAGAAGATTTAAAAATAAGCAAAGGGCAGAATGATCTGATTATAAATTTTATGGCGACTCCTCTATATTTATTGGGATATTTTCTTGTGAAAGGTATTAAATACTAGATTTAATTTTTTGGTTCTACATTTTAATGTATAATAATTAGTGTATGCTCTTTTTAGTCCTTATTATACAAAATAACAATGGAAGAATCTCTAACAACTCTTCGAAAATAGAATCAAGAACCAATGAAAGTGTAGAGGAGGGAAATCACTGTAGAATTCTGATATCAGCTGGACAGTTCTACGAAGCAAGAGCTTCTAGGGACATAACATAGATGCTACGTATCCTCTAGCCTTGCCTCATGCTGCAAGTACTGCCGCTTCAAAAATTTCAGACCTGTATATGTGGACGAGGCCTGAACAAAGAGTAAATCAGGATAGAGGCTTTGCAAAAAGCTAGAATTCACGCACACAAATTTATTAATATCACTCTGTTCTATACAAATTCACCACAGAAAGGAAGCATAGATATAGCTCCTATACTCCAGGTAGCACAGAACCAAAAAATAGCCTTCAAGGTCTGATGCATGTCCATTGGCCACATATTCCACCGTGTATATGTCCAGGTTTTCGTAACACTGAAAACATTAGTTTGGAATCAGCCGCGTTCTAGTCTTCGTTTTCCACACACACACACACAAAAGCCTTTATTAAGACACACAGGTCTTACAGAGGATTCTCCTTGGGGTTACAAGACGGAGAAACCTATGAAAGTGGGAAATATACGAAGGGGTAAAAATGGAGAAAGAATATATACACATGGTAAATATATACAGGTAATATATTCGTTTTCCTTAACCGAATAAATCACGACAATCAGCAAGTCCATTATTTTCCTTCGAAGGTTTTGACTGCGTCTTGTAAAAATTCATATAAAAAAGAAGAGACTTGATCAAACATCAATATATTAATGGTTATATATTTGTTGTCTCTATCCGATTGACAATTATCCAGTTAAGGTTTCCCGTAGTCTAACATTTGAATTGATTTCAAGATTGTTTGTGAGCTAATAATACAATATCATTTTAGAGCTTTTTTAAAAAATCTTATTCCCGATCAATTAACTTTATATTTTTGATATAAAATTGAATCGAGTATATTTAGAAGCACACACAAAACTCAATTTCACTAAGCAATTAATTATTAGCTGAAACCTTCCAGAATTTATATCAATAATTGGATATTAAATATATATATTGGATATATAATAATTATGAACGGAAAAATATGTCCAGGGTAGCCTAGTGGACTTGGCATCTGCCCGGTAAGTGGAACACTGTGGGTTCGTTTCCCATTCCTGGACACTTTTATTTTTCCGTTTATCAATACTCGTTACAATTCATACTCTCATACTTCATCACTAAGGTTAGAAATAATCGTTATTTCTCCTTAAAATGGGTTTAGATTTTTCGTTCAAAAGAAACACATGTAGGATATTTTCAAATGTCGTTCTATGGTCATGGGCTGCATTATATTGTATTATATATTAAATTATACCAATAGACCAATAAAGTCACTGACAAAAATATTAAACGGCCACTTAGGTCTTAAAATGTATGATTTTTATTTGGTATTTGTGTTACACGCTGAAATTTTCATATTTATAAAAAATAATAATAATAAAATAGGAAGTAAAGAAAAAGCAATTTCTTGGTCGTGTAACTAAAGGTTATTGATGGCTTGTTGTTGGATTTAATTTCCAAGCTTATTATTATTGATTAAATTTTTATCGGTATTTGACCACTCTGATTTTGTTGATTGTTCGATAGCACATATATAATTTTGATTGCTGTATTTCCCATTATTTTTTTCTTTCTATTATGTTATAATTGTAATATTTGTATGTTTAAATAAAATCATTAATTAAAAAAAACTCCTTCATTAACTAAAAACTCCTTCACTTGTGCTATCTTTCGGAAATTTAATTTATTAAATTACTAATCAAGAAATGGTATTCAACAAATTATGGAATAAAATTAAAAATCAACTATTTGTTGGTATTTATTCCGACAGATGGCGCAAGTCATCAGCAACTTTCTTTTGCACGATCGGGAGATGCCTTTTTACTAATTTATCCACCTGTTCTCAGTAAAATTTAACCTTTAAACTATTTTTTTAATAAGAAGTGTTACAAATAGAATAACTACACGAAACTATGCGTTGACGAAAAGTTTTTTTAAGCTCGTTATTCTAAAAAAAAAGGATTTTTAGAATTTGCATTTTTATCATGATATATTTTTCGAGGTTTCTTAAAAATTCACTGAAATTATTAAGAAGTGAGTTTTAATCAAATTGGCCAATATATTTTTACGTACGAACTTGAAAAGTATCTCTTGAATTCAACCGTTGAATTATACCCTTGCTGCCATCTATTATCAACTTTTGAAACTATTTATGCCAATTTTCCATTTTTTCAATATTAAAATGGATTTTAGAGTCGAAACAATTAAATTCACATATTTTTGTTTTTTTAGAAAACTATTTTTCTTGATTTTTAAACTTCAACTATTAATTTTAATATCAAGAATAAATTTTATTTCCTCATTAATGAGTTTAAAATCAATTAAAAAATGATATTAACAAAATATAAATTTGGCGAAACACACTTATACACAAAACTCAATCAAGCTTCATATTTTAAGCATAAACCACTTTTTTATTTGCTTAATCATTTATTTATTTCAATTCAAAACGCTATGTCCCCCTAGGGACACTTGCGCTAAATGTACATACAAATATAACAAAGAAAATATTCAACATGGAAAGATACACAGAAAGTAACTTAGAAAGATTCATAAATATTATTTACATATAGAGATATTCTTTGTATTTTATTTACAGTTACATCATTAAATTTAAAATATATACATATATATACACACATATATACGCATACACCTATATATTGTTTACAACCATATAATATACCGACGGATCTCCTCTTAATGTAAATTCGAACCATCTCTCCTTTTGAAATAATATAATAAAATATCATAGGGCAATAACGTGTCATCTATATAAAAGAAATGGAATCATCAAAGCACGGAGGTTTTTTTAAACATAAAAAAAACCTTTATTATCCGTACTGCGATGAAAATATATTGGGAGGGCTTGTCTCATCAGTGGTGAACCCTCTTAGCGGTTTCGCCAATTTACTTTACCAGTCCGCTTTTTAGAACTCTAATCATCGCAGTAAGGACAGTAAAAGTTTTTTTCATGTTTAAAAGAAACATTCGTCTGTGAGGCTTCCATTTATTATATATAGATGGAACGTTATCGTCTTATAATTAATTATGACTAACTGGCCTTGTACTTATTGTTTGCGGAAGAGCATTGCTCTATGCAAATATTTATATGTAATTCTACTGTCCTGAAAGCTTATGTCCATATTTGGTTGAATACCATTTCTAAGATTTCAACCTTCTGTATAGTAACAGAATTGTTTAATACATTATTTAATATACAGTTATCAGCGTCATAATCAAGCAACAATTCTTAATCAATTCTGTCACCGTTTGCTTTGTGAATGGAATAAATACCCAAATATGGTTATTTCCCCTAACCATCGGTGGTTCAGTGGTAGAATGCTCGCCTGCCACGCGGGTGGCCCGTGTTCGATTCCCGGCCGATGCATTTTTTTTTACAATATCTAAAACTCATTTATATATTATACAAGAATGACATCCACGGCGCCAATTTATGATTGTAACGAATAGTATTTGAATAAAAGCATTTAATCGAGTAAACCCCGGGCGTTGCCCGGGTCATTCGGCTAGTTAGAGCTCTAAAAGCGGTGTGGTAGATTAAATTGTCGAACTGTTAAGAAACTAGAGAATATATATATGATAATCTGTATATAGGATTATGCAACCCCACCACAATCTATGTATAATGAATCGTCTGAAGCTTTAATAAAGGTTAGGCCTCGCGAGATGGGAAAGAACAAGGTACAGGATTGGACCATCCAGGAAGTAAAGGTCACTGCCCTGGACCCTTAAAACATAAGTTCAAAGGCCTTCTTCTTCCTGGAGGATTTCAATCATGGCGACAATGGAGGTACTGAGCCAATCACCTTTAAGCATGACAAATTGATAGCGAATCATCAGAGAGCACGTGGAAGAATCTCAACCAATGAGAAGTCGAGAGAGTCGATGACGATTATCTCGGACAAGAAACAAAAATAAGGTAGGTGACCGTGCTATGAGATAGGTGTGCTCAACATAGGCTCCAACCAAGGTAGTGTACGCTCCACCATGTGAAAGGCCAGCTACCTCCTCCAATCTCATTCTTCTCCCACTCGCAAAGGTCCTTTTCTACCCCATTTAGGTGTGTTCTTTCTTCCCCTGTTGAACATATCATCCGACCAAGACTGCCTCAACCACTAATTCAACCCCATATCCACTCAACCATACAATTCGACATATATATATATATATAATGAGATAATTATATAATAGTTTGTTGTACTCGCCTAAATTTTATCCTATCCCATCTAAATACACGTATCTGGGTTACCAGCTGACAGCGTCAAACTCAACTCAACAGGCGGCAAAGCATTTTAAAAACAAGGCGCTAAATGCTATTAATGCGGTCTGGGCAATATCGACTAAAACAAGAATCAACTCTATCAGATCCTCACTCAAGCTCCTAGACTCAATGGCTCTGTCAACCTTGCTCTACGCAGCTCCAATTTGGGCAAACAACCAAAAAAAAAAAAACTTGGTTGACAGGGTACAAGAGAATTTTTTACGGAGACCTATAAATTTACCCAGATATACTCCTGGTTTCATTCTACGTATGGAGTGCGGAAGAACGTCACTGGGAGTTACGGTGCTGAAACTTACACTCGGGTTCTGGCTTAGAATTCTAAAAATGTACAGTAGCCGACTCCCCCATATATGCTTAGCTCAACTATATGAGATATCAAGAAATAGAAATATATATATTAGACTCGCGGAAAGTTTGGCCAACATACTCAACTCAACAGGATTTTCTTGGTTAATTAACTGCAACGATGCAAGGATTATCCGGAAAGAAATATCATTAATAACTAAAATTGCAATAGAACAATCTATTCAAAGTGACCAGGCAAAAATAGAGAATTCTAAATTGTACCCTTACTATAAGTATTTACACAGTTCATTCCGAATTGAAAACTATTTACTTAGCAACTTTCCATTCCCAGTAAAACACTATATCGCACAACAGAGATTACTATATTCGTTTTTCAAGGAAAACCATACAAAAATTTCAGGGAGGGTGATGTGATTTGTGATATCTGCAAAGAAAATATGGAAACTGAACTATCTCATTATATCTATGAATGCCAAGATATTAGCGAGGAGAAAGGGACATTCTTTTCAACGGTAGACACCAGCCAACTTAGGTCAATCCAAACGATGTTAGCCAGTGCCCAAACAAGTAGACTAGTTGCTCAGGCCCTATATAATCTTTACAAGGCAGTAGGTGTAAAGAGGGAGAAAAGAGAACTCGGAAGCTATTGTTCCTACACCTCAGAATGATGACGAAACAACGAGGGGCCATCGTGTTGGTCGACGATGAGATTGCGGAGCTGGTGATAGGGATGGCTGTGCTGGAGTAAACCTCCTTTTTGTGTCTGGATGCGATATTTATGGCGAACTAAATAACTTAGTCCCTATTTCTGCTCCGCGCTTATGAAATTGAAGACTTGGGGCGATGGCGTCGACCTTTCATATTAAATCTTACTTTTCCTTATTACTAATAATTGTACATAGTTTCGGAACTACTGGTTTCCTGTGCTGCTCTTTTCCTGTTATTGCACCTTGTACGGAGAATCTGTATAAGACTAACGTCTTAATAAAGGCTTTGTGTGTGTTTGTGTGACTTACAATATTCAGCGCTATTTCTTGATTTATCTAGAAATTGGGTTGGCTAAATATTAGGGAGCAGGCTGAATCAATGTTTAGTTGATTTCTTTTCTACTAGATGGTGCTCTCTCTCTCTCTCTCTGCCAAATAAAAATCACATGTGCTCCTGGTCAGGATATGCCTTCTTTATAAATATATATATATGTTGTTATGTGGTTTTATCCTGTTGGATGACTGTAGTGTGGCATGTAGGTTGCCGTCGTTGTGGCCACAATGTTCTGAGTGGTTTCAGGCGTGAAATGAATTACACAAAAGAACGAGACATGTTGGATGTCACCACAGAGATGGCGAGAGAGCAAGTGAAGGCGACGCCAGTCAAAGCAGGTCTGTCCAGAGTGGTCTGTCAATCCTCATGTCTCAAAGCGGACTGATCTATGTTTTTGAGCCTAAAGGGCACACCTGGTACCCGACATGTTTTTCGGACATTTTTTTCCTGTTTGGCGCCGGCTGTCAATCACCGAATTTTATTATGTCGCTTTGGTAATACATGATGGACAAACTTGCTAGTTGAATTTTGTTTTACAGTTTTGATTGTTATACTATAGCTAAATTACACAGAGAGAGGGCTTTTTTTAGGTATTTTAAATATTTCTCTGTTCACTTTATTAAGTTCATATAAATTAAATATTTCAATTTAAAATCGTATTTGTAAAAAATTTACCATTCCTAACCAAAAAATATATTTTTTTTCAGATCTTATAGTTAATAAATAAAAAAATACTGTATTTATATGTGATATCAAGTATTTTATTCATTACCTATGATAAATGAAAATAGAACATAAAATAATTTGAATTGAGCATCAATATACAATGGATACAATTTCTACAAAAAGACATTTTAGAAAGACAAATTTTATACACTATAATCTATTGATCTTCAAGTAAAGTTACTTTTGACTGTAAAATATATACCATACTTTAAAAGAATACTCTCTCTTTCCAATAAAATATATAACAACAGATAGTCAAATCCATCTCTCTCATTTTTATTTTATTTTGCTGTGCTTGAAAAAAAAAAGGTCAAGCTGCAAAAGAAATAACATTTGAATTTTCTTCAAATATCGGTTATAAATACCCAAAAATAATTCCTAAGGAAGATTATGTATCCAAATATAATTTAACTCAATTAAAAAAAAAAAAAAAATTCACTATTTATTCTTACATCATATTTTATCAAAGAAATGAATCTTTAAAATGTTTCATTAGAAGTTTTGACGGCAGTATTGCACTGCCATCTATTATCTTATTTTGAAATTATTCTGATATTTTATTTTTCTTCTTTATTAATGTTTTAATACTCTTTAAAAAAATCAAGCAAATATAAAATATATTATATTAAAAATATTTTAATAAAGTTTGCATATGTTTAATGATATTTCATTAGATGAATATTGAATAAACATTTGAAGATGATGAACGTAGATGTTAAATTAATAACATATTTACCAACTAAGATAAACAAAGACATTTGATTGTGTTTTCTAGCGGTAAAATAATGTTAAATTGTTCACCCAAATTTAACACAATATATGCCTTAATTGAGTTAATTTGTAAAATATGTTAATATATTTAGGAGTATAAGTAAATTTCTGAGTTTTTTTTTTATATTGAAACTTTATTTTGAATAATTGGTTGGACATTCAATATTCGAAGTATTTTCATTCGTTACACACTACTTTCTGGCAATCGATTGATCCCATCGCGGAAAAAAGCCGGCTCTTTGGACGCTATCCATTCATCGATCCATTTTTTGACTTGATCGTAGTTGAAGCGCTGGTCATCCATGCCATGTTGTATGGATCGAAAGAAATAAAAATCGGAAAGAGCAATGTCTGGGCTATACGGCGGGTGGAGTAGAACTTCCTATTCGAGTGTTTCTAAGTACGTTTCAACGGATGCTGCAGCTTGTGGCCGAATATTATCATGTTAAAAATAAATTTGTCGAGTCTATGCTCGGCTCAAAAGAATCAATTGTCTTCGGTATACCTCCCCTGTGATACTTTCTTTCTGTTGGAGCGGCTCATAATATGCCACTCCTAGCTGGTCCCACCATATAAACAGCATAATCTCGCCATTATTATTCAGTTCGGCTGTTGAGGATGAGGCACGGCCAGGGTTACCATACGTTGCCCAACGTTTTGGATTATCGTAATGAATCCACTTTTCATCGCCAGCTACAATTCGATGCCAAATCCTCTTTCTACTTTTACGTTGAAACAGTTGTTCACATGTGAAATAAACGGCGTTCGAGGTCTCTTGACTTCAGTTCATACGACACCTAATTTCCTTCCTTTGAGATCATTCCTGGCTGGTTGAGTGACTCCAAGTTTTTATGCGAGTTTCTTTAGCGTTCATGTCGCCTTGCCTCTAATCTTTTATCCTCAAACTTTGGTGGCGCTCTGGGACTTTCTTTGTCTTCCAAATCAAGATTTCCACTTTTAAACTGTGAAAACCACTTCTGACATGTTTGTTCAGCTAAAGCATGGTCACCATAAACTTCCACTAAATTACGATGACTCTTAGCAGCTTTTTTCTTCATATTGAAGTAACGAAGTAAAACTTCCCGAAAAAACACCATATTTGGTTCTGAAGTTGACATTTTAGGAAAACAGAAGCGGATATTCTCTGCGAAAATGAGGTTAATAATCGGCTAAATAGTTGCAAAATATTTCTCTGAGATTATAAATAATTTTGTTTATTATATCATTTAAAAAAAATCGTAATAATATTTATATATTACGATGCACTTGCGCGCCATCTGTTATCAAAATTCGAAACTATTTTAAACGCGTAAGATTATTTTTGAAATTAAACAATTTCTACTGCCCTTACTGCAATGAGAAAATTAAAGGGAGGGCCTGGCTCATCAGTGGTGAACCCTCCCAGCGGGTTCGCCAGTATGGTGAATTAAACTGGCGAAACCGCTGGGAGGGTTCACCACTGATTAATTTGACAAGATCATTGGCCGCAACCATACCATTACATGATTTTGATTATAGTGTATTGATCAAGCTATTAATTCTGACAGACCATAAACCTCTAATTGGGCTTTTCAACCCGAGTAAACCAATACCTCAAATTTTATCATTTCGCATGTTAAGATGGTACCTAACTCTGTCTGCATATTCATACTCTATAGAATATAAACCAGGAAGAACAAATGGAAATATAGATGCACTCAGTATACTTCCGTTGAATGAATCCATTCCTTCTACATCGTCGACTCCACAAGTGCCACCTGAAAGCGAAGTTGAAGGAATCCAAGATGCTCCAGTAATAGAATCTCCTGCCGTGACTCCGAAGCCTGTCTTGAGGAGGTCCTCAAGAATAAGGAAGACTACAAAGATTTTTGACATCTGATTGGTGGTTTGACGAAAGTATTTAGGGATTTCTTGGGGAAAAATCTTAAGAAAGTATTATTTGCTTCGTTTTTCAGAATATTCAATCTTGATTTGAGAAAGGCATCTATAATTCCTAAAATAAATGGGTCATAAATTTGTTGATCATCTGTGGATAAGTTTCTCAGATCACACAGATATCATGATTCTGGATTCGATAAAGTCTGAGATCAGAGGAATGTTGGCCAAACTATGAACACAGCTATATGATGTGGATTTATAGGCTTGTATACACTATGTTAGTATTTGATATTGGGTTGAAATCAATTTTTGTAAACATTTTTATTTAAATAGTTGAACCAAATTTCGGCTCCATTTGTAAGTATTGGTCTGAAAATGGATTTATATAAAGTTAGCCTTTTCTGGGTGCTTAGACCCCAAGATTTCACACAAATTGAGAAGAGATAAATTTTAAAACGTTTTGTACGATTTACTATTTCTTCTATGTGGTATGTAAAATTTATTTTGTTTCTTCTTCTGTAATTTGCAATTATTATTCCTGAAATATTGGTCTTCAGAGTTGGTATGATTATTACATTATTAAATTTGATTGGGATTTTTTTCTTTGTTGTGTAAATAAAGTATATTACTTTTTTTCTAGACTTATTTCAAGTTTGTTACTCTTACACCATTTATCAATCGTATTTAATGCCTTTTCTATAAATAATTTCAGGTCTTTGCATTTGTTGTACCAGCATATAATTGATACATCATCCGCATAACATACCACTTCACTATTAAGAACTTGATATTTGATCAAAAGATCGTTTAGTAATATTATCCATAGTAGTGGAGATAGCGGGCCACCCTGCGGACATCCCTTTGTAATTTGTTTATTTATTGTTAAGTTATCATATGTAAATATCGTTTTCCTCGATTTGAAATATGATTGAATAGTCCTTATTAAACTTTCCGGCAAATTATATTCATCTATTATTTTTAAAATCGCAGGCCACCATGCGTTATCAAAGGCTCCCGCAATATCTATTGTGACCATAAAAATATTCCTTTAGTATTGAGTGGTTTTAGAAATTGAATATATAATATTGGTTTGAGTGTGTGTACCTTTATGTAGATAAATTTTAAGATGAATATATTTTTTGAGATCTTTTACAACACAATTAGTGCTGAAATGATCATAAAATAGGTTCTGTGAATCACCATAATTGACATACAAAGGTAGATTGAATCGAAAGATATTGTATTCTGTATATGGTGATTTCACTAAGGAGTGATTCATTATGATTTACACCCATTCATTCAGACCATCAATTCGGACAGATTTTCACACAATTGGCAGATCTGAAGATAGCTTTTGACGTAAAACAACCAGAATTGTCTAAACGTCTAATTTGGCGGAAGTCTTGTCGGAAGAAATCAGAAACCATCAATTGTTCGATCAGGAAAACGTTTTTATTTGTTCATCACCTTATCCTAGTAAAATATCACTTTTGCAATATTAATTTTATATTTGAAAATGTCAAGAATTTGTGAAAAGTAAAAACAAACATTTTATTTTAGCTTTTCACTCTTGTGAGGCCACAAAAAAAAAATATTTTGCATTTTCATCTTCAATGAAAAAAAAAGCTATTCCTTAAATACTACCGGACGTTTCCCAATAGTAACATCCATGGCGCAAGAAACTTTCTGACGGGAATGTTAAAGAAAAGTCGCACTTATTGTACTTCTTCGGTTCTATGTAACATATAATAAAGCGCTAAAACCTTTGGTGCATCTCTCATGAACTCACGTATGCTATTTTTATTCCAACCTGATCAGATAAAGAACATGAACGACGTCTGTGAACGATCTAACATTTGGTATCAGAAGTGTGATGCAGCTTAGTTAATTTTAGATGAAGGTTTTGTTTTGCGAAAATTTGAAAACAAGATGGAAAAACTAAACGACCTCTAAATATTGATGAAGTAAAGAAATTCATTGAAGACTTTACCAGGTAAATCCACGACGATGATTCTTATATTCACAACTAGCCGAATGACCCGGGCAACGCCCGGGTTTTACCCGATTAAATGTTTTTATTCAAATACTATTCGTTACAATTATAAATTGGCGCCGTGGATGTCACTCTTGTGAAACGTCCCGCTCCAAACTTTGTGTCTGAGAAGCGATATTTTTATAGAAAGATGATCTGGCTTTTGTTTTCTGCTCGAATGAATGATTTTCTGTTAGAATTTTCTTCCTGCGTACAAAATAATGAACTGGTTTCACCCGTGGTCTCTGCTTTTTTAGAATTTTTCCCGATATAATTTTGTATCTGATAATCAAACATGATACAGCAATATCGTCATCATCATTTTCTGACTAAAAATATATAGTTTTAATAATTGATTTATATATTTTTTAAAATAGCCTATCGTCTTCCCCGTATTTCTTTACCTATGTATGGAAATTTTGGTTTGAATTAGTGAACTACTGCGAATTTGTATACCGGACATACAAACAAACATACAAACATTCATTTTTATATATAGAGAGATATTGATATCTTTTTACAACAATGAAACTTTATCAAACACTATAAATTCTTATTATAACAAAAATTTGATCACCAAAACATAATAACTCTCAAAACAATTGAAATTCATATACAACATATGGATATTTTACTCAGAAATGAATTTATTCCTTAAAGGAAATTTTTACATACGACAATTTATTCTTTATCTACAACAATGAAAGATTATCTCATCAACACAATGTGATAATTTATATATAATACTCAGCACACAACTAAACAACAATAATATAACTTTTACATAAGACAATAAAATAAAATCTAAATGACATTTATGTTCACTAATTAAGCTTTATAAAAATAATGACGTCTTTTACGCAACAATGAATATTTATTAGATATAAAGACTATACACAACAATATTAGAAATATTTCCTCAACAATTCATCTTTATACTCAACAAGAATATTATATCCTTATTATTGAAATATTTTAATTACAACAATTGTTATTTTTCACAATTAAATTCTATACGCAATAATAAAATATCTCCACAACAATGAGTACTTTATTCCAACAATGAATTTTTATATTTACAAAAATATTAGTTATTCCACAAAAAGTAAAAATGAAAATGTGTCAACATCAATGCTTTCCTTATTTTAACAATCATGACTACTGTCTTCACAAAAACGAAACTATATTCAGGATCATAATTAGCCATCCCAATAAAACTTCACCGAAAACAATTTATTTTATAAAAATAAAAATTAAACTTTTTCTCCACATCATAATGAAAAATATCCTCAACAATAAAACATTTTGCCTAAGAATGGAACCCCCCTTTTATATATTCAAAATAAATATTTACACTCAACAGTGAAACTGTTAAAATGGCAATTCTCTCGGATTTCATGATATAATTATTTTGACCAGTGACCTGTTACTCTGTGGTGTGTTGCGGTGTATATATAGATGGATGTCTTAGTTAGTTAGTTAGTTGTGTTATCTTACCGTGATCGGTTTAATAAAAATCCTCCGGTGTTCAGTGCCCTCTCCTATCTTCCTCCTTTTTTCAACAGGTTATGGGCCCAGGATTACTTTAAAGAAATTGTAGCATCAAGAAAGTATTCAAAATGTCAAGCCTTTATCAAATCGAAAAATTGAATTCTGAAAATTTTGAAACATGGAAGATGCAAATGAAAATGATTCTTATCCATTCCGACCTTTGGGAATATGCAAATAGCATAAGAATCAAGCCTGAAACCGAAGTAGAATCCAACGAATGGGAGAAGAATGACCAGAAGGCGCTAGCAACTATAGTCCTAAGTTTAAGTCCTTCAGAAATAATACACGTGAAGAGATGTAAAACTTCTGCAGAAGCATGGAAAAATTTAAATAAAGTGCATCAGCCAAAAGGGCCTGCAACTAAGGTTTTCCTTACGAAACAGTTGATCCTCTTGAAGATGAATCCTAATGAAAGGCTGCAGGACTACCTTAACAAGTTCAGCAGTTTAGCTGACAGGCTGAGTGAAATGGATGCTCAAGTCCCAGAAGACTTCCTTTCCATCCTTCTGTTGTGTAGCCTTCCCGAGAGTTATGAGGGTTTTAGAACTGCCATTGAAACTAGGGACAAGTTGCCTAGCTTTGAAACTTTAAAAGTGAAAATGCTGGAGGAGGAAATTAGGCAAACTCAATTGAACGGCACAACTAATACCGAACAAGCTTTCCTTGGAAACCCAGAAAGAAATAATTTTCCCAGCACATCAAAACCAAAGCCAAAGGGATTCCCATTTAGCTGCCACTTCTGTGGAAAAAAGGGACATAAAGCTGCCGACTGCAGAAAAAGAAAGTCCAGGAACCCTAAAAATGAAATGGTTTCGTCCTTTGGGACAAAATATTTGAGTAAACTTGGCGCAAATGAATGGTGTCTGGATAGTGGCGCAACTGCCCACATGTGCAGCTCAAGAGACTCATTCGATCATTTTGAGGAGACTGCACCAGTGAAAATTACACTTGCCAATGGTGGATTCATTGAAGCTCTGGGAAAGGGGAAGGTAAAATTGGAATGTTCGGGTAAAAACGGACCTGTAACCTTATCCTTGGAAGACGTGTTATTTGTTCCTGAATTAAACGGCAATTTGTTTTCCATCGGTAGGTGTACGGGCAAATTTAATATTGTAAATTTCAAGTACAGAAAGGCTGAAATAGTGAATTTGCATACAGGCCTATGAAAAAAATGGACTTTACATCTTAAGTCAAATTAATTGTTCTAAGGCATTAGCGACAAGAGAAATTTGCATAGCTGGAGAGAAAAATTACGAAAAATGGCACAGTAGATTTGGCCATTTAAATTTGCAAGATCTCAAAAAGCTAAAAATGCAAAATATTGTATACGGCCTGCCAATTTTTGATGTTAAAAATTTTACCTGTGAAGTTTGTTTGAAAGGTAAACAAACAAGGCTACCTTTTCAGAAAGAGTCTTTTACGAGAGCAAGGGAACCACTGGAGCTGATCCATACTGATATTTGTGGTCCCATGAGAACAAAATCATTGGGTGGCGCCCTTTATTTTTCAACATTTATTGATGACTTCTCAGGATTTATCTTCACATTTATAATGAAATCAAGAAGTGAAGTATTCAAAGGATTTAGAATATTCAAAAATTATGCTGAGAAGCAAACCGGAAAAAGGTTGAAATGTATTAGGAATGATAATGCGCCTGAATACCTTAGCAAAGAATTCAAGGATTACCTAGAAAGAGAAGGTATAGGACGTCAGCTCTCTGTCGAATATACACCTCAACAGAACGGTGTCGCTGAAAGAGCGAATAGAACTCTACTGGATATGACTAGGTGCTTCATGATCGAAGGTGATTTACCTGAAACTTTATGGGCTGAATTGATACATACATCAACTTTTATCAGAAATAGATGCCCGAAGCTTAACGAATGTAAAACTCCACATGAGTTATTTACCAAAAGAAAACCTGTAATTTCTCATTTAAAAATTATAGGAAGTAAATCGTTTGCCGTGAATAATAGGCCGAATAGATCTAAATTCGCACCTCGCAGTGAGGAATACAAGTTAATAGGCTATTTCACAGAATCTAAGGCATACAGACTTTGGAAGCCTGGTACACGTACAATTATAAAAAGTAGAGATGTACGTTTCATTGAACCAGAATTGTCCAAAATTAGGAATGAAGTCGTTGAAATTGATGTTGGTTCAGAAAGGGCTTCTTTCAAGGAAATCCCTCTAGTTGAAGAAAAGGGAAGCAAGTCCGAAGTTGAATCACGAACTGAAATTGAAAGTGAATCGGATCTAGAGATGTCTGATTTAGTGGACGAGACGTCAGAAAGTGAAGTGGTCATTTCAAGAAGAGGAAGAGGACGACCAAGATATATTAGAACAGGAAAACCTGGCCGACCAAGAAAGGAGTACCCTACAGCCAATTTGTCAACACAAGAACTTCTAGAGGCGAAATACTTGCCAGATCCAAAAGACGCAGAGGAAGCGCTGTCAGGAAGGGATTCTTATTTTTGGAAGAAAGCAATGGAGGAAGAGTTTGATTCCTTGATTGAGAACAAACTTGGGAATTGGTTGATCCCCCTAAGAATCGAAACATCATAGGAACCAAATGGGTATTCAAAACGAAATGCAATAGTGATGGTTCTGTTGAGCGCCATAAGGCTCGCCTGGTAGCAAAAGGCTATTCACAGCAGTACGGAATAGACTACGAGGAAACTTTTGCCCCAGTAGTGCGCCAAAGTACTATTAGAATGTTTTTAGCCTTGGCTGTTGAATACAACTTGATACTCCATCAGATGGACGTTCAATCTGCTTATTTGAATGGAGAAATTAAAGAAGAAATTTACATGACACAGCCGGAAAATTTCGTCTCAAGAAAATATCCAGAGAAGGTATGTCGACTCAAGAAGGCCATTTATGGGTTAAAACAAGCTGGAATAGTTTGGCATGAAAAGCTTGACAATGAATTAAAGAATTTGGGACTGAAGCAACTTCAATCTGACAATTGTGTCTATATCAAGCATGGTGAAGGTATTCTCCTGGTGGCAATCTATGTTGATGATCTGATAATTGCGGCTGAAAGAGAAGACACGTTGAAATCCTTTAAAGAAAGTATGAAGAGAATATTCAAAATAAAGGATCTTGGAGGGATAAATTGTTGCCTGGGTATAAGGATACAAATGAAAGAGGATGGTTCAATATCCATAGATCAAGAGAGATATATTGAAGAACTTCTGGCGAAATATAGAATGAAAGAGGCAAAGCCTATTTCTACACCCATGGACTCGAACTCCAAGTTAACAAAAATTTCATCTATAGAAGGTGAGAATGAGCCAGTGAAAAAGGTAGAATACCAATCACTGATTGGATCATTGATATATCTCTCAGTGTCGACAAGGTCCGATATAGCCTATGCAGTTAGTGCTTTGGGACAGTTCAGTAATGATCCTAGGAGACAGCACTGGAATGCTGCCAAGCGTGTCCTCCGCTATTTGAAAGGCACCTCATGTTTGAGGATTACCTACAGGAAATCTAATGAGGCTCTTCATGGTTATGCCGACGCTGATTGGGGTGGAAACCTCGTGGATAGAAAATCTCATACGGGAATTGTTTACTTTTTGGCAAGAGGTCCAATAGCCTGGGAATCGAAGAAGCAGCAGACTGTCACTCTTTCGAGCACAGAATCTGAGTACATCGCACTTTGTGAAGCAGGAAAGGAGGCAGTCTACCTTAGAGCGCTGTTGGACGAGATGGGATTTGGTGAATTGCTGAATGGACCGACTGTTCTGAAGACGGATAACCAGGGTGCTCAACAGCTGGCGAGAAATCCGGTTTATCATGCCAGAACTAAGCATATTGACATCAAATGGCATTACATCAGAAGCATTTGCAGCGATGGACTTGTCGAGGTCGTCCACACACCAACCCAAGAAAATGTTGCCGACATCCTTACTAAAGGCCTACCAAGGTTTTTGTATGAAAAACACGTCACTGGATTTGGAATGTAGAAATCTGATGAATTGAGAGGAAGTGTTAAAATGGCAATTCTCTCGGATTTCATGATATAATTATTTTGACCAGTGACCTGTTACTCTGTGGTGTGTTGCGGTGTATATATAGATGGATGTCTTAGTTAGTTAGTTAGTTGTGTTATCTTACCGTGATCGGTTTAATAAAAATCCTCCGGTGTTCAGTGCCCTCTCCTATCTTCCTCCTTTTTTCAACAGAAACTTCATCCTTAAAAATAAAACCTTTTAAAAAACAACATTCGCGATTTTAAATTATTTTATTTTAAAGTAATTGTATCAAACGATAATTAAAAACACAAATTTGGAATATCCTGACCCTTCACATGAGCATTTTAGATGGTATTAGGGAAAGCGGCGTCATCTGGCGATCGCTTTAACAGCGTAGTTAGCTCTAAAAAAAATTAATATAAAATAGTTTTTATATAACATATCTATAAAAGGAGGTAACTCTATGCGGCATTAAGTTTGTGTATACAAAAATGTAATGTCTCGATAAAGGTTGGCGTACAGTCAAACGAAATATTGGCAAATGAATCTTTTATTCAATCCAATATGTGCCTTTTACTATCTAATATCTATATTAATAAAATGCAAATTTCATAAGAGGACATCACTAAAAAATTTCGTTACAATGCATCAATTTCAACCAAATTTTCAACATTTGTGTAAAACGAGATGGAGCAGGTTTTGCTTAACATCAAAATATTTTTCCCTAACATTAACATGCGTAACTTAGCTGTTATCGATTAAATACAAAAAAAATCAACAGAGTTAATTTTATTTATATATAAATACAAAAAAAAAAAAATCAGCAATTCATTCAACTCAATCTAAAAAAATATTCAAAACAAGCAATTTTAAGATAACACCATATGTAAAACAGTCGGCCAAGAAAACAACAACGATATTACATCTTTCTCACATATTCACACACAATCTTGATTAATAATTAAAACTAATCTTTAACATTGTTTATTATACTTCATAATATATAATATTCGTTAGGCAAACTTTCACTCGGATAAATGTAATATAAAAAGCCAACAATGAAGAATGAATGTAAGATAAAAATCCAACAATGAAGAGTAAATATAATATAAAAAGCCAACAATGAAGAATGAATGTAAGATAAAAAGCCAACAATGAAGAATGAATGTAAGATAAAAAGCCAACAATGAAGAGTAAATATAATATAAAAAGCCAACAATGAAGAGTGAATGTAAGATAAAAATCCAACAATGAAGAGTAAATGTAATATAAAAAGCCAACAGAGTGAATGTAAGATAAAAAGCCAACAATGAAGAGTGAATGTAATATAAAAAGCCAACAATGAAGAATGAATGTAAGATAAAAAGCCAACAATGAAGAGTGAATGTAATATAAAAAGCCAACAATGAAGAATGAATGTAAGATAAAAAGCCAACAATGAAGAGTGAATCTATCTATATATATAAAATTGAATGTCTGTCTGTCTGTTTGTCTGCACTCTATGGATTCAAAAACCATACATCCAATCGCCGTGAAATTTTGGGATATTATTAGGTATATCATCGGGAAGGTTTTTGAAAAATCATTTCCTGAATATCTTGAATATCCTTAGAGTTATTTGCAGATTTGTAGATTTAACTCGCAAGCAGCGCCACCATTGTGACGATGATAACAATATATCGAGAGATTCAAATTTACGAGTTTCAAATTATCAAAATATATCTTTTTTTTTTAAATAAGTTTTTAGAGAATTGTTTTAACAAATGTTCGCTAGACAAACCTTTACTCGGGTAAAACCCGGGCGAAGCCGAGTACGTTTTATAAGTTTATAGAGAATTGTTTTAACAAATGTTCGTTAGACAAACATTCACTCGGGTAAAACCCGGGCGAAGCCGGGCACATCCGCTAGTATATTTTATAACACTGGAAAAATAGCTCTCATAATGAATGAAAAAAAAACTATCGATTTATTTAAAAATATATAATCGAGATAAATATTCCCCAAAATTTATTATTAAGGAAGCCTATCAAAAATTTTAAATGATTCATTCTTTTGAATAATTTGAAAACGTTTCAAATTTTTATTTGAATAAAAAAATAATTAATTGATAAAATTACTCAAGTCGATTTTAGTATTTACACATTTTCACTGACATCTATTATTTAATTTTAAAAACATTCATTAATTTAATGCTTCCCTATTTAATATTGTAGCGCAGAAATCAGTATTGAAATATCTTAAGATATGAAAGTATTTATTGATGGCGTCAGAACGACTAGTCGACAATTATCAAACAAGAACAATTATATACAGCTAGAGAATATTGAACAACCAAGCTAAGGACCATGTATGATGATTTCACAAATTCTTAGTAATCATCTGTGTTAAATGTTTTCATTGAATAATTAAATAATAAAATATAAATTATTTATTCGCCACAATATGTTAAAATAAGAATATATTCCAATATATATTGATTTAGAATAGTCTACATATTTGACCTTATTTTTAGTTTGAAATTATATATGTGATATATGTTATTTGATATATCAATGTAATCAAATCTGGTCCAAATCCCATATATATTTGAATAGCTCTTCTTCTTCTTTCAATGTCTTCCTCTACTGAGGATGGCTGGCCACATGGTTCCTTCATATCTCCCTCCTTCAGTGCCTTCCTCTACTGAGGGTGGCTGGCCACATGGTCTCTCCATATCTCCCTCCTTCAGTGCCTTCCTCTACTGAGGGTGGCTGGCCACATGGTCTCTCCATATCTCCCTCCTTCAGTGCCTTCCTCTACTGAGGGTGGCTGGCCACCTGATCTCTCCATATCTCCCTCCTTCAGAGCCGTCCTCTACTGAGGGTGGCTGGCCACATGGTCTCTCCATATCTCCCTCCTTCAGTGCCTTCCTCTACTGAGGGTGGCTGGCCACATGGTCTCTCCATATCTCCCTCCTACAGTGCCTTCCTCTACTGAGGGTGGCTGGCTACATGGTCTCTCCATATCTCCCTCCTTCAGTGCCTTTCTCTACTGAAGGTGCCCACATGGCCTCTCCCCATCTCATCCTATGTGAGTTATCTAGTTAATTCTTTCAGGACGTCCATTTACTCTCACCGTCTTTGGGCCATCGGTCACCTTCCCGTGGATCTTTCTCTTAAGAACTGCTAGAACTGTTTCTCTAGCTGATACACGCAAAAATGACCAAACATAACACAAACGTCATGGTTTGTTGTTTTATGAACATCAAAAGGTTGCGCCCTGTTTCAATTCGATCAAGAACATGATTGTCATCATATCTGTTCATTGAATTATGTTTTCTTCTATAAAAGTCCTACTCAAATGCCTCTATTCACTTAATTAAATAATTTAGTAATGTTCAACAAACCCCCTCAGCTAGATAATGATTTTCATAAAAATTAATTATGATTTATATAAAATAAAAATTTTACACAAATAAATTTACTGGCAATGCGTTTCATTTAAATATCATTGCCAGTAAATTTATTTGTGTAAAATTTTAACGATAGATGGCAATAAAATTTAATTTACTAATAAAATAAAAATGTTTATATACACAAAATTATATCAAGATTGACATTTTCATCATTGAGAGGTTTAATGCGATTATAAACACAGTAAGTGGTTAAACGAGAAACTATTTGATCTGGCTATTTGGTTCTGTCTCCTGAATTTAGGGCCTCCAATCCCGGGATCCCGTTTCCCGAGATCCCGGTGTCAAATAATGATCCCGAAATCCCGGGATTCTTATCGAAAAATCCCGGGATTACTGGTTTGTGCATGAAAACCAGCGCAAATAAATATTTTTCTTTTCTAGCATTTTGGTAATCAAACAAATGATGAGATAGACACTTTTGACGCTTTGTTTATACAGCCGCATTTCGGGTCTTTTTTTTTTCTGAGAGATTTGAAATTATTTTCATGCACTAATAACGAAGGGTTATTCTGCAAGATCTTTCCAAAATGACAGCCTCTAGAATGAGAATTTTAGAAGAGCGATGCAATAAAACATCTTTAGTCCTCCAATATCTGCACAATCCGCAAGCACAGTTAGAAAAAATGAAGATGGTCAAAGACTTTAGCGTGAAATTGCTTTTGCGTCTTAAACCGTTACAGCAACAAATGGCCGAAGTAAGAAAATTCAGGCTGATAATTCGCAACTTCCTCGGAGTTTACAAGAACCCCATGAGCCATCACAATCGAATGACCATCTTACAATTGAGCGCCGAATGTAAGAAGCTATTGAGGCTGCCTCTTCAACTTCAATTGAAATACCTACACCAGACTCCGCATCCTACTCAACTATGATTAACCACGAACTTAATATTGCTGCTCAGTCAGGCAAACGAGGACGCCATTTAGAGAGTGTGTATCAATACTTGCTGACAATTCCTCCAACGTCTGTGGAATCGGAAAGAGTCTTCTCCTCCTCTGGATACCTATGCAATAAGATACGTTCTAGTTTGCATGATGACAATCTTGACAAATTATCTTTCCTACGCTCAAATCCTTCTCGAAATTGAATTTTTATCCTTAAAATAACGTAATTCATGGTTTTTAAAACGGTGCTGTCTTCTTTCTGAACATCAATACATAGTTGGGCAAAATGCAATAATGATTACATTTTCTATAATCACAATTGCAAATAATCATGATTACATTTGCTATAATTACAATTACAAGTAATATTAATCACAATTGCTATCATTATATATATAATTACGAGTAATTATGTTTACATTCTAATGCAATTTTTTTTTTTGCAAAGTAATCGTAATTACAAGGTAATGTATTACTTTGAATGCATTACTGCCCAACACTGCATTAAGAGATATGGTCTAAGAGTTCCAAAGAACAGTAATTTTTTTCCAGATGTGTGTACAGTAATTGACAGATAATTTCAAACTGTAACCCAAAAGCAATGATTTAGTTCACAAGCAGGCGCAAAATATATGGCTTTCAGGTTTTTCATCGAAGTAAGTGCCACGCCATTGGCACTATATAAAAGAAAAAAATTAAAATATAACGAACGAAACGATATACCTCTTGGCGTAGAAAGACGAAAATGTTTTTCAATCCCGGGATATCCCGGGATTGAGAAAAAAGCAATCCCGAATCCCAGGATTGAAAATATGTACCAGGATTGGAAGCCCTACCTGAATTGTTTCTTGAATTGAAGTTTTACTAAACATTCAAATTGACTTACAATATTCCCATCTGGGGGAATAAATACCAACTAATAGTTGATATTTTATTTTATTCCATAATTTGTTGAATACTATTTCTTGATTAGTAATTTAATAAATTAAATTTCCGAAAGATAACACAAGCCAACAATAACATTTAGTTACACGACCAAGAAATTGCTTTTTCTTCACTTCCAATTTTTTTTTTATAAATATGAAGCATTCAGCGTGTATAACAAAGACCGAATAAAAATCATACATTTTAGGACCTAAGTGGCCGTTTAATATTTTTGTCAGTGACTTTATTGGTCTATTGGTATAATTTGATACATAATACAAAATAATGCGGCCCAATTACCATAGAACGACATTTGAAAATATCCTACATGTGTTTTTTTGAACGAAAAATCGAAACCCATTTTAAGGAGAAATAACGATTATTTCTAACCTTAGCGATGAAGTATGAGAGGATGAATTGTAACGAGTAATGATAAACGGAAAAAATAAAAGTGTCCAGTGATGGGAATCGAACCCACAGTGTTCCACTTACCGGGCAGATGCCAAGTCCACTAGGCTACCCTGGACATATTTTTCCGTTCGTAAGTATTATATATCCAATATTTAATATCCAATTATTGATATAAATTCGGGGCTATTTTAGCTAATAATTAATTGCTTAGTGAAATAAAGAATTGTGTCTGCTTCTAAATCTATTAGATACAATTTTATATCAAAAATATAAAGTTAATTGATCAGGAATAAGATTTTTAAAAAAGCTCTAAAATGATATTGTATTATTAGCTCAATAACAATCTTGAAATCAATTCAAATGTTAGACTACGGGAAAACTTAACTGGATAATTGTCAAAATGATAGAGACAACAAATATATAACCATGAATATATTGATGTTTGATCAAGTCTCTTCTTTTTTATATGAATTTTTACAAGGCCGCAATAAAAACCTTCGAAGGAAAATAATGGACTTGCTGATTGTCGTGATTTATTCGGATAAGGAAAGCGAAAACTGGAAAGCGGCTGATTCCATACTAATGTTTTCAGTGATACGAAATCCTAGACATAAACACGGTGGAATATGTGGCCAATTGACATGCATCAGACCTTGGAGGCTATTTTTGGGTCTGTGCTACCTGGAGTATAGGAGCTACATCTATGCTTCCTTTCTGTGGTGAATCTGTATAAGACCAGAGTGATATTAATGAAGTTGTGTGCGTGAATTCTAGCTTTTTGCAAA
Source organism: Cordylochernes scorpioides (assembly GCA_030710605.1). Lineage (NCBI taxonomy): Eukaryota > Metazoa > Arthropoda > Arachnida > Pseudoscorpiones > Chernetidae > Cordylochernes > Cordylochernes scorpioides. The sequence continues at coordinate 24,945,499 of CP092883.1, read as the reverse complement.
GCCTCTATCCTGATTTACTCTCTGTTCAGGCCTCGTCCACCTATATAGGTCTGAAATTTTTGAAGCGGCAGTACTTGCAGCATGAGGCGAGGCTAGAGGATACATAGCATCTATGTTATGTCCCTAGAAGCTTTTGCTTCGTAGATCTGTCCAGCCGATATCAGATTAATGCATTTCTACAGTGATTTCCCTCCTCTACCCTTTCATTGGTTCTTGATTCTATTTTCGAAGAGTTGTTAGAGATTATTTCATTGTTATTTTGTATAATAAGGACTAAAAAGAGCTACACTCATTACTATACAATAAAATAAAGAACCAAAACATTAAATCTAGTATTTAATACCTTACACAAGAAAATATCCCACTAAATTTAGAGGAGTCGCCATAAAAGTTATAAACAGATCATTCTGCACTTTGCTTATTTTTAAATCTTCTTACTCTTAAATGATCTGTCATTTTTGACAAAGAAATTCCGATCTAGTCAATATGTGGCTCAGAAGGCTGAATCTATTTTTAAAATATAGAAATTTGTGGGGAGCCTAAATAAATTATCGATCTTGTTTCAAAATAAATTTATTATTTAAAATCATTAAAAAACATCTTTTTCGAGAATAAAATTAATTTTACATAGCTAATATTTTTTCAAATTAAAAGTAAATATGAGATCATGAAAATATTTTACTTGCCAATATTTCAGTTAACTGAACGACAATTTTATAACTGTCTAATTATGTATTTGTTTTGTATAAGTGAAATCAGCTCCACCTAGTGTAATAAGTTACAATTCATATTATTTTTTATTATAAACACACACACACACAACTAGAAAAATTCAAAAGTAGAAAGTTTTAATATGTATAATAATGATTACAATTTTAGAAAAAAATATCTACATCAACCAATAATGTATTTAATTCTCGACGTTTTTTAAACTCGCTGTCATTCTTCTCAAGGGAGAATGACCAAACTATCATGTAACATTTCTATACAGATTTGAAATTCATTAATGTTTAGCAATCATTTTTATAAAATATATCTTTATTTTAAAATAAAAGAATAGTTCTCATGTAATATTTAATCCATAATTATGAATCATGATGTGACCTAGGGAATGATACAGTATAAGGAAATGTAGAGCCAATAAAAAAAACAGAACCAAGCATTATTATCATGGTTAACACTTTCAGATAAAGACCCCTTAAGGATAGCTATTTCTGCACTTGGATTTGGGAAAATAATCTTCTAAGATGACCTCAGTTTTAACAAGGGAGCTCTATTTGAGTAGATGTGTGGTTTAGAAAGACAAAAACGACCTTAGTTTTATGGTGATACACTTAATTAAAGCTTATACTCATGAAGTTGAAGTATTTTAAACTATTTTTCAAATATAGAAATCTTTGCTTGATAAATTAAACGAAAATCCGTTATACCACTTTTATATTTTTTTTACACAGAATTTTAAACCTATTCTCTGAAAATAAATTTAATTTGACGTAGCTAATATTTCCAAATTATACGTAAATATAAGAGGACATAAAATGTTTTACTTGCAAATATCTTAATTGATTAAACACAAATTTTATAACCGTCTAATAATGTACTTGTTTTTTAAAGGTGAGATCAGCTCCACCTAGTGTAATATGTTACAACTTGATGAGAGAAGCGTGGACACGGGCGCCGCTTGGAGGCGCTGCATGAAGATAACTGACCAATGGGAACGGCCCACCTCAACCGTCAGTCTTCCTCCTTGTATATATTAAAAGACTGCCTTTGTTCTACTGCTGTGTGAGTTTGTCATTTTTTTGTCAACATATGTATCCTTATATCTAATAATAATAATATATTTATAAAATCACTTATTTGGCTGTTCTTTTTGTAACACCGACCCACAACACAACTGATATCAGCTATAATTATAGATAACATACACATAGAGTAAGATTTAAAAATATAATGTTTTAAAATAGGTATAATACTTATTAAATAGCATTTATTTATAGTCATGAAATTCTATAATGATTAACAATCATTTTTATGCTATATCCTTTGAGTATAATACCACACTATATTTCAAAAAGTAATGAAGTCATCCTATTTACAATTTTATTACCAATATTCAACAAATCACAAAATCACAAATACATGATAATGTATCAGACGAAGGCAGTTCTACAGTAGAGACCCTTCTCTATACTTGCATTGGTTCTTGTTTTCTTATTTTCAAAGTGTTAGTATCTATGCTATTTTGATTAAAGTTTATGTCACTGATTTTTGTGATATAATAAATAAAAAATGAACACTTATACCATAAAATCAAGAAAAATAGAATTAAATATAGTATAAAATGAAAGGATTTAAAAGCACGAATGTGATTCTCCGCCAGGTGGCCAAGTAGAGCGGACTCAGAATTCTTCGTCTCCTGATAAGTATTTTTGAAATTATTATTTAATTCTATTGCTCTCCTTTTGTTGCTTTCTTAGCAATACCAGATAGGCAATCTACTATTTATATTCTATGAGAATCTCGAAGCTCATTTTATTAATAGCCATATTCAATTTGTTTATTTTTTCCAAAGAAAATTCTCTAATTGCTAAATATGTCAATTTAAGCAGCAAAACTGTAACTTGTTATGCAAAGTACTCAAAGCCAAACACATTTGTTTATGCTGGAAAAAGCAACCGTAGATGTATTATAATAATTCTATTACTTATGGGAGAGGTATTGAGTCAAATCCAAGCCCAAGATATACAAGACAAACAACTTTAGAATTGGATAAAGATAAAGATATAGGTGGTTTAATCACAGCGCTTTCAGCCAAAATGGATGACTGGGGACAAAATATCGAGACTAGATTTGCCTCAGTGGAACAAGGATTAGAGAAAATAAATCAGCGTCCACAACAGCTTGAGACTACCCTCGAAACTACATCAAAGATTGCGTCGGAAAATTCAAAATTAATAGCTGATCTTGAGGGACGGCTGGAGCATTGTGAGATGAAGCAGCGGGAAAGAAACCTAAATTTTTACGGATTCGAATGAATTGAAAATGAAACCCCGGACGAATCTCGCTCCCGTGTTCTCAACCTGATTTCGAGTTCAATGCACACACACACAAGCCTTTTTATTGGGGCATCCAGCCCTATAGATGATTCCCCTCTACGGGATTTAGCAAAGGAAGATATTTCAAAAACAAAAACTAAAATACAAGAAGTAATAAGGAAAAAGAAAAGAGAGAAGAAAGAAAAAACAAACAAAAAGAAATATAGTCATATATACAAAAAATAAACATACAGAGCAAAAGGAACCATACATGATAAAATATTTAAATTAAAGTACCAATGTTAAAGTATGTCAAGGTTAGGATATCATTGAGAGGGCTAGTGTGGAATCAGCCGCGTTCAATCTTCGCTTTCCTCCTCCAAGCAAACCACGACATTTGGCGAATCCATTATTCTCCAACGGACATTGACTGCGGCCTTGTAGAATTTATATAAACCGACGGAGAGACCCTGATCAACCATCAGTGTGTTCATCCAGCTGAAAATTTGTTGGCAGTCAGGATGAGACCAGGGTAAGTCACCCAAAATATCTTTCCTCTGTTTCTCTAAGCAAGAGCATCTAAATATTATATGCATAATTTCGTCTTGGATTCTGTTTTTACACAGATCGCAAGTTAGAGTCAAATCAATCTTCCAGCGCTTTGAACGATTTTCTGGGAAGATCGTCCAAAGGAGTCTCAGTTGTGCAAAAAATATTTTAATTGCTAGAGGAATAGTTGTGAATAAATATCGTTCTGCTGTTGTTGAGTTTTTTAGGTATTTGAAGTGACTGTAATGTGAAGTATTTAGAATTTTCGCCATGTCGTTTTGGATGCTTTGTTCGGTTGCTATTCGAATAATAGCAGGGATTTCAGTCAGTATTGCAGTGTAATCCGGACAACCCTTCAGGAACGAAAAACCGTTTGAGTCTAAAATGTTTGACAGGTTTTCGACAAAGGTTAAACCAGCCCTTTGATTGCTGTGTAATGTTCAGAGGTGTGACAAACATGCCCGGGGCAATCTACTCTCTTCCATTTTCATAATCCTCACCCAAAATCTCAGGCCCTGCTTAGTTATGATAACTTCCTGTGATACTCGTCCACACTCCATTCTTATTTCGAGTTCAATGCAGATTCCCGAGGAGATTGGGTTAGAGCAATGCCGAAGATTAGCAAGAAAAGCTAATTCACCGCTCCTTATTGAAGTGCCTGACTACAAACAACGAATTCTGTTACTTAGAAACGCATTTAAACTCAGGGATAAAAAGATATTCCTGAACAAAGATTACCCTGCCACTGTTAGAGAGCAAAGGAAAATACTGATTAATAAACGAAAAGAGCTTTTTTCTAAGGGAATTATCTCCAAGTTGAGAGATAATAAGTTAATTTTCCGTGGCATAAACTATCATGCTTCTAATGGCCGCGTTATAAGCGCCAGCGGGGACGTAATATATCAACCCACCGATAGCGAACTTACTGAATCACGGCCCAACCAATTGCTGCAGCATAAACACTTATTTCGTTCAAATAAAAGTTCTTTAAAAACAAATGGCAAGCCTTCTGGAATTATTTAGTGGAACATAAATGGATTCTTCAGAATGATTTCCGTATTTCCTCTCATTGATTATCTCAAACAGTTCGACATCTTCGTTTTGACTGAAACCTGGTGTCAAAACCCACTGAACTCTGCAGTTGAGAACTACAAAATTTACCACTCACCGGCTTTGAAGACATTAAAACGAGGGAGAAGTTCAGGTGGTATTATTATGGGAGTCAGTAAAAGAATCCAACCATTAATTGAAAAAGTCGAAGTGGAATCTCAATGGATTTCAGCAATCTTTAAATTAGTTTCAACTGCAGATTCACTACTAGTTTGTATGATATTTGTCTATTTACCCCCAATTCAAGCACAGCTAGAGAATCTTAAAAAACTATTTAGTTACATTGAGAATAAAATCCAGGAGGGCTTTGAGATATTTCTATACGGTGATCTAAATGTTCGTACCAGTGACCTTAAAGATTTTCATAACTTGCTAGATACCCCGACTCTGCTTTCTGCCAGCCGTGCTTCTAGCGATCCGGTCTCATCATCTCTTTCAGAAACTCTTGTTGATTTTTTTGATAATAATTCCCTCACTATACTGAATGGTAGATCTACCCGTGACAGAAATGGAAACTTTACTTTTATCTCAAGTCAAGGATCCTCAGTTATAGACCTTGCTGTTGTTTACCGGCATTACTCGAACTCATTGTTGATCTAAGTGTTGAATGCATGCCATATTCGGATCACCTACCACTTGTTTTAAAACTCAAGGGCTTAGATAAAATGAAGTCAAAAGATTCTAAGAAGTGTTGTCCTGGAACAAGGTATTTCTGGGTTGCAGACAAGGCTATATCCTTTAAAGGCAACTTGAGAGATTTAGCCATTTTACCATTGACGGGCTCCACACTAAACTCACAAGTCGAAAGGCTTACAATTGAAATTAAAACGGCAATGTCAAGAGCAGGGATGAGACGTGAGATAAGATCTGGTGGTTTGAGGTCTAAACCGTGGTACGATGAGGAATGTTATACGGCTAAGAATAAAATGAAAGAAAGTCTCAAACTGTATTTATTACAAAATAATGTAGTTAACAAAGATTTGTTTATCACAAGCAAGAAAGAATATTTATCATTAATTAAACTTAAAAAGAACCAATACTTTGATGATATACAGAATGTCCTCTGTAATGCTAGAAACGCTTCTCAATTTTGGAAGATAATAAATTATTTTAAGCAAAGAACCACAATTAAAGGCAATATCTCGATGTGTGATTGGGAGGATTTTTATCGAAGACTGCTGGCTTCCCCACCTATAATGGACGCGTATATATCACCGGCGCTAACATATATAGACCCGTAACTGGATGCTGAAATTTCGCTTATGGAGGTCACCACGGAAATATCCAATCTAGGGAAGGATAAAGCAACGGGACTGGATAACACACCAAATGAAGCAATCAAATTTTTACTTGACGAATATTTGATTCTATTAACAAATATATATAACAAAATATTGACGACATCTTCGGTTCCATCAGTGTGGACTAGAACAATTATTTATCCTATTTTCAAAAATGGTGACCCAAATATACCATCAAACTATAGAGGAATATCATTGTTATCCAATTTATCAAAGCTCTTTACATCCATATTAAAGATAAAATTGAATAATTGGATTGAAAAAAGGTGAATCTTAGCGGAAAACCAAGCGGGCTTCAGAAGTGGATATTCATGTCAAGACCATATTTTTACCCTTACCTCACTGATACAGATGACGCTGAGCCGCAAAAGGAGGAAGTTATATGCCTTCTTCGTATATGTCAAAAAGGCCTTTGATACAGTACCACACTCCCTGCTTTGGAAGAAGTTGACAGTTTACGGTTTAAGTACCCGATTTATCAGCCTTATACAAAGCTATTATAATCAAATGTCAGCAACAATAAGATGGAACGGATCACTTACAGAATTTATAAAAATACAAGCTGGTGTTCTACAAGGTGAACCCCTGTCACCTTATCTATTTATCCATCTTCTAAACGACTTGGTTTCTCTGTACGATGACGCTGATTTGCCAAGTATTTATTTACCCAATTATGGAAATATACATCTCCTTCTGTTCGCAGACGACATCGTACTTCTCAGAGAATCCAAGATAAATTTACAAAAAAAGATCAATGTACTCAGAAAATACTTCGAAGATAATTTTTTAACGCTGAACCAGAGCAAATCAAAGGTTATGGTGTTTAGAAATGGAGGTCGAAAGGCCAGATCGGATGTTTGGTTCTGGGGACAATTGCCTCTCATTATAACATCTAAATACACGTATCTGGGACCAGCTGACAGCGTCAAACTCAACTCAACAGGCGGCAAAGCATTTTAAAACCAAGGCGCTAAATGCTATTAATGCGGTCTGGGCAATATCGACTAAAACAAGAATCAACTCTATCAGATCCTCACTCAAGCTCCTAGACTCAATGGCTCTGTCAACCTTGCTCTAGGCAGCTCCAATTTGGGAAAACAACAAAAAAAAAAACAAACTTGGTTGACAGGGTACAAGACAATTTTTTACGGAGCCTTTTAAATTTACCCAGATATACTCCTGGTTTTATTCTACGCATGGAGTGCGGAAGAACGTCACTGGGAGTTACGGTGCTGAAACTTACACTCGGGTTCTGGCTTAGAATTCTAAAAATGAACAGCAGCCAACTTCCCCATATATGATTAGCTCAACTATATGAGATATCAAGAAATAGAAATATATATATTGGACTCGCGGATAGTTTGGCCAACATACTCAACTCAACAGGATTTTCTTGGTTAATTAACTGCAACGATGCAAGGATTATCCGGCAAATATAGAGAATTCTAAATTGTACCCTTACTATAAGTATTTACGCAGTTCATTCCGAATTGAAAACTATTTACTTAGCAACTTTCCATTCCCAGTAAAACGCTATATCGCACAACAGAGATTACTATATTCGTTTTTCAAAGAAAATCATACACAATTTTTCAGGGAGGGTGATGGGATTTGTGATATCTGCAAAGAAATATGGAAACTGAACTATCTCATTATATTTATGAATGCCAAGATATTAGCGAGGAGAGAGGGACATTCTTTTCAACGGTAGACACCAGCCAACTTAGGTCAACCCAAACGATGTTAACCAGTGCCCAAACAAGTAGACTAGTTGCTCAGGCCCTATATAATCTTTACAAGGCAGTAGGTGCAAAGAGGGGAAAAGAGAACTCGGAAGCTATTGTTCCTACACCTCAGAATGATGACGAAACATCGAGGGGCCATCGTGTTGGTCGACGATGAGATTGCGGAGCTGGTGATAGGGATGGCTGTGCTGGAGTAAACCTCCTTTTTGTGTCTGGATGCGATATTTATGGCGAACTAAATAACTTAGTCCCTATTTCTGCTCCGCGCTTATGGAATTGAAGACTTGAGGCGATGGCGTCGACCTTTCATATTAAATCTTACTTTTCCTTATTACTAATAATTGTATATAGTTGCGGAACTCCTGGTTTCCTGTGCTGCTCTTTTCCTGTTATTGCACCTTGTACGGAGAATCTGTATAAGACTAACGTCTTAATAAAGGCTTTGTGTGTGTTTGTGTGACTTACAATATTCAGCGCTATTTCTTGATTTATCTAGAAATTGGGTTGGCTAAATATTAAGGAGCAGGCTGAATCAATGTTTAGTTGATTTCTTTTCTATTAGATGGTGCTATGCCATATAAAAATCACATGTGATCCTGGTCAGGATATGCCTTCTTTATTTGGTTTCAATTTTTATCTCCGTGCTTTGCCTTTATGTTCAATTTTTATCTCCGTTTTTTGCCTCTATTTCTCACACAGTTTGTTTTATTTGTAAATATGCAAATTCCCTTTCCAATCTTCAGTATCTAAAATTCCTTATTTCCTTGCGCGTATATATGTAAATATTTTTGCTTATAAATATGGCACTTCTCTGTCTACACTTGTATAAGACCTGAAGAAGGGCAGTTGCTGCCTGAAAGCTCGTCATGTTCCATTAAAGAATCTTACCACGTTACCCTGTTTTTTTCCTTTCGAGTCTTACAACGTGGCTATATGATGTCAAATATATATATATATGTTGTAATGTGGTTTTATCCTGTTGGATGACTGTAGTGTGGCATGTTGGTTGCCGTCGTTGTGGCCACAATGTTCAGAGTGGTTTCAGGTGTGAAATGAATCACACAAAAGGACTAGACATGTTCGATGTCACCACAGAGATGGCGAGAGAGCAAGTGAAGCTGACGCCAGTCAAGGTAGGTCTGTCCAGAGTGGTCTGTCAATCCTCATGTCTCAAAGCGGACTGATCTATGTTTTTGAGCCAAAAGGGCACACCTGGTACCCGACATGTTTTTCGGCCATTTTTTCCTGTTTGGCGCCGGCTGTCAATCAACCGAATTTTATTAGTCGCTTTAGTAATACATGATGGACAAACTTGCTAGTTGAATTTTGCTTTTACAGTTTTGATTGTTATACTATAGCAAAATTACATAGAGAGAAGGCTTTTTTTAGGTATTTTAAATATTTTTCTGTTCACTTTATTAAGTTCATAGAAATTAAATATAAATCGATTCATATATTTCAATTTTAAATCGTATTTGTAAAATATATACCAGGCCTAAACCAAAAAATATATTTTTTTCAGATTTCATAGTTAATAAATAAAAAATACTGTATTTATATGTGTATTCAAGTATTTGAATCATTACTTATGATATCTGAAAATAGAACATAAAATAATTTGACTTCAGCATCAATATACAATGGATACAATTTCATAGCAAGACATCTTTGTCTTTCTAAGTTTCTAGACCATAATATATTGATGTTCAAGTATAGATACTTTTTAGTTTTGAAAATAGAGCAATCCATAAATAAATATTTAAATAAAAAGGCATATATTGAATCAAAATAACATTTATTTTACCAATATTTCAGTTAGCTGAACGCCAACCTTTATCAAGGTGTTATAACATATTTGATGTTTGTTGTTGACACACATTAAATATGTTATAACACCTTGATAAAGGTTGACGTTCAGCCAACTGAAATATTGGTAAAATAAATCATATTTTGATCCAATACCTGCCTTTTTAATTAAAATACTTTTGAGTGTAAAATATATACCGTACTTTAATAGAATACTCTCTCTTTACAATAAAATATATAACAACAGATAGTCAAATCCATCTATCTCAATTTTTCTTGCTGTGCTTGAAAAAATAAAGTCACAATAAAAAAAGACATAACATTTGAATTATCTTCAAATATCGGTTATAAATACCTAACAATAATTCCTAAGGGAATTATATATCCAAATATCATTTAACTCAATTCTTCATCAAAGAAATGAATCTTTAAAATGTTTCATTATAAGTTTTGACGCCAGTATTGCACTGTGATATAGGCTTAGCAAAATACGATGTTTCTTTTAAGGATTTATAGTTGTTTTTGTACTCACGTAGGTTGTAGTTACGAGGACATCCCTTTAGATATAAACAAATATATATTTATTTAAGGAACGACTTGTTCCATTACATATTGTTAAAACAAGTTAGCGATAAACATAACAGCTAGGTTTGAAGGTAGAAGTTGGAAGTAGTGACGTCATAGTAGTGACGTAGCATCGATGATGATTAAAGTCAAAGTTTGCGTAACAATATCCTCCTTACTTTGTCTTTATTCCCACGATGCTGAGGCTCTCCTGGTGTTTCTTAATCTGGTCTCGGAATAGGTCCTTTGTGAAGATATCCGCCTCCAGGTCCTGAGATGGCTTGTACAGAAGGCAGATGTCTCTGGATTCATAACAGTCTCTCAAGAAGTGGTACTTTCTGTTGATATGTCTACAGCGACTGCTTTGTTTAGGGCTGGAGATCCAGTTGATCAATGACTGACTGTCTGTATAGATCGCAGTTGGTTTTTCCATGAAATTCCATTCTTCCAGCTCTCGTAACAGGTTTATTATCCACTTGATTTGACAGCAGATTTCACAAGCAGCTATCATTTCCGCTTCCATTGTGGAGAGGGCGACGAGTGGTTGTTTACTACTTTTCCAGTCTATAGTTGCTTCGCCGAGCTTCAATACATATCCGCCGTAGGATTTTCCATCATGAGTAGTCGACCAGCTGGCATCGGTGTAGGACTTCAGGATTCCAGTCTTCCCTCTTTCAAATTTCACTCCTAGGTCAATTGTTCCTCGTAGGTATCTCATCACTTTTGATTGCTGTCCAGTGCATCTGTTTTGGTTGTCTGGAGTACTGTGAAAGTTTGCTAGTGATGTAAGCGATGTCGGATCTGGTGTTAACAGCTAGAAACATTAGCATTCCAAGGGCTTCCTGGTAAGTGTGCTGATCACAATTGTCATCTTCAATATGATTGTCCAAATTGATTTCTTTGGAACCTGGTGTTGGAACTTCCTTACAATTTTCCATTCCATATTTCTGCAATATTTGTTGTACATAGTGGCTTTGCTGTAGCGAAATTCCCTCCTTGTTTTGTATGATTTTGATTCCCAAAAACATGCCTTTACATGTTACATCCTTTATTTCCAGGTGATGTCTCAATTTATTGATGAATCTGTTTGAGGTATCTTCAGAATCTGAGACAGTGATAAAGTCATCAACATATATCCCTACATAGAAGTATTTGTCTTCATTCTTCCATTTAAATAGGCAAGGATCAGATTTAAGTTTTTCCAGTCCACAGTCATGAAGTACTTGACTAAATTTCTCATACCACGATCTTCCGGATTGTGAGGTAGACCGTAAATACTTTTGTTGAGTTTGCAAACTTTGTTTCTGTCTTGAACAAATCCAGCAGGTTGTTCCATGAATATTGTGTTTTCAATGTTTCCATTTAGATAGGCTGCTTTCACATCAAATAGTTTAATGACTGAATCTTTTGTTGCTGCCATTGACAAAATAGTCCTGAGGGTGGCATTTTTAATTACAGGGCTGAAACTTTCGTTGTAATCTCTTCCTGGGATTTGGTTGTATCCCATTGCAACAAGTCTAGCTTTGTAAGTTTTGTTTTCTTGGTCTTTAGATATTTTGAACACCCATTTACTTTTTACAACTTTTGCGTTTATAGGTCTAGGTACCAGTTCCCATACTTGATTCGAGTACATGTTCTGTATTTTCTCAAGCATTGCGTTCTCCCAATGTTTCTTGTCTTCGCATGCGATGGCTTCATCATAGTCTTTCAGAATGGTTTCATTCGTAGTAGCCAGAACGTAGTCATCAAATCTTTTAGGTATTGTTCGAGTTCTTTGTGGTCTGTCTGATTCACTTGACTCTGTCTGTCTGTTGATCATGGTATCTGGTGCTGGCTCTTCAATATCAACATCTGATAGAACATGATTGTCCAGTTGTTCATCCTCCTGAATGAAGAAATATGTGTCAGTGTCCATATTATCATCACTTTGTTTTTCTTCCGAGATGACATTATTGTTCTCTCTGAAGTGAATGTCTGCGGTTTCAAGAATGACTCTCGCTGTGATATCAAATACTCCATAAGCTCTTCTGCATCTTGAATAGCCTACAAATATTCCTCTCTTAGATTTAGCTTCTAGTTTGTGTCTTTGATGATTCTCGAGTTTATAGAAGACTTCACAACCAAATCTCATGATGTGAGAGACGGATGGCTTTTTACCTTTCCATTTTTCCATAGGGGTAGTGTCTGGGTCATTGGTTGTGGGAGTTAGATTGTACAGATATGCAGCTGTATTCACAGCTTCTGCCCAGAAGTGTAGGGGTAATTGGGAGTCTTCCAGAAGTGTTCGGCCTTTGTCTAATAGTGTTCTGTTAGCTCTTTCAACTCTCCCATTGCTTCTTGGGGTGTACGGTGTAGTTAGTTCATGTTTAATTCCTTTGGATTCTATGAAGGTTTCAAGGTTTTTATTGATAAATTCTGTTCCGTTATCTGTTCTAAGTCGTTTTAGTTTTGAGTTTAGCTCGTTTTCTCTCTTTACAGTAAACTTCTTCAAAACCTCTGCTGCTGAGAGTTTATCTTTGAGAAATTCTACAAATATTCTCCTAGAAAATCCATCTACGATGGTCAAGAAATATTTACTTCCGCCCAAGGAGTTTATTCTCATTGGACCACAGAGATCGACATAAATGGCTTCAAAGGGGTAGCTTTCCTGATTGCTATCTGTGTGAACATAGGGTACTTTGGTCATTTTTCCCAAGGAGCAAGCATCACATTGATCAAGGGTTTCATTTATAGAGTTCAAGCCTTTTAGAAGATTGTTCTTCAAAATCAGGTCTAATTTGTTGTCACTAGGATGTCCTAACCTTCTGTTCCATGCAGTCCCAGAATTGTCCTTTGAAATCAAGCAATGTTCATTTGGAACATGAGTTGCTTCAGATAAACGTGATAGGTTCAATGTGTACATGTTACCATCAATGTTGACTGTTCCTATTAGCTTGTCATCAGAAGAGTATATGTATGCTCCTTCAGAATTCAAAAGAACAGAGTTCCCTTTTCTTACTACGCTTGAATGGACATTAGATTTCCTTTCAGGTGTGGTATATGGAGGACATTATGCAGGGTTACAGCGTTGTTAAGTTTGTCCTTACCTTGTACAGTAGCTTGGATTAATCCTGATGAGGCAGATTCGATGTGTCTCCCTTCTTCCGCCACTTGTATGCTTCTTCTCTCCTCCGTCTTGTGCTCGATCCATTCACCATGGGAAGTCATGTGGCTTGTGCACGCAGAATCAATTATCCACACGTCCTGAGTCGTCGGGCGTTCCTCCCTTGTGATTACATGTAGTGCGTATTCTGAAGTGGAGTTTCTTCGTTGGGATGGTTCCTCCGTTCGTTCTTGGATTGCTGATCTGGCTGTGTCTTTGTTTTGTTTTGGTCCTTTATGGTAGTTCCTTGTACTGGCCATGTTATTTTTGTTTGTTGTATTATTTTGATTTCCTTTGTTGTTAGGGTTGAACCAACAGTCTTTCTTGAAATGTCCTTTTCTTTTGCAAATATAGCATGACTTTTCTTTGAATTGGTTGCCTGATGATCTGAAAGCATTTTCATGATTTTTGCTTCTGTCCTGTCTTTTCTTCTCGAAATCCAGTAGAGCTTGTCTCAAGTCTGGTAAGGAGATTCCTCTGTTTATTGACAGTGCTGCTGTGATCGTGTCAAAGTTAGGTGTGAGTCCTTCAACAATGTATCGTACAAGTTCTCTTTCTGTTACAGTCTTTCCTAGCTGGGTGATCTCTTGTGCCAGTTTCTGTGCTCGTACAATATACATGTTAACATTTTCATTTGGGTTCAATTTTAGTCTGGCTAGATCCAACATTAGGTCTATCCTTTTATTTTCTAGAGATCCTTCAAACCTTTTCTTTATGTCGTACCAAATTCTTTTGGCCCTCTTATCGCCTCGAAAGATGATTGTTAAGTCATCCGAAAGTGACAATATTATTAGGCTGTATGCTTCCCGATTCTTTTTCTTCAAAATATAATATTCTAGTTTATTTTTTGTAAAGTCTGGCTTGTCATTAACAATTACGTCCTCGAAGAGATCTTTTGAATCTAGAATTGCTTCCATTTTCATGGACCACGTTGTATAGTTGTTTTCTGTTAACTGTTCGATTTTTGCTAAGTTATATGTATCCATTTTTATTCAACTTTTTATTTCTAAATTGGCGGTTAGTCCAATTATTTATTTTCTTTTTGATTTAAATGGATCAATTGGCGGTTAGTCCAATTCGCGCGCCCAAACCACGCTCTGCTACCAAATTGATATAGGCTTAGCAAAAATACGATGTTTCTTTTAAGGATTTATAGTTGTTTTTGTACTCACGTAGGTTGTAGTTACGAGGACATCCCTTTAGATATAAACAAATATATATTTATTTAAGGAACGACTTGTTCCATTACATATTGTTAAAACAAGTTAGCGATAAACATAACAGCTAGGTTTGAAGGTAGAAGTTGGAAGTAGTGACGTCATAGTAGTGACGTAGCATCGATGATGATTAAAGTCAAAGTTTGCGTAACACACTGCCATCTATTATCTTATTTTGAAATTATTCTGATATTTTCTTTTTCTCTTCTTTATTAATGATTTAATACTGTTTAAAAAATCAAGGAAATATAAAATATATTAGACTAAAAATATTTTAATAAAGTTTGAATATGTTTAATGATATTTCATTAGATGAATATTGAATAAACATTTGAAGATGATAAACGTAGATGTTAAATTAATAACATATTTACCAACTAAGATAAACAAAGGCATTTGATTGTTTTCTCTAGCGGTAAAATAATGTTAAATTGTTCAACCAAAATTAACACAATATCAGGCTTAATTGAGTAAATTTATAAAATATGTAAATATATTTAGTAGTATAAGTAAATCTGTGAGTTTTTTCTATATTGAAACTTTATTTTGAAAAATTGGTTAGACATTAAATATTCGAAGTATTTTCCTTCGTTAGAAACTACTTTCTGGAAATCGATTGATCCCATCGCGGAAAAAGGCCGGCTCTTTGGACGCTATCCACCCATCGATCCATTTTTTGACTTAATCGTAGTTGAAGTGCTGGTCATCCATGCCATATTGTATTGATCGAAAGAAATAAAAATCGGAAGGAGCAATATCTGGGCTATACGGCGGGTGGAGTAGGACTTCCCATTCGAGAGTTTCTAAGTACGTTTTAACGGATGCTGCAGCTTGTGGCCGAGTATTATCATGTTAAAAATAAATTTGTCGAGTTTATCGGTATATTGCAGCCGTTTTTCTTGCAATGCTCGGTTCAAAAGAAACAATTGTCTTCGAGAACCTCCTCTGTGATATTTTTGTTCGGTTGTAGCAGCTCATAATATACCACTCCTAGCTGGTCCCACCAAATACAAAGCATAATCTTTTTGCCATAAATATTTCGGTTTTTAAAATTATAGGTAATTTTGTTTTCACTTGTATATACATATTGTCGCGTATAACGCCTCAAAACAGCTACAATCTCCGCCAATAGATGGCGCTTTCCACTATTTCCGTATGGAACTAGTGTGGATATCGCCGACTGCTGTGTTCCTGTTTCTTAGATAAAATAGTTGTAAATATGTGCTTATATTGTCTCTGGTGTGTAAATAAATGTAATTACCCATTGAATGTTATTCTAGTTTTAGGTAATGTGTAGTAGAAATTACAATAAAGGAGGAGTGTTTGAAGTCTCGGTGCCGGTTTCTGTTCTTACTCTCGCCATCGCTGCAGCTACTATTCTGGTAAGGCTCTCGTGTCTCCCCACCAGTGGTAAGGCCGAGAGATGCTGCCAGAGGAAAGGAGTTCCACCAGAGCTTCTCGGAGGTCTTATGGATGCTGTACAGGGTAGAACTGCAGAGGGAGAGCAACGGGACCGGTTAGGTGATCCACGAAAGCGCGACAATATATTTAATGGTTTTCTTTCTATGTAGGTTCAAAATATAATAAATAAATTTTTCATATCTCTGATATTCAAATATTAAAAATAGAAAAAAGAATCACCGTTATATATAATACTCTATGCTTTATTCTGACTTATTCTCAGTTCAAACGGTGAAAGGTTTAACTTGTTTCATATACATGTTATAAATTTTTTGTTTTGTTTTTGACAAATATAGAGAATTAAAGGTGCAGTCGTGAAATAGAAAATATAATTATTTACCCATCAAGTAGTTTGTTATTTGAATTACTTGAAGCAAATCACACATAAAATTATATTTCACAGTATTATAGAATTTATAAAATGAATCCTTTATTAGTGAATTCAAAAAATAGGTAGGTTTGACTATACATGTGTTATATTCTAAAATCTATGATCAAAAATAAAATTAATCAATGTTGAAAATAAAATACATGTTTTTAAAAAATATATATTTGGGATTATTTTATCGAAATATAAGGTTTTATTTTTTCATTCTTACGACTTAAGCCAGGCAGTACTTTTGTCAAATTATGTTTTTTTCTATATTCCATCAGCAAATTAAAGCAATATTAATATAAAGATTTTGTTATTTTACCATGACTACAATCCCAATCATGTTTTCAATTTTCAGTATGATCAGCATCGGCAACTAATAGTTTTATATTTTCTCAAATCTTCAAAATTCAACAGAAATCTAATTTTTTTAATAACATGTATATATGGCGTTTTATAATGGGACATTCATATATCTAAAAATATGAAAAAAATATATTATATTCTTATATATGACGTGAGTCTCTTTTGAAAACTAATTATAATAATGTAATTTCTATATTTGTAGTTACGGTTGTGTGCCTGCCACGTGATTATAACAACCCTTGTGGTTATATAATATCATTAATTATTCGATTTAAACCTTTAAAAATCTATTTCTAAATTGATAATTCACACAACAATACAACACAACAAAACACAAACATCTAGTTAAATAATTTCCTAAAAATATCGATTTGTCCCACATATTAAATAAGTTTTTAAAGGGTAAAATATGATATTCTGGCCTTCTATCATCATCAAGGGCTAGGTGATTGATATAAGGAATATTTCTTCGAAATATATTCATTTCTTATTTGATATTTATTTTATAATATTGAATACATAGTCTTGTGTGTTATTTCACTTTATTTGAAGACAAAAAAATATATTAAATTTCGTTTAAATTGAAATATCTGTTAAAAATCATCAAACATTAGGTGTTAAAGTATTTAATCAAATTACAAGTCAAGAAATATGAATATACTATATTAAAAAATAATGCTCCATTTAAAATGTACAGGAAGATAGATTACAGGGTGGCTGGCTACATGGTCTCTCCATATCTCCCTCCTTCAGTGCCTTTCTCTACTGAAGGTGCCCACATGGCCTCTCCCCATCTCCTCCTATGTGAGTTCTCTAGTTAATTCTTTCAGGACGTCCATTTACTCTCACCGTCTTTGGGCCATCGGTCACCTTCCCGTGGATCTTTCTCTTAAGAACTGCTAGAACTGTTTCTATAGCTGATACACGCAAAAATGACCAAACGTAACACAAACGTCATGGTTTGTTGTTTTATGAACATCAAAAGGTTGCGCCCTGTTTCAATTAGATCAAGAACATGATTGTCATCATATCTGTTCATTGGATTATAGGTTTTCTTCTATAAAGGTCCTACTCAAATTCCTCTATTCGCTTAATTAAATAATTTGGTAATGTTCAACCAAACCCTCAGCTAGATAATGATTTTCATAAAAATTAATTATGATTTATCTATATATATAAAAATGAATGTATGTGTGTGTGTCTGTTTGTTTGTTTGTTTGTCCTTTATGCCTGACCAAACCACTCATTGGATCGCCATGAAACTTTGGGAAGTTATTTAGTATAGTACTGGGAAGGTTTCTAGCAAATAAAATTTTTAAAATAACTTTTCGCCTAGAAATAATCAAGATAAATATTCTAATTTATCTGTTATAATTCAACAATCTGCTCTAAATATTATCATGATGATACGATGATTTTGTAATGTAGAAAATTAGGAAAGACAAAATTCAGGATGACACGGCAATTTATTTGAGACAAGAATAATGATACAATTCAAAGGCAAGATACTATTCCTTTAACTTCCAATTACCGAGGGAACCAATTAATATTGATTTTATTCAACTTATCGAGTATTTTTCAAGGGACCGGGAAATAAATGTTCACTAGATAAAACGATGATTTGTAATGTAGAAAATTAGGAAAGACAAAATTCAGGATGACACGGCACACAGGGACCGGGAAAAAATGTTCACTTTATCGAGAGATTCAAATTTACGATTTTCAAATTATCAAAATATATCTTTTTTTATATATATAAGTTTATAGATAATTGTTTTAACAAATGTTCGTTAGACAAACCTTTATTCGGGTTACCTCTCTCTCTCTCTTCTCTGCCATATAAAAATCACATGTGCTCCTGGTCAGGATATACCTTCTTTATAAATATATATATATGTTGTTATGTGGTTTTATCCTGTTGGATGACTGTAGTGTGGCATGTAGGTTGCCGTCGTTGTGGCCACAATGTTCTGAGTGGTTTCAGGTGTGAAATGAATTACACAAAAGAACGAGACATGTTGGATGTCACCACAGAGATGGCGAGAGAGCAAGTGAAGGCGACGCCAGTCAAAGCAGGTCTGTCCAGAGTGGTCTGTCAATCCTCATGTCTCAAAGCGGACTGATCTATGTTTTTGAGCCAAAAGGGCATACCTGGTACCCGACATGTTTTTCGGACATTTTTTTCCTGTTTGGCGCCGGCTGTCAATCAACCGAATTTTATTATGTCGCTTTGGTAATACATGATGGACAAACTTGCTAGTTGAATTTTGTTTTTACAGTTTTGATTGTTATACTATAGCTAAATTACATAGAGAGAGGGCTTTTTAGGTATTTTAAATATTTCTCTGTTCACTTTATTAAGTTCATATAAATTAAATATTTCAATTTAAAATCGTATTTGTAAAAACATTACCATGCTTAACCAAAAAATATATATTTTTTCAGATCTTATAGTTAATAAATAAAAAATACTGTATGTACTGTATGTTTATACTGAAAATAGAACATAAAATAATTTGAATTGAGCATCAATATACAATGGATACAATTTCTACAAAAAGACATTTTAGAAAGACAAATTTTCTACACTATAATCTATTGATTTTCAAGTAAAGATACTTTTGAGTGTAAAATATATACCATACTTTAAAAGAATACTTTACAATAAAATATATAACAACAGATAGTCAAATCCATCCCTCTCATTTTTATTTTGCTGTGCTTGAAAAAAAAAAGGTCAACCTGCAAAAGAAATAACATTTGAATTTTCTTCAAATATCGGTTATAAATACCCAAAAATAATTCCTAAGGAAGATTATGTATCCAAATATCATTTAACTCAATTTAAAAAAAAAAAAATTCACTATTTATTCTTACATCATTTTTTATCAAAGAAATGAATCTTTAAAATGTTCCATTAGAAGTTTTGACGCCAGTATTGCACTGCCATCTATTATCTTATTTTGAAATTATTCTGATATTTTCATTTTCTTCTTTATTAATGTTTTAATACTCTTTTAAAATAATCAAGGAAATATAAAATATATTAGATTAAAAATATTTTAATAAAGTTTGAATATGTTTAATAATATTTCATTAGATGAATATTGAATAAACATTTGAAGAGATGATAAACGTAGATGTTAAATTAATAACATATTTACCAACTAAGATAAACAAAGGCATTTGATTGTTTTCTCTAGCGATAAAATAATGTTAAATTGTTCAACCAAAATTAACACAATATCAGACTTAATTGAGTTAATTAATAAAATATGTAAATATATTTAGTAGTATAAGTAAATTTGTGAGTTTTTTTTTTTATATTGAAACTTTATTTTGAAAAATTGGTTAGACATTAAATATTCGAAGTATTTTCCTTTGTTAGACACTACTTTCTGGCAATCGATTGATCCCATCGCGGAAAAAAAGCCGGCTCTTTGAACGCTATCCATTCATCGATCCATTTTTTGACTTGATCGTAGTTGAAGTGCTGGTCATCCATGCCATGTTGTATGGATCGAAATAAATAAAAATCGGAAGGAGCAATGTCTGGGCTATACGGCGGGTGGAGTAGGACTTCCTATTTTAGTGTTTCTAAGTACGTTTTAACGGATGCTGCAGCTTGTGGCCGAATATTATCATGTTAAAAATAAATTTGTCGAGTCTATGCTCGGCTCAAAAGAATCAATTGTCTTCGGTATACCTCCCCTGTGATACTTTCTTTCTGTTGGAGCGGCTCATAATATGCCACTCCTAGCTGGTCCCACCATATAAACAGCATAATCTCGCCATTATTATTCAGTTCGGCTGTTGAGGATGAGGCACGGCCAGGGTTACCATACGTTGCCCAACGTTTTGGATTATCGTAATGAATCCACTTTTCATCGCCAGCTACAATTCGATGCCAAATACTCTTTCTACTTTTACGTTGAAACAGTTGTTCACATGTGAAAAAACGGCGTTCGAGGTCTCGTGACTTCAGTTCATACGACACCTAATTTCCTTCCTTTGAGATCATTCCTGGCTGGTTGAGTGACTCCAAGTTTTTATGCGAATTTCTTTAGCGTTCATGTTGGATCTTCATCGAGCCTTGCCTCTAATCTTTCATCCTCAAACTTTGGTGGCGCTCTAGGTCTTTCTTTGTCTTCCAAATCAAAATTTCCACTTTTAAACTGTGAAAACCACTTCTGACACGTTTGTTCAGCTAAAGCATGGTCACCATAAACTTCCACTAAATTACGATGCCTCTTAGCAGCTTTTTTCTTCATATTGAAGTAATGAAGTAAATCTTCCCGAAAAAACACCATATTTGGTTCTAAAGTTGACATTTTAGGAAAACAGAAGCGGATTTTCTCTGCGAAAAAGAGGTTAATAATCGGCTAAATAGTTGCAAAATATTTATCTGAGATTATAAATAATTTTGTTTAGTATATCATTTTTTTAAAATATTATAATAATATTTATATATTACGATGCACTTGCGCGCCATCTGTTATCAAAATTCGAATCTATTTTAAACGCGTAATATTATTTTTGAAATTAAACAATTTCTACTGCCCTTACTGCAATGAGAAAATTAAAGGGAGGGCCTGGCTCATCAGTGGTGAACCTCCCAGCGGGTTCGCCAGTATGGTGAATTAAACTGGCGAAACCGCTGGGATGGTTCACCACTGATTAATTTGACAAGATCATTGGCCGCAACCATACCATTAAATTAACAGAAAGCAATAACGCGCCATCTATATATATAAAATAAAAGGATTTAAAAGCGCGAATGTTTCTTTTATACATAAAACGAACTTCTACTGTCCTTACTGCGATGAAAAATATATTGGGAGGGCTTGGCTCATCAGTGGTGAACCCTCCCAGCGGTTTCGCCAATTTAATCCACCAGACCGCTTATCAGAGCTCTAATACTGTATTGGATCATTCTGCTTTTATATGCTACACTGAAGGATGGAATCTTATAAATGGTTTTCAAGTAAACTATGGACATAAGCTTATAGGACAGTAGAATTACATTCAAATATTTGCTTCGAGCAATGCTCTTCAGCAAACTATAAAGACAAGGCCAGTTAGGCATAAATTAACACAAAGCAATAACGCGCCATCTATATATTTAAAATAAAAGGATTTAAAAGCGCGAATTTTTCTTTTATACATAAAACGAACTTTTACTGTCCTTACTGTAAGGACAGAAACTGTTCGTTTTATGTATAAAAGAAACATTCGCGCTTTTAAATCCTTTTATTTTATATACCATTAAATGATTTTGATTATAGTGAATTGATCAAGCTATTAATTTTGACAGACCATAAACCTCTAATTGGGCTTTTCAACCCGAGTAAACCAATACCTCAAATTTTATCATTTCGCATGTTAAGATGGTACCTAACTCTGTCTGCATATTCATACTCTATAGAATATAAACCAGGAAGAACAAATGGAAATATAGATGCACTCAGTATACTTCCGTTGAATGAATCCATTCCTTCTACATCGTCGACTCCACAAGTGCCACCTGAAAGCGAAGTTGAAGGAATCCAAGATGCTCCAGTAATAGAATCTCCTGCCATGACTCCGAAGCCTGTCTTGAGGAGGTCCTCAAGAATAAGGAAGGCTACAAAGATTTTTGACATCTGATTGGTGGTTTGACTAAATGGGGAGGAGTTGTTGGGTATTATTTATCATTGAATTTCTAAACTTTGTATTTTATCATCATCTACGCTCTAATCAAAATATGTTTCGAGAATAAATTGTTTTGGATTTTGTGTGTAAAAAAACAAATGTCATTAATTTAAATATAAAGACATAACACCCGTCCATCCTTGCAGCCCTCTATATGACAGACATAAATCCAAAAGAGGACATCCATACGGACAAGGCACCTCAGTTGGCTGGTATTATGATCAGGGTGCATGGACCGATCTGATATGCTCCATAGACAAGACACCATCATAATAGGGTATCAACCCAGTAAAGCTATCTTGATATATGTCAAATATATGGGGGTTGGTTGAAGGGTGGCCTTAACCATTGATTTCGTACCCTACAACCCGGGATCGAATCCCTCGCGCAGGCATTGGGCACTTTTTCCAATTGAAAAAAAAATGTTCCAATGGCCCCCGATTCTAGGAAATGTCGAATCCTTACAGCGATTTCAAGTAGCCAAACGGGGCAATGGTATATTTGTAAGTGAAAAAGTTGAACTACTTTTCTTATGTGGAGACATGTGATACATTTACAGTAATATCAGTCGCCAACTTCGTTCCACCATGATTATCATGGTCACGTGTACTAGGGATAATGGAAAAAGTAAAGTATTATAAAATAATATATTAATTTATATGATGTATCTATACTTTTATAAAAAAACATTTTGTGTGTAGACATATAAATATAAGTATGAGGTGTGTATGGTGGTCTATATTTTACTCGTGAAGTCCTGTAGAGAAGCAAGGATTCGCTAAAGAATTTGCCTGTTTGTATTAAATGAAGAAACATATCACTAAATATGTAGATAATTTCTTAAAAATAGAGACTCTCAATGTTTTTTGTTCAAAAGAGGCAAGAGAAAAATAAATTAGATAAAACTCTTATTCGAGATATTTGAATTGTAAATTTTGAAATTAAAATACACGAATATAATTAAGAGAGTTTATATAAAATTATATTAAAAATATGCGGTTTTTAAAATTAATTTTATTCAATATTTTCATAATATTGATTTAGAATGTGTATAATAAAATTGTTTTGATTTTTGGAGTTGAAATATGAATATGGGTCTTTGTTGACTGCCATCTATAAGATACTTGTAGAACTATATAGATACAAGGATCACTCCGAATGATTTTGCACAATCACTTATTTTTATGAAATACTTTAAAATAAATATACCTTGGCCAGTAAATCTTTTCACTACCTCAGCGTTTCGAAAAAATTAAAACAGAAATTAAAACATTTGGCGAGGGGTTAAACATTATTTTAAAAGATTTACTGGCCGAAGTATCTTTATTTTCAAGAAATATGAATTCCGGCCAGGCATCCTCTATTTTTACGATTATTTTTATGAGTTATTGTTATTACTATTCTATGAAAATGTTTATATTTGGTAAATATTTCATGTAGATTTTAATGTTATAATTCATTTTTAAATATTTTTCAATTATTCAATATAGCTTGCTAAACCTTTGGAGTTGGGTGTTTCTGTTGACCTTTGTAAATACTCATATAATCCTTTCTATTTACCGTCAATAAAAGTAAAGTATTCAAAAATTATAAATATATACTGTGTAAAATTATATTATTTTGAAAAATTGGTTTATAGTGCTATATATATTTTATAATAAAATGCGTAAATGTTCAAATTTAAAGATTCAAATATAATATTTAGATTTATCTACTTAGAAATGCGATATACCAAGGTTGTGTTTTGACAATATAGAAATTGGTAAATAAATTGGTAAGAAGGTTGGAATCCTCTAAAGAATGTAAGTAATAGATTTAAAGCGTACGAGGATGCGTTTCTTATAAGTTTTAATAAAGGCGAGCTTTCGGGTCAATAACCCTTCTACAGGACATCATATTAAATAAACTTGCATCTTATATATATATCCATATTGAGAAAAATTAGCATATATAAAGAAAAACAAACGTATTAGCAAATTAGTGAGAAAAGTAACAGTAAGATATATCCGCGTGCCCCGAGCATGCCAAGTGGGAAATCAAAAGAAGCTTCACGTTTAAGATACAATTCAATTTAAGGCAGCATGAGTAAAACAAGCCAAAATAAAACGTACTGGCAATGGTCACCTAAGGTACACTATGGCAATATTGCTTTGTATATATCAGGGACGTCTATGTGTCTATTAATACTATTATGACTTAAAGAGATTGGTAAGAATAAATTCTTATACAAATCAAGCTGAAGACTAATTTTAAAATATATATCTTATAGCGCTAAATATTTATTATGATCAGTTATATTAATTTTTCATTATTCAAAATTCTGTGGATATATATCTATGATTTTCTCTCTTGTTTATTTATTTATTACCAGTTATTTAATTATTTCCAATTATTTTATTTCCACAAAGCGCTATATTCCGCAAAGGGATACTTGCGCCAAACAAGGATAAAAGTTTATTTACATAAGTTATTTACATTATTCAACGCATGAAAACATTAGAGATCCAGATTTTGTAGAAAGTTTAGAATGTATATACAAAATGAATTGAACTTTAAATATTTAAATATTTGATTTTTTATCGGAAATTAAATCGTTAAGTTCACACACAACTAGTTCATTCTTCATTCTATAATCTTGAAATGCTGGGCAATCGATCAGTAGATTCTTGAGGTTTGTTTCTCAATACCACAAAAGCAACTTGAATCCTCCACTGCCTTTATTCTATTTTAAAAACCTTTGAAATTTCAGTGGTTTCTAACAAATTGAGTATTATAAAATTTTGGACAAAAGTATTTAGGGATTTCTTGGGGAAAAAATCTTAAGAAAGTATTATTTGCTTCGTTTTTCAGAATATTCAATCTTGATTTGAGAAAGGCATCTATAATTCCTTGAATAAATGGGTCATAACTTTGTTGATCATCTGTGGATAAGTTTCTCAGATCAGATATCATGATTCTGGATTCGATAAAGTCTGAGATCAGAGGAATGTTGGCCAAACTATGAACACAGCTATATGATGTGGATTTATAGGCTTGTATACACCATTTTAGTATTTGATATTGGGTTGAAATCAATTTTTGTAAACATTTTTATTTAAATAGTTGAACCAAATTTCGTCGCCATTTGTAAGTATTGGTCTGAAAATGGATTTATATAAAGTTAGCCTTTTCTGGGTGCTTAGACCCCAAGATTTCACACAAATTGAGAAGAGATAAATTTTAAAACGTTTTGTACGATTTACTATTTCTTCTATGTGGTATGTAAAATTTATTTTGTTTCTTCTTCTGTAATTTGCAATTATTATTCCTAAAACTTTGGTCTTCAGAGTTGGTATGATTATTACATTATTAAATTTGATTGGGATTTTTTTCTTTGTTGTGTAAATAAAGTATATTACTTTTTTTCTAGACTTATTTCAAGTTTGTTACTTTAACACCATTTATCAATCGTATTTAATGACTTTTCTATAAATAATTTCAGGTCTTTGCATTTGTTGTGCCAGCATATAATTGATACATCATCCGCATAACATACCACTTCACTATTAAGAACTTGATATTTGATTAAAAGATCGTTTAGTAATATTATTCATAGTAGTGGAGATAGCGGGCCACCCTGCGGACATCCCTTTGTAATTTGTTTATTTATTGTTAAGTTCTCATATCTAAATTTCGTTTTCCTCGATTTGAAATATGATTGAATAGTCCTTATTGAACTTTCCGGCAAATTATATTCATCTATTTTTTTTTAAATCGCAGGCCACCATGCGTTATCAAAGGCTCCTGCAATATCTATTGTGACCATAAAAATACTCCTTTAGTATTGAGTGGTTTTAGAAATTGAATATATAATATTGGTTTGAGTGTGTGTACCTTTAAGTAAATAAATAAATTTTAAGATGAATATATTTTTGAGATCTTTTACAACACAATTATTGCTGATATGATCATGAAATAGGTTCTGTGAATCACCATAATTGACATAAAAAGGTAGGTTGAATCGAAAGATATTGTATTCTGTATATGGTGATTTTTCACTAAGGAGTGATTCATTATGATTTACTCCCATTCATTCAGACTATTAATTCGGACAGAATTTCACACAATTGGCAGATCTGAAGATAGCTTTTGACGTAAAACAACCAGAATTGTGTAAACGTCTAATTTGGCGGAAGTCTTGTCAGAAGAAATCAGCAACCTTCAATTGTTCGATCAGGAAAACGTTTTTATTTGTTTATCACCTTATCCTAGTAAAATATCACTTTTGCAATATTAATTTTATATTTTAAAATGTCACGAATTTGTGAAAAGTAAAAACAAACATTTAATTTTAGCTTTTCACTCTTGTGAGGCCACAAAAAAAACTATTCTGCATTTTCATTTTCAATGAAAAAAAAATCTATTCCTTAAATACTACCGGACGTTTCCCAATAGTAACATCCATGGCGCAAGAAACTTTCTGACGGGAATGTTAAAGAAAGGTCTCACTTATTGTTCTTATTCTGTTCAGTGCAACATATAATAAAGCGCTAAAACCTTTGGTGCATTCCTCATGAACTCACTCATACTATTTTTATTCCAACCTAATCAGATAAAGAACATGAACGACGTCTGGGAACTACTTAACATTAACCCGGGCAAAGCCGGGTACATCCGCTAGTTTATATATAATACTTGCACACAACTAAACAACAATAATATAACTTTCACAAAGACAATAAAATAAAATCTAAAACAATGACATTTGTTCACTAATTAAACTCTTGTTGATTTCTTCGATGCTAATTCCCTCACTATACTGAATGGTAGATATACTAGTGAAAGAAATGGAAATTTTACTTTTTTCTCAAGTCAAGGATCCTCAGTTATAGACCTTGCTGTTGTCTCACCGGCATTACTGGAACTCATTGTTGATCTAAGTGTTGAATGCATGCCATATTCGGATCATCTACCCCTTGTTTTAAAACTCAAGGGCTTAGATAACATGAAGTCAAAAGATTCTACGAAGTTTTGTCCTGGAACAAAGTATTCCTGGGTTGCAGACAAGGCTATATCTTTTGAAGGCAACTTGAGAGATTTACCCATTTTACCATTGACGGGCTCCACATTGGACTCACAAGTCGAAAGGCTTACAATTGAAATTCAAACGGCAATGTCAAGAGCAGGGATGAGACGTGAGATAAGATCTGGTGGTTTGAGGTCTAAACCGTGGTACGATGAGTAATGTTATACGGCTAAGAAAAAAATGAAAGAAAGTCTTAAACTGTATTTATTACAAAATAATGTAGTTAACAAAGATTTGTTTATCACAAGCAAGAAAGAATATTTATCATTAATTAAACTTAAAAAGAACCAATACGTTGATGATATACAGAATGCCCTCTGTAATGCTAGAAACGCTTCTCAATTTTAAAAGATAATAAAATCTTTTAAGCAAAGAACCACAATTAAAGGCAATATCCCGATGCGTGATTGGGAGGATTTTTATCGAAGACTGCTGTCTTCCCCACCTATAATGGACGCGTATATATCACCAGCGCTAACATATATGGACCCGGATCTGGATGCTAAAATTTCGCTTATGGAGGTCACCACGGAAATATCCAATCTGGGGAAGGATAAAGCAACGGGACTGGATAACATACCAAATGAAGCAATCAAAGTTTTACCTGACGAATATTTGATTCTATTAACAAATATATACAACAAAATATTGACGACATCCTCGGTTCCATCAGTGTGGACTAGAACAATTATTCATCCTATTTTCAAAAACAGTGACCCAAATATCCCATCAAACTATAGAGGAATATCATTGTTATCCAATTTATCAAAGCTCTTTACATTCATATTGAAGACAAGATTGAATAATTGGATTGAAAAAAGGGGAATCTTAGCGGAAAACCAAGCGGGCTTCAGAAGTGGATATTCCTGTCAAGATCATATTTTTACCCTTACCTCACTGATACAGATGATGCTGAGCCGCAAAAGGAGGAAGTTATATGCCTTCTTCGTAGATGTCAAAAAGGCCTTTGATACAGTACCAAAGTCCCTGATTTGGAAGAAGTTGACAGTTTACGGTTTAGGTACCCGATTTATCAGCCTTATACAAAGCTATTATAATCAAATGTCAGCAACAATAAGATGGAACGAATCACTTACAGAATTTATAAAAATACAAGCTGGTGTTCTACAAGGTGAACCCCTGTCACCTTATCTATTTATTCTTTTTCTAAACGACTTGGTTTCTCTGTACGATGACGCTGATTTGCCAAGTATTTATTTACCGAATTATGGAAATATACATCTCCTTCTGTTCGCAGACGACATCGTACTTCTCGGAGAATCCAAGATAAATTTACAAAAAAAAAGATCAATGTACTCAGAAAATACTTCGAAGATAATTTTTTAACGCTGAACCAGAGCAAATCAAAGGTTATGGTGTTTAGAAATGGAGGTCGAAAGGCCCCGATCGGATGTTTGGTTCTGGGGACAATTGCCTCTCACTATAACATCTAAATACACGTATCTGGGTTACCAGCTGACAGCTTCAAACTCAACTCAACAGGCGGCAAAGCATTTTAAAAACAAGGCGCTAAATGCTATTAATGCGGTCTGGGCAATATCGACTAAAACAAGAATCAATTCTATCAGATCCTCACTTAAGCTTCTAGATTCAATGGCTCTGTCAACCTTGCTCTACGCAGCTCCAATTTGGGCAAACAACCAAAGAAACTTGGTTGACAGGGTACAAGACAATTTCTTACGGAGACTTTTAAATTTACCCAGATATACTCCTGGTTTTATTCTACGTATGGAGTGCGGAAGAACGTCACTGGGAGTTACGGTGCTGAAACTTACACTTTGGTTCTGTCTTAGAATTCTAAAAATGAACAGCAGCCGACTCCCCCATATATGCTTAGCTCAACTTTATGAGATATCAATAAATATAAATATTTATATTGGACTTGCGGAAAGTTTGGCCAACATACTCAACTCAACAGGATTTTCTTGGTTAATTAACTGCAAGGATTATCCGGCAAGAAATACCTTTAATAAGTTAAATTGCAATAGAACAATCTATTCAAAGTGACCAGGAAAAAATAAAGAATTCTAAATTCTACCCCCACTATAAGTATTTACACAGTTCATTCCGAATTGAAAACTATTTACTTAGCAACTTTCCATTCCCAGTAAAACGCTATATCGCACAACAGAGAATACTATATTCGTTTTTCAAGGAAAATCATACAAACATTTTTAAAGAGGGTGATAAGATTTGTGATCTCTGCGAAGAAAATATGGAAACTGAACTATCTCATTATATCTATGAATGCCAAGATATTAGTGAGGAGAAAAGGACATTCTTTTCAATGGTAGACACCAGCCAACTCAGGCCAATCCAAATGAATGTTAACCAGTGCCCAAACAAGCAGACAAGTTGCTCAGACTCTATATAATAGTTACAAGGCAGTAGGTGTAAAGAGGGAGAAAAGAGAACTTGGAAGCTATTGTTCTTACACCTCAGAATGATGACGAAACATCGAGGGGCCATCGTGTTGGTCGACGATGAGATTGCGGAGCTGGTAATATGGATGGCTGTGCTGGAGTAAACCTCCTTTTTTGTGTCTGGATGCTATATTTATGCCGAACTAAATAACTTAGTCCCTATTTCTGCTCCGCGCTTATGGAATTGAAGACTTGGGGAGATGGCGTCGACCTTCCATATTAAATCTTACTTTTCTTTATTACTAATAATTGTATATAGTTGCGGAACTACTGGTTTCCTGTGCTGCTCTTTTCCTGATATTGCACCTTGTACGGAGAATCTGTATAAGACTAATGTGTTAATAAAGGCTGTGTGTGTGTATGTTCACTAATTAAGCTTTAAAAAAATAATGACGTCTTTTACGCAACAATGAATATTATATTAGATATAATGACTATACACAACAACATCAGAAATTATTCCTTAACAATTCATCTTTATACTCAACAAGAATATTTTATCCTTATTATTGAAATATTTTAATTACAACAATTATTATTTTTCACAATTAAATTCTATACGCAATAATGAAATCTATCCACAACAATGAGTACTTTATTCCAACAATGAATTTTTATATTTACAAAAATATTGGTTATTCCAAAAAAGGTAAAAATGAAAATGTGTCAACATCAATGCTTTCCTTATTTTAACAACCATGACTACTGTATTCACAAAAATGAAACTCTATTCAGGATCATGATTAGCCATCCCAAAAAAACTTCACTGAAAACAATTTCTTTTATAAAAATAAAATTTAAACCTTCTCCACATCATAATGTTAAAATTCCTATAAAAATGAAACTTTATCCGAACAATAATTACTATTTTATAACTACTTTAAAATAGTTTTGAATTTTGATAACAGATGGCGCGCTAGTGCATCATATTATAAATGTTCTAATAAAAGAAACAATTTGATATTTGCGGAAGAGCGATTGCTCGAAGCATATTATATTTATAAATGAATGTAATTCTAATGTTCTAAAAGCTCCATAGTTCTTCTAAAATACCCATTCAAAGAGTCTATCAACAGTATCACTATAAAAGGAAGTTCCAAAAATGCAATATAACAGCGGTATGGTAGATTAAACTGGCGAAACCGCTGAGAGGGTTCACCACTGATGAGCCAGGCCCTCTCATTAATTTTTCCATTGCAGTAAGGGCAGTAGAAATTGTTTGATATCAAAAAGAATCTTACGCCTTTAAAATAGTTTTGAATTTTAATAATTACTATATTCTAAAAAATGATTATTTCAAATATCAATGATGATATATATTTTTTATACAATACATTCCAATATTATCCACAAAAATAAAACATTTTGCCTAAGAATGGAACCTCCCTTTTATATATTCAAAATAAATATTTATACTCAACAATGAAACATCATCCTTAAAAATAAAACCTTTTGAAAAACAATGGATACTTTTTCACAGCAATGAAATTGCATCCACTATATGGAAACTGTCTCCACAGTGATTATTTAATAGGCAATGATTATATCCCCCCCCTCCCCCTCTATTCACAATATTGAATCTTAATTCAAAATCATAAAATTTATTCTCTACAATGTGTTTGAATATTTCTTACACACATCACAATTGGTATTAATTGACGAGTGACCCGGGTTTCGCCCCGGGATTGACCCGTGTGCATATCTACCCGAGTGATATATATTTAGAAAAGATTTTTTTATAATTGTTTGTTATTAGCATTATCTATTCGTTTGCATCAGCATAATTTAATATAATCTTTGATAGAGGGCGCTGTTCGTGAGCTAAGTATAATAATTTGAATATATAGTTTTCATAATTGATGTATATATATTTTAAAATAGCCTATCGTCTTCCCCGTATTTTTTTACCTATGTATGAAAATTCTGGTTTGAATTAGTGAACTACTGCGAATTTGTATACCGGACATACAAACAAACAAACATACAAACATTCCCGCCAGGAGGCGAAACTGACCGGACGTGCGTCGCTAGGCTCCGCTAGTTCCGGTAAATATTGTTTTAAATATTCATTTTACTTATTGTATAATTTATAAAAGTTTTATAAATTGTTTAATTAAAAATATTATAACCTTTTTTTAATTGGCAATCACTGTTTAAGAGTTTTGTCATTTTTGAAAGCCTTTTCAATTGTTGTTTTCGCACAAATATGCAAAAATAGAATATTGAAATAATTATTCAAACATTAAATGATAAGTTGGATGAAATTTATAACTATTTTGACAAAAAAGTTCAACAAAATCAAAAAAATCTAACTAAAAATGATATTACATTTTTGTCAACTATGGTTAGGCAAACCAAGGATGGTATTTCAACTTTAAAAGAAATAAATAACCAAGATATATTGGAACTAATGAAAACAACAATTACAGATGTTATGGACCATAAACTGAAAGGGATCCAAGATGAATTAGTTAAAACAACTCCAACATATGCTCAAGTAGCTCGTACAGAAACATCACAAGATTACATTAAAAAAAAACAAAATTTACATAAGGAGTTCACAATAGTGGCAACACTTATAAATGTGGAAGATAATACAAAAATGTATCAAACTATATCAAGCAAAGTTAAAAAGCTTAGGGAAGAAGGAAAAATAAAGATTAACAAAATTATAAATGCTAGGAAATCTCTAATAATAAAGACCCCTACAGAATCAGACATGGAATCTCTAAATGATGAGTTAGGCAGGGCAGAGGAACTCGCAAATATCAGCAAAATTTTTATCCCCAAACCAAGAGATCCTACAGTAGTAGTCAAAAATGTTAATAAACTTACAGAAACCGCTAATTTTACTAAAACAATCTGCAGTATGAACCCTGAATTGAACGAAATGGAAAATGATATCCATGTTCTGTTTAGCATGAAATCGAACACGCCCCACCACAACATAGTTCTTAGGGTTTCTCCAAAGGTTTACCAGATACTTAAAAATATGAATTATAAATTATATACTGACTTTGAACGCTGTTTTGTGGAAGATAAGATTCTGGTAAAACAATGTCAGAAATTCCTTCAATTTAATCCCAACCATAAATTGGCCGATTGTACTAACGTCGAGATATGCAAATTATGCGGCGCGCAAGGAATTCATGATTGTTCAAAAATTTGCAATTGTTATAACTGTCTAAAACATCCTAAATTTAGAAACTCGCCGAATCATAGAGCTAATTCCTCGGACTGTCGTCTATACAAAATACAGATAGACAGAATTATCCAACGAACGAGATATCATCCAACCGACAATTAGGCAAATTTCGCAGCTAAGATTATTGTTTATTTAGTTTGAATATCATGCAGGGAAAAGGAATTAAATGTTTACAACAAAATGTAAGAAAAAGTATCTTGGCACAGAATGAGCTTTAAGCTTCTATAAAAGACAACCCACCAGATATCATCCTAATACAGGAACCTTATCTGATTGATAGAGATGTAATTTTCGATTTGGAATCTCAAATAGTGCATTCAACGACAGATGAACAAATTTACACTGCAACGATCTTTATGAATAAGAGTTTGAAATTTAATAAAATCAATAAATTCACAAACTCCTTTTGTACAACCACTTCTTTAAATTCAGCAAAATCAAATACTATTATCGCAAACTTTTATATGCATCCACATAGATTTAATGACACTCATCGAAAATTTATCCAGGAGCTTCTGGAGACCTACAATCAACAACCTATTATACTATGTGGTGACTTTAATTCTAGACACCCAGTCTGGTTTGATCCGACAACAAACTCCAATGGTTTCAAATTCCACTCCATCATAGATGAACATAACCTATTTATTCATAATCTTAAGATACCCACCTGCCGAAATTCTAGCTTTATAGATCTTACGATTTCAAACAAAAAATCAATAAGTTTGGTACAAAACTGGAAGACGATTATATTGACGCACATTTCAGATCACGTAGCAATAACCTTTGACATTTATCACAATTTTAACAGGCAAAGGACAGTTCAAAACTCAACATGGAAATTTATAGAAAAAGATGCTGATTGGAAAACATTTACCGAAAAAATAGCAATACAAGACGTAGATAATATTATCACCATGATAAACCACGCGTCAAACATCAAAGATATTGACAACATTGTAAAGACTCTCACACAAATAATTAAAGAGGCAGCTTATCTGTCACTAAATGTCAAGACAAGAAGCGGAAATCATAAAACAAATACATACTGGTGGGATGGGAAGCTGGAGAAAATGAAAAACGATTTCCACTATATTAGAAATTTGTATTACCGACATGGAAAGGTCCTTGAAAAGACCTATAAATCAATGAGAAATAAATATTTAAATAAAAGTAAAAAGGCAAAAAGAGCGAGTTGGAGAATTTTTATAGAAGAAAGTCATTCAAATAACTCATTTGGAAATGCTTACAGGATATTCAAGTCATTGAGATCGAAAAATAGAAATTTAGGATTACCACTAATAGATAATTTACCAGATCATTTAAAGACCGACAAAATAAAAAGTTTAATGAACGATCTATTTCAGGATGATATTGGAGGTTTGGATAAAGATGATCATATTTTGATTAGAAATTATACGCCTAAATATAAAAATAAAAGTAGTGTTTATATCGAATCTAAGGAAATAGAGGAAACAATTTTAAAAACAAATATTAAAAAAGCACCGGGCCCTGATTACATTAGTAACAATATGATTAGACAGGCTAAAATAAAAATAATCCCAATTCTGCATAAATTATTCAATAAATGTATAGAAATGGGATATTATCCGGATGAATGGAAAAAATCATTCTTAAAAATAATTCCAAAACCAGGCAAAACGAATTATGAAATAAATAAAAGTTATAGACCTATATCATTGACATCTAATCTATCTAAAACATTTGAGAATATAATAAAAAATAAATTAAGTAACTATTATTTAGAGAATAATTTAATGAGCTCAAGGCAGCATGGTTTTATGAAATCTAGATCAACAATTACTGGAATGGATAAAATTATAGAAACTATATTGAAACATAAACAAAAAGAATTGACTTCCTTGATAGCTATAGATATTGCGGGTGCATTCGACAATGCATGGTGGCCTGCTATTATAAAAAGAATGGATAATGATGATTAATACGGATCATAAAATCTTATTTGAATAATGAAAGGGAGGTGAAATTTACATACGAATCAGAAACTTTTTATAAGAAACTAACTAAAGGATGTCCACAGGGTGGACCTTTATCTCCACTTCTATAGAATATTTTGCTAAATGATTTGTTGATAAATTTTGATTCAATGAATGCAGATATTATATGTTATGCAGACGACGTTACAATAATTTGCTGGAATAAGACTATTGAAGGACTAAAAACCGCAAGTGAATACACCTTAAATTATGTGATCCAATGGTGTAATAGAAATAAATTAACGATCAGTACAGAGAAGACTAATATGCTATACCTACATAACAGACAAAAAATACCTATTAAGGTTAATAACAATATAATAATGCCGGTCAAGCAAGTAAAAATTCTGGGAATGAAATTTTCTAATCACAAATGGAAAAACAAAGTTAACTTTACACCGCATGTTAATGATATTCTTTGTAAGGCAGGACGTATGAAAAATTTATTATGTTCACTAAGTGGCAATATGTGGGGTTTAGACACTCAAAAGAGGTTAACTTTATTCAAAACAATCATTAGGCCTGTACTTACATACGGTTCTGAAATTTGGTTCAAATATTTAAACAATCGTTGTAAACAAAAACTGAACTCCATGCAGTACCAGATCATTTTATGGGCAGTTAGAGCATACAAAACCACTTCATCAAACTGTGTGCATAGCTTGGCAAAAATTCCACTCCTAACAGACTATATAGAATCCAGAATAATCAAATTTGATCTAGCTCAACTGTCCATTGAAGATCTAATTACTTACGAACCCCATGCTCCAAGTATAGTCAAATATTTCTTACACGCAAAAATGAATGAAATTTTTGAGAACATTAATGAAATTTTTAGAAGTTTTTTCGTATTAGGACTTCCAAGATTTTTCCGTCCAAATTTTTATAATATCCAATTCATTACAGATCATGGCAATTTTGGGAAATTTTTGGCAACTATCGGCGCCGTGAAGGAACCAGGATGCTTCTGCGGAGGTGAAATTCAAGACGCGAGACATCTACTTCTGGAGTGCCCAATTTTCCGGGATTTTAGGGAAAATAGATTTGGTCGTATTGGACAGCTTGATGAATTTGTAGACAAAAAAGAAAAGTATAAAAATTTTGATCAATTTTGTAAATACATATACAACTTTCTCTTGAATTGGAAAAAAGAGAAGGAATCTTAGAAAAAAAAAAAAAAAAACTGCGATGCTTGCTCTGTGTGTTTTGCTTTGTTGTTTGTTTTTCTCTTTGGACAATTTTCTTTGGTTGATTTATGTAAAATAATGAATTGAACAGGATTGTATATAGCCGAATTGCTGTAATGCAAGTGAAATAAATTGACGCAAATATCCCTGAGTTTGGGATATCGCGTTTCATGATGTTAATAAAGTTGAAGTACAAACATTGATTTTTATATATATAGATATTTTATCCACATCAAAGGAATTTATGTATAAAAAAATCCACACCATGAAATATAATACATATTTATCTCTGAATTATAAAATATATCCAAAATTTGAGACCTTATTCAAACCAACAAAAATTTCTCCTCGATATTGTTTTTTTCATGTTCAATGAAGAGCCTCAGATATCCCCATCCATCTCTATCACAGCAGTAGCAATGCCCTCTATCTGCTCTTCATTAGAAAATGGGTGCGTTGCCACTTTGGTCACCTTGGACCAGAATTTATTCAAATATTCCAAAGGTCCAGGGGGGACTGTTGTGGTCGGACTTCTCCCCTCATTTCTTCCCTTTTCCCTCCCTTTTTACTCTATTTACTATAAAAAAAATCTTTATTCACAATGAATAATTAATTATATGAAACAATATACACCTATCCCCCGATTTACACGGTAGATACGTTCCTGAGAAAAACGTGTAAATCGGGGAATAGGTATACACAGTTTGGAAAACCGTGTAAAAGCGAAAACGTGTAAAACAAGCACCGTGTAAATCGGGGGATAGGTGTATTAAATATTCCCATATAATAAATTTTTCATCTTCACCAAGCGACAAAACCTCATCCTAAAAAATAAATATTTATCCCCCCAAAAAATGAAGCCTTGTTCACAACAATATCTATTTATTCACAACATTGAAATTATATCTCTAATAAAGAATCCTAAAGAAGAACTATCCTATCCAAAACAATGAATCCATTTACCCAACAATGCAACATTATCCATGAATTTGACT
This sequence comes from Cordylochernes scorpioides, assembly GCA_030710605.1. Lineage (NCBI taxonomy): Eukaryota > Metazoa > Arthropoda > Arachnida > Pseudoscorpiones > Chernetidae > Cordylochernes > Cordylochernes scorpioides. Next base: position 24,908,222 of record CP092883.1, on the reverse strand, counting down.
ACTTTTCAATTATGAAGACACTTCATTTACAAAGATTACTGCTTTTTCCACAAAAATAAAACACCAATATCAATCCTCAATATTGATATTTTATCAAACACAATTTATACTATGAAAAAATAGTACAAATGTAATATTGTACTGGGAAAAGGTGAATAAATTATAAAAAAGGCAACACCTTATCGTGCAACTGAAAGTTATTGATGGATTGCGCCATCTATCGGAATAAATATCAACTATTCTCGTTGATTTTTAATTATTCCGTGGTTAGATTTTCTTGATTGATCAAGAAAGGGTATTTGGCCAATTCTGGAATAATTAAAAATCAACGAGAATAGTTGATATTTATTCCGATAGATGGCGCAAGCCATCAGCAACTTTCAGTTGCACGATAAGGAGATGCCTTTTTTTATAATTTATACTATATTAATAAAAAATATAATTATTCCCAAAAATGAACCTTTATACATAATAATGTTATTTTGTCTACAGAAATTAAACTTAACAATGAAATTTTAAAAGTCGAATATATAAAATGAATTTAAACCAACATATTATTTATTTCTAAAATAATACAGTCATTGTGTTGTTGGTAAAGCTTCATTAATGATCATAAAGATCATTAAAAAAATCAAAAATGCCATTTTCTTTCTCTAAGGAATCAATAAATTGAAAGTTTAAATTGTTTGGTTATTAGTGTGTCACCTTCAGTATTACAACGCCATCTATTATTTTCTTTTGTAACTATTCAGATAAATATTTTAATTCACTTTTTTTATAGTTTGAAAACAAGTGTTAAGATTTTTAAAAATCAATTGCAGAAATATATTACAATAATGTTTTATATTATCTAATCAAATTACAAAACTATTCTAGACGCGTAATATTCTTTTTAAAATAAAACAATTTCTACTGCCCTTACTGCAATGGAAAAATTAAAGTTTTATTTTAAAAAGAATATTACGCGTCTAGAATAGTTTTGTAATTTGATAACAGATGGCGCGCTAGTGCATCGTAAAATATTATCTAATAAAACTGTTTTAAAAAGATTAGAATTCACGATACAACTAATAATATATTCCCTTATTATATGAATTAATAATTATTATTTATTTATACCTATCCTGAGATGGAAAATTTTGTCTTAAGATGTTTTTGGAATTATAAAAATAATTGAGAGGGATTAAGTCTTAATTTATTACATTTGTGAGCTGGGATCAAGGTAATATTTAATTAATATTTGTAACCAGTTAATTATTAGATCTTAATATCTATCCATTAAGACAACAATAAACTCCTCTATTCAATATAGAAAAAAAAACACAAATGGGAAAGAAGAGCTTCTTTATATATAACAACAACAACAACAAAAGCCTTTATTTAGGGCATTCCGCCCCATACAGGATTCGCCGTATTTACACATCAACAAGAGGAGAGGGAAGAGGAAACATTTACAACAAAATAAAGTTTGTCTCACATTCAGTTACCTATTTACAGATAGGTCATCCTCCAGTATCCTTTGCCCTGCATTCTTTCTCAGCGCCCAGCTTCTGTGCAGAACTTAAAGTATCTAACAATCAGTAATTCATCATCCAGAGCTGAAGAGAGAAGTTGACATATGCGAAGGTATCTAAATTGGCCAAAGTTAGGGCTTGGGAAAATTTCAATACGTTTTTCTGTTAAGAGAAGGCATTGGAAGAAATAGTGAACCAAATTATCATCCATGAGATCCTTACAAAGTAAACAGTTCCGGCCATTTTCTTCCAGAAGTCTTTTCTTTTTTCCCTGAAAAATTGCCATAAAACTCTATGTTGTGCAACTAGTCTTTTGTTGGGCAGCGAGATATTTAATTGTAGGTAGCCCTCTGTCATGAATGATTCACTCAAAAATTTGTAGTGAGCAAAGTGGGTTGAATCAATGATTTTCGTCTGGTCGTTTTGAATTAGTTGGTCTGTGGTGGTTCTAATTATGCCTGCTTCTTTATATATATGTTGTCATATTGTACCCGTAGAAGGGTGTCTTTCCCAAAAGCTTATTCAATCGTCCTCTTATAAATCAAGTTCTTCTTCCCGACTTGTATTTTTTGTATAAAGATCTATTCATATATATACCATTTCTGTATGTCGCTGATGCGCGGTGTCAACTCGGAAACAGGTGGAAGTTAAGACTTGTTTTTGAAACAATTATTTATGAACTTAAAGAAGGAATTATTAAACTGGCGAAACCGTTGGGCGGGTTCACCACTGATGATCCAAGGCCTCCCATTAATTTTTTTCATTGCAGTAAGGGCAGTAGATATTGTTTAATTTTTAAAAATATTCAAACGCACCTATAATAGTTTCAAATTTTGAAAGATAATGAAATAAATAATTTCTAGGTTTTATATCGAATTTTATTGTAGTTACAATTCAAAAGCTGGTTAAAACAATCATTTATACAGATGCCCCAGAGGTGTAAGGCGCGAGTCCGTGCTTTACGCGGTTTTGATGAGATCATTTTGATTTTATAATACAGAAAACAATACTTCTACATCCAGAGTTTTTGAATGTTTTAATCAGCTTTTGACGGCTACGTTCTAAAAACACCTTTGAGATATTAATCTGCCATCTAAAAAGCATATGTGCTCGTGGTCAGGAAATTCCTTCTTTATTTTTAATATCAACACCTGATCCGCTTATCTTTTATTTTTTTCTATTGGTTTTTCAATAATCTATCTGTGAAAAAAAAGTACAAATGTTAAATTATACTGGAATAAGATTGGAGAGATTAAGAAAAAGGCATATCCTTATCGTGTAACTGGAAGTTGCTGATGACTTGCGCCATCTATCGGAATAAATATCAATTATACGTTGATTAGAAGTGAATTTGAATTAGAATGGGTATTTGGCCAAATCTGAAATAATTAAAAATCAATGGATAGTTGATATTTATTCCGATAGATGACGCAAGTCATCAGCAACTTTCAGTTGCATGATAAGCAGATGCCTTTTTCTTAATTAATTTAACTGTAATTATAATATAAATAATTTATTGTTTTTAAACATAAATACGTGTCATATATTTTTTGGGGAAATATTCGTATAAGTATATAGCATTTTAACTTCAAATAAAAATGTAAAATCTTCAATAAAAATATGAAAATTTTAACTGGATATTTCAAATATTGTATATTGTATGGGAGACATATATTTTATATCAATTGAAATATACGCCTAAAGATGACGTACATTAAAGTAAAGGTAGATTAAACTAGCGAAACCGCTGGGGGGATTCACCACTAATGAGCCAGGCCCTCCCATTAATTTTTCCATTGCAGTAAGGACAGTAGAAATTGTTTTATATTTAAAAAGAATCATACGTGTCTATAATAGTTTCGAATTTTGACAACAGATGGCGTGCTAATGTTTCATAAAGTAATTGTGTTAAATGATAATTAAAAACACAAATTTGGAATATTTTGACCGTTCATATGAGCATTTTAGATGGCATTAGGGAAAGCGGCGACATCTGGCGGTCGATTTAACAGCGTAGTTAGCTCTAAAATTTTTTTTCGAATATAAAATAGTTTTTATATAACATATCTATAAAATGTAAATCTATGCGGCATTTATTTTGTGTATACAAAAATGTAATGCCTCGATAAAGGTTGGCGTTCAGCCAAACGAAATATTGGCAAATGAATCTTTTATTCAATCCAATATATGCCTTTTACTATCTAATATATATTTATATATATATAAAACTGGAAAAATAGCTCTCATAAGGAAAGAAAAACTATCGATTTATTTTAAAAATATAATCGAGATAAATATTCCCCAAAATATATTATTAAGGAAGCCTTATCAAAATTTTTAAATGATTCATTCTTTTGAATAATTTGAAAACGTTTCAATTTTTTATTTGAATAAAAAAATAATTAATTGATAAAATTACTCAAGTCGATTTTAGTATTTACACATTTTCACTGACATCTATTATTTAATTTTAAAAACATTCATTTATTTAATGCTTCCCTATTTAATATTGTAGCGCAGAAATCAGTATTGAAATATCTTAAGACTAGCCGAGTGACCCGGGCAACGCCCCGGGTTTACTCGAAGGGCCCGCAGGTGAGAAACTATAGGCATTGGTTCCTATGCCTAAAAAATTATTTAAAATGAAAAAAGAAGAAAAATACTAACAAATCAGAAAATAAAAGTGCAAACAACACATCTACACTACTTCAAGAACATGAGAGCACATGCACTGTGTAACCATACGTGTACCATTCGTAAAGACCCTGCTTAGGATTAAAATATCTCCGAAGCATAACAATACAACCAACTCATGTTTGCTAAGCAATTTCAGGAAAGAAACTATAGGCATTAGTTGAAGAGTTTAAATAAATATATTTTGAGTGAAAAAATGACACAAATCAGCAAATAAAATTGCAAAAAATGCTACTATATCGCAGATAAGACAACATATAAAAGGAATGAAAATATTTAAAGGACCTCATTAAAACTACATTTCTAGTTTTATATATACAATATAACCTCGATAATTCGACCATGTTTTGTTGTCTTGACCTACAGCCTATCATATAACAAAGTGTAATTCAACACTATCGATAATTCGACCATTTTAAATTTCAACAATTGTTTGTTGCTCAAATATAACTTCACTGCTAAAAAGGTATTACAGAGAAAATGGCTGACATTGTAAATGTACAAAATGTATGTATAGAGCAGGGGAATAATAAATAAAGACCAAAATCAAATTAATTGATAATAAATAGATTATTGCCAAAAAAAAATACAAAATTTTTTTTTTTCTCCTTTCTTATCTTCACTCAATCATATTAGAGTGTCAAGCTTGTAAAGCTTGAAATTAACAACCATCACGATTGGGTGAAGTAGAATGCGTCTGCCTTTGTCATCAAGACTGGGAGTACTACTCAGTGGCAGGCCACTGACTTAGCTCCAAAAGAATGTATCCCTGGATTAGGAGCCCTTACAAGGTACTATCAGCCGGGCCAGCTGAGCCCAGGTTTTTTTAGTGAGCTTGTTACTGCTCCCCCTCCTCCTTTTTCATCCTGGCTTGGGACCGGCAAAGGCGGAGTTTTTTTTTCTTTCAGGTGAGAAACTTTAGGCATTGGTGAAAAGTGTAAATATATATTCTGGAAATGAAAAAAAAAAGGATAAAATAAATCAGAATATAAATTTACAAACTATATTTCAGAGGAGACGATTTATAATAGGAATTCATTTAAATGACCTCATTAAAAACTACATTTTATATATACATGGGTTCAACTTTACATGTATGCTATCCAAAGTTCGCACACTTGAAAAAGTCACATAAAGTCGTCTGTGCGTAAACACAGGCTCTTGTAGCAAAGGTTTGGCCTTGAGCCCTCTTTATAGTCATATATTTCAGACATTATACAGTGTGTTCAACTTTGGGTACTGTCAGTATTTGTGCTTCAAGGACATGAGAGCACATGCGCTAGAACACCATACCTGTTCCATCTCAAAGATCCTATAGGCATTGGTGAAAGTGTAAATAAATATTTTGGAAATGAAAAAAAATTGCAGATATCACAACATATTAAAGGAATAAATTCATTTTAAAGACCTCATTAAAAACATAAAGTCGTCTGTGCGTAAACACAGGCTCTTGTAGCAAAGGTTTGGCCTTGAGCCCTCTTTATAGTCATATATTTCAGACATTATACAGTGTGTTCAACTTTGGGTACTGTCAGTATTTGTGCTTCAAGGACATGAGAGCACATGCGCTAGAACACCATACCTGTTCCATCGCAAAGATCCTATAGGCATTGGTGAAAGTGTAAATAAATAATTTGGGTACTGTCAGTATATGTGCTTCAAGGACATGAGAGCACATGCGCTAGAACACCATACCTGTTCCATCGCAAAGATCCTATAGGCATTGGTGAAAGTGTAAATAAATATTTTGGAATGAAAAAAAAATTGCAGATATGACAACATATTAAAGGAATAAATTCATTTAAAAGACCTCATTAAAAAACAACAATTCTATATTTTTATATATACAATATAATCTAATTAATTCAACACACGATAATTCGACCATTTTTGGATGTCTCGACCTACGGCCTATCATATGACAAACTAATTCGACACTTTCGATAATTCAACTATTTTGGAAAATCAAATTTCAACAGTTGCTATTTGTCTAAAACCCCTATTATTAACAACATATTAGACTGCAGAGTGCAAAAATGTAGAAAAATGTATGTATATAATTGTATGCATATATTTGTATTTGTATTTTGTATTTGGCCTTGAGCCCTCTTTATAGTCATATATTTCAGACATTATACAGTGTGTTCAACTTTGGGTACTGTCAGTATATGTGCTTCAAGGACATGAGAGCACATGCGCTAGAACACCATACCTGTTCCATCGCAAAGATCCTATAGGCATTGGTGAAAGTGTAAATAAATATTTTGGAAATGAAAAAAAATTGCAGATATGACAACATATTAAAGGAATAAATTCATTTAAAAGACCTCATTAAAAACAACAATTCTATAATTTTATATATACAATATAATCTAATTAATTCAACACACGATAATTCGACCATTTTTGGATGTCTCGACCTACGGCCTATCATATGACAAACTAATTCGACACTTTCGATAATTCAACTATTTTGGAAAATTAAATTTCAACAGTTGATATTTGTCTAAAACCCCTATTATTAACAACATATTAGACTGCAGAGTGCAAAAATGTAGAAAAGTGTATGTATATAATTGTATGCATATATTTGTATGTAAATAATTGTATGCAAATAATTGTATGTATAGATCAATGAGTAAAATAATTTTTTTTTTGCTTATCCCTAGTACCGTTGGTACAGGCCTTGATAATCATGGTGGGTAGAGTAGGCGACTGCTTTAACTGTAAGTACACCACATGTCTAAACATGTGAAAAGCAGTTCGACTTTGAATTTACAAATGTGCCAGAGCCCCGTTTGATTACTTGCGCTTGCTGGTGGGGTTGGACTTTTGCAAGAATTGGAAGCCATTGGAGCATTTTTTTTTTATTTTTCAGAAAAAAGTGCCCAATGCGGGAATCGAACCCGGGTCGTAGCGGTCGAAAACCAACGGCTTAGACCATCCTTCCACCAACCCCCAGTAAAATAAGTAAGTAAAAAGAAGACCAAAAATAAGTGATAATAATTAATTGAATAACAAATAAAATAAAAAATCTTTCAGGTGAAAAATTATAGGCATTGGTAAAAAAGTAAACAAGAGAAATAGCAATTGGGGTTTTGTGTCTGCGGCGAGTCATATTAGCACGCCTAGCTGTTAGGGGAGTGAGTCTTCCACGGCCTTTTCGAGGCATGACAGAAGACGCTGAAAAAAAAAGGTAAAATAAGAACCAAGCAGAGGAAAACTATAAAACTGAAAGCCAGGACAGGCATAAAAAGAAAATTCCAAGCATGTGAGGAAACAATTGATGAAAAAAAAAAAAGGATTCCAGAAAGAAAAAAGAAACCAGACACAAAAAGCAACAATTGAGTACACAAATACAGCATCAGCCTATTTATGAGAAGAAAAAAAAAACGACAGACACAAAAATGGAGCTAAATTTAAATGAAAACCTATAACAGATCAAGTAATCAAATCAGGCATTATGAAAGATACTGTAAAAAAGAAAATCAGACACAAAAATCAGACAAAAGAATAAATGAGATTTTATTCTTTAGTTCATTTATTAAATAAGACACAAAAATGGAGCTAAATTCAAATGAAAAACTATAACAAATTAATTAAAAAAAATAAGACCTAATCCAAATGTCACCATCATCAGACAAAAGAAAAAATGAGATTTTATTCTTTAGTTCATTTATTCTTTTGTCTGATGCTGTTGCTGAAACGTCACACACTATTAAATTATTTGGATTAGGTCTTATTAATGAGAAAAAAAAAAGATGTCAAAGAGAGATGAAAAGATGCCAAAAAAGATAACCAGATACAAAAATTGTGCTAAATTCAAATTAAAAACTATAACAAACACTTATAAAAGATAATTATTATAGAATAAAAGTAATAATTCAATCTACAATTCGAAAAATAATATAACCTCAGCCTATTTATGAGAAAAAAAAAACGTTGCCAAAGACATTAGGAAAGATACTGCAAATAGAAAACATACACAAAAATTGAGCTCTATTTAAATGAAAAACTATAACAAAGTACTTACAAATTATAATAATAATCAAATGAATCAGAAATATATATTATAAATAGCGAACCCGGCCACGCGTTGCTGTGGCTAAATTGTAATATGTTAAATTAACATTATACTAAACTATTCAGTACAGTAAAGTTAATATTCACTTATAAAGATAAAAATGTTTTAGCCGATCTAAAGCCCTACGGGATTGAGAATGGAACGTTACGTTAAAATTTGAAAGAGATTTTTTATATATATCGATAATATAGCCCTTCATTGTAATCATTGATTATAATCACTGCATTAATAAATGTCAGTGAACTCGTTTATATGTATTGTTTTTTTGTTTTCGAGATATTCTAATAGAACGTTCTAACATTTTCTGTTAAATATTAATATATGCACAAACACAGAATATAATAACTATGTCTTAATTTCGCTATAATTATTGTTATAAATATTATTCTAAAATAAATTGCCAGAAATCGTCCTGATAGTATACTAAACAACTTCCCAAAGTTTCATGGCAAACATCTAAAATAAAATAATACTTTTAATACTTTGCTACAATATTAAAAAGAGGGGGGCTTAGGTGTTTAAAATGTAAAATGTGCTCTAAATAGTATTACATAGAGCCTTCATAACAAACATATTTAAAATAAACCAATCAAAATATAATAATGCTGTAAAAACAGACCTTTCTACAATAATATAAAAGAAACGAAAATAAAAAAAGACACCCACGCTGAGCCTCGAACCTAGGTTTGTTACAAATATTATTAAAAAATTGTATGTTAATTTTTATTTTAAAAAGTCTACATTTTAAATAAAATAATATTTTTAATAATTTGCTACAATAATATAAAAGAAATGAAAAAAAAAAACACCCACGCTGAGCCTCGAACCTAGGTTGCGGGGGTACGAAGCTGCGTACCTAACGTATAGGCTAAGCTTGACGTTACAAATAAGATCATGCGAGGCTATTTAAGGCCATACGTCTGCCGCGAGGGGGCGCTGATTGCGAGTGATAGGCATCTTTATTTATTTCTGTAATCCAATAGGTCGTCAATAATTATCCGGCTCGAGGGACCAAAAATATGTTGTAGATAAATGATAAAAATAACTGTGACTTGTGCTTAATTAATAGATAAACAATCTTAGTTTTGATAAACTATATTTAAGATAATAAACTTGGCGATAATAAAACTTATAGATAAAAACTTATAGGTATTAAAACTTATTGTTAATAAAACTTATATGTAAATAAACAAACACTATTTATAAACTTTTTGATATAAAAACTTGTTCAAATATATGTTTAAAATAGTGTACTCAACTTGGATAATTGAAGACTGACATTGGTTTAAATTTTAGTACTTTAATTAATACATAAGGATTAAATATAAAAAGTTTGACGCGCGTTTATATGGCGTCGCTTGGCTTTTTTCTTGTTCAGCGCACCACCGCTTCACCACTTCTCACCGGCGGTGGCGCCGCCATGCGAGTTTAGCTAGATTTGGTCAATCTAACCTCTCCTATATATATATATTCCATATACAGTTACGAGCGTCATTCCTCATCTCTGTCACGGTTTGCTTTTTTTTTTTCGGAATGGCGCCATCCTATTGGTTGGCTACGACCACGCCACCTTTGCCCCCCCCCCCACTCGCTTTGATTTTTTGTAACTATTGTTTTAGAGCGGGTCGCTCCTTAAATAAATGCATATATTAGTTAATAACTAAATGGAATCCTCTCTTTCTTTTTCCTAGTAAGAGACGCCTACGGAAGCCAACATTACATGGACAGATAAAGCACATAGGCTATAGTTATTAACTAATATATGCATTTATTTAAGGCGCCAATTTATAATTGTAACAAATAGTATTTGAATGAAAACATTCAATCGGGTAAAACACGGGCGTTGCCCGGGTCATTCGGCTAGTATATATATACGAGGTGTGTTCAAAAAGTATCGCGACTTTTGTGTTTTTTCAAAAATTATTTATTTATTAATTAATGCCTATTTTATCCCCTTCAAAGTATTCCCCATGAGATATTATACACTTGTGCCAACGGTTTTTCCAATCTTCGAAGCACTTCATAAAATAATTTTTTAAAATCTTTTTCAGCTCCTCCTTCCATGCCGTCTTTATATCGTCAAGCGTAGCGTAAGTCGTCCTTTCATGGGCCTCTTCAGTTTAGGGAACAAGAAAAAGTCACAGGGGGCCAGATCTGGGGAATACGGTGGCTGCGGCATCATTAGTGTGTTGTTTTTGGCCAAAATGTCGCGCACAAGCAACGATGTGTGAGCAGGGGCGTTATCGTGGTGCAAAAGCCAATTTTTGTTCTTCCACAAATCCGGGCGTTTCTGGCGGATTGCTTCGCGCAAATTGCGCATAACTTGCAGGTAATATTCCTTATTGACCGTTCTACCCTTTGGCAAGAACCCATGATGAACCACGCCCCTGCAATCGAAGAAAACTGTCAGCAAAACTTTCACATTCGACCGAACTTGGCGCGCTTTTTTCGGTCTTGATTCGTGCGGCAGCTTCCATTGAGATGATTGAGCTTTGGTTTCCACGTCATAACCATAAACCCACGCTTCGTCACCATTTATGACCCTCTGGAGGAAATTTGAGTCGTCGCGGACAGAGTCCAACATCTCATTAGCAATGTTCATGCTATGCTGTTTTTGGTCGCAATTGAGCAATTTTGGTACGAATTTCGCGGCGAACCGTCTCATGCCCAAATCATTGATAAAAATCGAATGGCACGAGCCAATCGATATGTTTAGGTCCTCAGCAACTTCTCTAACGGTGATTCGACGATTGACCAATATCATTTTCTCCACTTCATTATTTTTTTCGTCTGTTGTTGAATTGCTCGGGCGTCCGGCACGCTCTTCGTCGTTCACATCTTCTCGGCCTTCTGAGAACATTTTGTACCACCGATAAACGTTGCTTCGGTCCAAGGTAGCTTCTCCGTATGCCACAGTCAACATTCGGAATGCATCCGCGCATTTAATTTCGTTTTTCACACAAAATTTGATACAGGTTCTTTGATCCATTTTTTTCAATAGGTAAAAATCGAAGACGATCCAAAACACCTGCAAGCAAAGCAGCTGTCAACAATTAAGTGAACATTCAAAATGGCCGAGCTTGTCGGCATAAGTGAGAGACATAAGTACCAACATAAACCCACAAAAAGATCGAAATTCGAATATACGTAACCCGCGAAAATTCAAAAGTCGCGATACTTTTTTAACACACCTCGTATATATAATATAATAAAAATTAATATTTTAATTATATAACATCCAACAGTAGATATTCATTTATTAAATTTATGAATCAATACATAGAGGCAGAAAAATTATTTCTCAATTTCAAAACTCTGGAAAAATAAAATCTATTTTGCCCAAAGTGATGAATATATATTTCGATTGTGTGTGTAAAATATTTTTAAAAAATTAAGTAAAACCATATTGAAGGACATTTTTAAAATAAAATTAATATATTGACATTAATATATTAACATTTTATTCTTCAATAAAATCAACGAAATGATATTTGTAGAAATTAATTATTCAGAAGAATATATAGTGTGCGCTCTCACTGCCATCTATTATTAACTTTTGAAACTAATCAGATAAAATATTCAACATTTTCCTCTTTAAGTTTAAAAAAAATCTAAATATATTATCAAATATATTTACAAAAATAATTTCATATATTTTATATTATTTATTTGATAAATTTAAATTTTTAATTTATTTGACATATCGGACGCGATATCCCAGCTCGGGATACTTGCGCCTAAATACATTTTAGTAGATTATATACAATTCATTTTATACAATTTAATAACCGGACTAAAAACATAATTAAAACTTAAACGATGGCACTCTAAAACAGAAGAGAAAATCCAAAATGGATTATTTTATCAACCTATATACAACTCAATAACCGACTAAAAACACAATTAAAACTGAAACGATGGTTTTCTCAAACAGAAGAGAAAATCCAAAATAAATTATTTTAGCAACCTATATACAATTCAGTATACACAACACAATAACCGGTTAAAAACACAATTAAAACAGAAACTATGGTTTTCTTAAACAGAAGAGAAAATCCAAAATGAACTTACAAAAATTATTGAATTTTACATAAGTGTCTTTGTTATATACAAATTCGCAAACCTCTTCGATGGGATAAAAATGATTACTTCTGTAGCTGTGGAATATCGGACATTCCATCAATAAATGCATTGAGTCTTGGTTTTCTTTTCCACAGAAACAGCTAGGATCATCCGTTGCCCCGATTTTCGACAGAAATTCTCCAAAATTACCATGACCCGTGACGAACTGTGAGTTATAAAAATTCGGACGAAAATAAAAAGGAATTCCAAATGGGAAAAATTTTCTGAATGTTTCATTAGTGTTAGCTATTGTTTCAGCCATTCTTGATTCTATGTAGTTATGAATTATAGTCGGGGCATGCGGTCTGAATACATTAATTTCTTCTTTTGATAAATTGGCCAAATCGTATTTTATTATCAACGATTCTATTTGATCTGTGAGAATAGGTATTTTTGCCAAACTATGAATACAATTTGATGAGGTCGTTTTATAGGCTCTCACTACCCAAAGAAGAATCTGATATTGCTGAGAGTTTAATCTTTGCTTACTTCTTTTATTAATAAATTTATACCATATTTCAGATCCATAGGTTAGTATTGGCCTGAAAAGAGTTTTATATAAAATTAATCTTTTTTTAGCATCCAATCCCCACATCTTCCCACAGAGCGAAAACAAAAGATTTTTCATACGGTTGATTTTACAAAGAATATCATTAATGTGGGGTGTGAAGTTAATTTTTGACTTAATTCTGTGATTAGAAAATTTTATATCTAAGATTTTTACCTCTTCCACTGGTTTTATTATGAAATTTGGAGTTCCCATTGGAATATTTTGTTTGCCGTGCATATGTATTAAGCCGGTTTTCTCCGGGCTTAGCTTTAGCTTATTTCTTGTACACCATTGTATTACATAATTTAAAGTTCTTTCTGTTTCATTTTTTAACCCTTCTATGGTCTTGTGCCAGCAAACAATCGAAACATCATCCGCATAACAGATTATTTCAGAATTTGGGGATGCGAAGTTGATCAACAAATCATTCAGGACTATATTCCACAATAAAGGTGATAATGGTCCGCCTTGAGGACATCCCTTTGATAAATATTTCGAAATTGTTGTATTCGAGAAGGTGAGACTTGTTTTTCTTCTCCGATTTAAAAATGATTGGATAATTTTTATAAGAACTGCTGGGACGTGGTCTTCGTCCATTCTTTTTATTAAGGCAGGCCACCACGCATTATCAAATGCACCACTTATATCAATGGCAATCAATGCAACCAATTCGTTTTGTTTGTGTTTAAGTATGGTCTCGGTTATTTTGTCCAATGCCGTTATTGTAGATTTTCTTTTCGTAAATCCATGTTGTCTATGGCTCAGTAAGTTATTATGATTATAATAATTGAGTATTTTATTTTTAATGATCGTTTCAAATATTTTTGAGAAATTTGATGTTAGTGAAATTGGGCGATAGCTATTAATTGCTTCGTAGTCAGCTTTTTGCGGTTTCGTAATAATTTTTAATACCGAATGTTTCCAGCTTTCAGGATAGTAACCCAGCACCAGACACTCATTAAAGAGTTTGACTAAACTGGGTAGGATTGATAATAATAAGTGCTTAATCATATAATTACTCACGTTATCTGGACCAGGAGCGTTTCTGATATTAAGATTCGAGCACAAATCCTTTATTTCCTTTTCAGTAATAAAAATGATTTCCCTGTTGGTAAAACTTGGGATGTGATTTCTAATTAAAGTGTGTTCTTCATTGTCCAACCGCACATCATCATCAGGAAAAAATGCTGTTAGCATTTCCTTCATCTTTTGCTCTCTCATGCATTCTGCAGTTTTATTCAGTAATGGTATGCCCACTTGAATATCGGCCGATCTTAACCGTTTAAAAATCCTGTATGCATTCCCGAAAGCATTCGTAGACTCATTTTCTTCAATAAATATTTTCCACGACGTCTTTTTTGCTCTATTGATGGCTCTTAAGTATTTATTTCTTGCCGCTCTGTAAATACTCGGATTCAGGTTACCCCCTCTATAATACAAATTACTGAGATAATGTAAATGTTCTTTTAATTGTTGAAGCTCTTTATTCCACCAATTTTTGGAAGTAGTCGTGTTTATAGAGGTGTGATGCTTGACGTCGAGAGAAGAGTATGCAGCTTCAATTACTAAATTTGTCAATTTGCTTACCACATTATCAATATCTTCACAATTGACAATGTGCTCAGAAGCTGAATTTAAATCCAGCAAATCCGAAGGCGAAATACTCTCAGCAAATTTGGTCCAATTCGCCGATTTTTCTCTGAATTTGAAAATCATATTTTAAAATGCAAATGATAATATTGTGGCAAAATATTTATTATTATTTTAACAGAAAATCATTTTTTTATGTTTATATTTTTCTACTCTGTAAACGTCCCTCATTGCTTATATTTTGTTAATCCTTCATAGTTTGTTATTTTCTAAAATAAATTGCGGTGTTATACTGGAGTTTGTCTTTTATAATTTTCCACATGGCAATATGTATATTTGTATACTCACAATCATATTATTCTGTTTTTTTCATGGACGTCTTCAATATATGATGACTTTTATGGTCACAATTTATTCATATAATTGCCGATTGAAATAATGATGACATTTTAAGAATATAATATTTTGAAATTTCAAGAATAGCTATAATTTCATTTACCCTCTTACGAAAAAATATCAATTATTATTTTATTAATTATTTATCTAATATTATCTCTACACACTTATGAGAGATTGCACAGATAAAATATCTGATATCTATATAGATAATGGGCTAACAGAGTTTCCAGTTATAAAGTTTGAAGCTATCTCCTCCAAAGATAACTATAAATAGCCATCTATATACAAAAATGTTCGTTATCCTTTTGCTTCACATGAACGTTTTATTTTCCAAATATTAATAGATATTTTTATTTTCAATTTATTCGATTTTGCAATCGTAGATTTTTGCCTCCAAATGTTGCTTATCTTATCTTATTTGTTGTTTATCATTATCGAATTGTTTGTTTTTAAAACACGTTCTTTTTGTGTTATTTGTTCTTCTTTGGCTCCTTCTGATAACAGCCTTCCCTTCATTCTGAAGAGGCATCAGTTTCCACTAAGCTTGGGTGTTGCTATGACTATAAATAAAGGCTCAAGACCAAACCTTTGCTAGAGTGGGTCTCTTGCTACAAGAGCCCGTGTTTACACATGGAAGGCTCTATGTGGCTTTTTATCAATTGCGAATTTTAGATAGCATATATGCAAAGTTGAACCCAGATATATAAAAAACTAGAATTGAAATTTTATTTCATGATTTTTTTTTCTACTTTAAATGTATTTATCTAAACATTTTACCAATGGCTATAGTTCCTCATCAGAAATAGCTTACCAAACATGAGAATGTGGAGGAGCAAAATAACTACTTCTTTTTTTGTTTTATTTTGAATATATTTATATGAATTTAACCAATGCCTGTAGTTTCTCACCTGAAAGGATTTTTTTTTGTATTATTTGTTTGTTAATAAACTATTATTTTTAATTATTTAGATTTTATCTTCTCTTTATTTACTTTTTTTCCCACGGCTCTATACATGGATTTTGTACATTTTCAGTGGCCGCCGTCGCCTCTGTAATACCTTTTTAGCGGTAAATTGTATTTGAAAAACAATCAACTTATTAAATTTGAATTTTAAAATGGTCGAATTATCGGAAGAGTCGGATTATCGATAGTGTCGAATTACAGTTTGTTATATGATAGGCCGTAGGTCGTGACATCCAAACATGATCGAAATATCATGTGTCGAATTTTTTCATTTTAAATAATTTTTTTTAGGCATAAGCACCAATGCCTTTCTCACCTGAAAGGAATTTTTTGTATTAACTTTTGTAATTAAATTTTGTATTTAATAATAAACTATTTATTATCAATTATTCTGATTATCGGTCTTCTCTTTATTTACCTATTCCCCCACTGCTCTATACATTAATTTTCTACATTTTTGCACTGTGGTGTCTAATATGTTGTTAATGATAAGGTCTGTTATGGATAATTCCATTCTTATTTTGATATATAAATATACAAGATCAAACAGAATGTATATACTGAGAAAGTATTTTTTACTCACCCTTATATTTGAAATGATGCTCCTTGGAAATAAGATTACACCCATTGCAATTTTAAGCCACTATCTCTACTCTTAATATCTCTGCGGGCCCTTCGGGTAAACCTGGGCCTTGCCCGGGTCACTCGGCTAGTAATATATAATAAGAAGCATATTGCCAAAATAATAATTTCAAATTTACTGATAAATATTTTTGAATATATATTCAGAGTTTTGAAAAATAACACGATCAAGGAAATATAGTATAATATAATGAAAGTGTTTATACCTTCTGGTCAGGGAAGGGAATTTTGATCTTTGCATTTTTACACTTTTCTCTATATAAAAATATATGAATCATATAAACACAATAAATATACCTTATAATTTAAAGGTTTGAAATCATTTAGAATTTACCCATCTTCTTTTCTTGATTATCCAGGTGTAATATATAAAATAATAACCAGAAACGCTACCCTCAATTTTATACAATAAATTATGTTGTAATTTTATAATTTATAGTTTGTGTACTGAATCAATTTTTTTCAATTAAGCGCAATAGGCCATATATTTATTATTATTATACTTATACCAACGATTTGGCCATTTTTTTAAAAATTAAGAGAAATGCCTCTTTCAAAATGGTGTTTATCTGTCATAGAAGACTCGCAGAAACTGTACGTCCAAGAGCGCAGCTCACTTTGAGTGCGCTAAAGCAGGGACGCCATCAGAGTGCTAGCAGAGATAATATGAATAAACTCCTTTTTGGATGAGGTATGAAAGGTTGAATTATGAAGAGTAATGACGAACGGAAAAATAAAGTGTCCAGGGTAGCCTAGTGGACATGGCATCTGCCCGGTAAGCGGAACATTGTGGGTTCGTTTCCCATCCCTGGACACTTTTATTTTTCCGTTCGTCATTACTCTTCATAATTCACCCTTTCATACCTCATCCAAAAAGGATAGAAATAGTCGATATTTCACCTTGAAATAAAATATTAATTTTCGTTGAAAAGAAACTCATGCGGTGTAACTTCAAGTGTCGTTTTACAATCACAGGCCGCAGTGTATTATCTATATAGATAATACCGTAACAGAGTTTTCCATTGTAAAGTCGTGAGCTATCTCCTCCGAAGATTCTGAACTACACATAACGATCTATATACCAAAATTTTCGTTATTTTTTTCTTCGTATGATAGGCCTGTTTTTATTTTCCTAATGTTAACAGTTATTTTTATTTTTTAATTTAATCTATTTTACAATCGTAGATTTTTTGCATTTATCATCATCAATTCTTTTGTTTACAATTGCGTACTTTTATAGAGAGAAATAAAGAAATACATAATTGATTAGATACAAAAGTGTGAACCAGAAAGTCGATTTTTTAAAATGTTATTATTTAATATAAACTTATTTTAATTTAATTTTGAAATGAAAAGGTAGTGTAAAAGTGTATATGAGGTTAGATTCAAATAGGTTAAATTATGTTAGTTTATTCGCTAAAAAAGGTTAGTTTTAGATAAGTTGAATTAGGTTAGTTTCAGATAATTAAAAAAAATAATGTTCGTTTTTAGAAAAATAATTCGAAATAGTAAGTATATATATTAATATAAAAGATCGAAATGTAAAAATCACTATGTCCAAAATCTTCGCTTTAACTCGTGTAAAACGGCTCGAAGGTACGGCGGTGTCAACGTACAGCGCCGCCTACCAAAGTTAACCTTTTCTGGGAACTCACCAGGTTATATTATTTTTCGAATTGTAGAATGAATTATTACTTTTAATCTATCTTTTATAGTGTCTTCAATAGTGTGTGACGTTTCAGCAACAGCATCAGACAGAAGAATAAATGAACTAAAGAATAAAATCTCATTTTTTCTTTTGTCTGATGATGGTGGCATTTGAAATAGGTCTTATTTTTTTTTATTAATTTGTTATAGTTTTTCTCATTTGAATTTAGCTCCATTTTTGTGTCTTATTTCTTCTTTATATTAAAACTTAGAATTAAGCTTTGCTTTTTTATATACATGTTTATTACACATTTAGCAATACTTTTTCTTTATATTTGCTCTTATTTACTCATTTTTTTACTCTTTCACAATCAGATTTTGAAAATGGCTAAATGGCTTCACTTCTCCCTATTTGCTTTTGTAGCTTTTCTTATAAAAAAAATATTAGAACTTAGAATTAAGCTTTGCTTTTTTATATACATGTTTGTTACACATTTAGCAATATATATACCAAAATATTTTTTTGAATACTTACCTCTTTTAGTGAATTTTTGTCAGGGGGGCTACAAAAGTGCCGTACTTATGCAGTATTTTGATGCTTTTCCTGTGAAAAGGATAATGAAATTTAAAATTAAGCTTTGCTTTTTTATATACATGTTATTTACACATTTAGCAATATATACACAGAAATATTTTTGGAATATTTAACTTTTTTGGTGAATTTTTGTCAGGGAAGCTATGGACTGCCGTAATCATGCATTATGTTGATGTTATTCTCATAAAAAAAATATTTGGGTTTGGAATTGGGCTTTGCTTTTTTGTATACATGTTTTTTACATATTTAGCAATTTACACACAGAAAAATTTTGGAATATTTAACTTTCTTGGTGAATTTTTGTCAGGGAAGCTATGGACTGCCGTAATCATGCGGCTGCAAAAGTGCCGTACTTATGCAGTATTTTGATGCTTTTCCTGTGGAAAGGATAATGAAATTTAAAATTAAGCTTTGCTTTTTTATATACATGTTATTTACACATTTAGCAATATATACACAGAAATATTTTTGGAATATTTAACTTTTTTGGTGAATTTTTGTCAGGGAAGCTATGGACTGCCGTAATCATGCATTATGTTGATGTTCTTCTCATAAAAAAAATATTTGGGTTTGGAATTGGGCTTTGCTTTTTTTTATACATGTTTTTTACATATTTAGCAATTTACACACAGAAAATTTTTTGAATATTTAACTTTCTTGGTGAATTTTTGTCAGGGAAGCTATGGACTGCCGTAATCATGCGGCTGCAAAAGTGCCGTACTTATGCAGTATTTTGATGCTTTTCCTGTGGAAAGGATAATGAAATTTAAAATTAAGCTTTGCTTTTTTATATACATGTTATTTACACATTTAGCAATATATACACAGAAATATTTTTGGAATATTTAACTTTTTTGGTGAATTTTTGTCAGGGAAGCTATGGACTGCCGTAATCATGCATTATGTTGATGTTCTTCTCATAAAAAAAATATTTGGGTTTGGAATTGGGCTTTGCTTTTTTGTATACATGTTTTTTACATATTTAGCAATTTACACACAGAAAAATTTTGGAATATTTAACTTTCTTGGTGAATTTTTGTCAGGGAAGCTATGGACTGCCGTAATCATGCGGCTGCAAAAGTGCCGTACTTATGCAGTATTTTGATGCTTTTCCTGTGGAAAGGATAATGAAATTTAAAATTAAGCTTTGCTTTTTTATATACATGTTATTTACACATTTGGCAATATATACACAGAAATATTTTTGGAATATTTAACTTTTTTGGTGAATTTTTGTCAGGGAAGCTATGAACTGCCGTAATCATGCAATATGTTGATGTTCTTCTCATAAAAAAAATATTTGGGTTTGGAATTGAGCTTTGCTTTTTTGTATACATGTTTTTTACATATTTAGCAATTTACACACAGAAAGGTTTTGGAATATTTAACTTTCTTGGTGAATTTTTGTCAGGGAAGCTATGGACTGCCGTAATCATGCAATATGTTGATGTTCTTCTCATAAAAAAATATTTGGGTTTAGAATTGGGCTTTGCTTTTTTATATACATACTAACAACAGAACTACACTACTTTAAGGACATGAGAGCACATGCACTGTATCACCATTTTGTACCATTTTCAAAGACCCTGCTTAGGATTAAAACTTCTCAGACAATAACAATAGTACCAACCTAGAGGTTAACTGGTGTGGATGCATTCCTCTGGGAGTGAGACTATTGAGAAATTCAGTAGGGAGTTATTTTGCTTCTCCGCATTCTAACACTCCAACTGTTAACACTGTGGAAACACTGACTCATGTTTGGTAAGCAATTTCAGGGAAGAAACTATAGACATTGGATTAAATAAATTATTAATTAAATTGCATTAAATAAAAATTATTAGATTTAAATAAATATTATTAGAGTGAAAAAAAAAAGACAGAAATTAACAAATTAGAAAATAAAATTTCGAAAAATGCAACTATATTGCAGATAAGATAAGAGGACCTTATTAAAAAATACATAAACAAACTGTAATTCGACACTCGATAATTCGAAACTTTCGATAATTCGACCATTTTAAAAATCAAATTTACAAGGTTGATTGTTGTTTAAATACAACTTTGCTTTTGCATGCATAAACACAGGCTCTTGTAGCAAGAACCCAAATATTATTTATAGTCATAGCAAAAGCCAACTAAGTGAAAACTAATGCCTCTTCAGAATGAATGGAAGACTGAAATCTGAAGGAGCAGAAGATATGGGTCATTTATACTTTCACCAATGCCTTTAGGATCTTTGCGATGGAACGCGTATGGTGTTTCAGCGCATGTGCTCTCATGTCCTTGAAGCACATATACTGACAGTGCCCAAAGTTGAACACACTGTATAGTGTCTGAAATATCTTTGGCCCCTTCGGATACCAACCTTCGCTTCATTCTAGAGAGGCGTTAGTTTTCACTAAGGTTGGCTTTTGCAATGACTATAAATAAGGCTCAAGGCCAAACCTTGGCTACAAGAGCCTGTGTTTACGCACGGACAACTTTATATGTGGCTTTTTCAAGTGTGCGAACATTGGATAGCATACATGTAAAGATGACCCATATCTTCTGCTCCTTCAGATTTCAGTCTTCCATTCATTCTGAAGAGGCATCAGTTTTCACTAAAGTTGGCTTTTGCCATGACTATAAATAATATTTGGGTTCTTGCTACAAGAGCCTGTGTTTATGCATGCAAAATCAAAGTTGTATTTAAACAACAATCAACCTTGTAAATTTGATTTTTAAAATGGTCGAATTATCGAAAGTGTCGAATTATCGAAAGTGTCGAATTATCGATAGTGTCGAATTACAGTTTGTTTATGTATTTTTTAATAAGGTCCTCTTATCTTATCTGCAATATAGTTGTATTTTTCGAAATTTTATTTTCTAATTTGTTAATTTTTTCTTTTTTTTTTCACTCTAATAATATTTATTTAAATCTAATAATTTTTATTTAATGCAATTTGATTAATAATTTTTTTAATCCAATGTCTATAGTTTCTTCCCTGAAATTGCTTACCAAACATGAGTCAGTGTTTCCACAGTGTTAACAGTTGGAGTGTTAGAATGCGGAGAAGCAAAATAACTCCCTACTGAATTTCTCAATAGTCTTACTCCGAGAGGAATGCATCCACACCAGTTAACCTCTAGGTTGGTACTATTGTTATGCTTCTGAGAAGTTTTAATCCTAAGCAGGGTCTTTGAAAATGGTACACGTATGGTGATACAGTGCATGTGCTCTCATGTCCTTAAAGAAGTGTAGTTCTGTTGTTTGCAATTTCATTTTCGGATTTGTTAAAATTTTTCTTCTATAGTTTCTCACCTGCGGGTCCTTCGGGTAAACCCGGGGCGTTGCCCGGGTCACTCGGCTAGTTGCTGAATAAACTCGATACATATTTAATGCCAATATATAATCAATATAGGAAGTTATATAAATAGAAACAGATTGATATTTTTTCAATTAAAAAACTAGAAAATATATTATTTTTTGACAAAATACATTATTTATGTGTGAACTATCAATTATGAATGAAATAACGTTATTCAACATCCATACATATTGTTACTTAATTTAAATTATAGAGAGCATTGGTCTTTTGAAGCATATATCATTTTTATAGATGCAATCACCCACACAGGAAACAACTAAAGATAATAGTTTTAAAAATACTCGTAGATAATTGATTTTAACGCCTGTATTGAATTAACTCCTATTTTTAAACTTTGAAACAATTTGGATAATTCTTTTATATATACTCTTATTTGATTATCATTAAACATATATACTTTTCAGAATGAATTCAGTTTATATTATAGGTATATCAGGTAAATTTTTGATAAAACTTATTACGCTTAAAGCTTTTTTGAAATCTTGAACGGGAGTGAAAGTCAGAGGTTACATTGTAACGTTCTACAAATTGAAGAATCTTTTCGAATTTCCTTGTATTTATTCTCGGCGAATAATTCTTAAACCATTATCAAGAGTAAAGAGAAATAAGTTTTAATACAATATTCCCTAATCTATGCTTTAGTAAGAACATCACCGTTTTTCCATTGATATTTTTAAAATTAAAAAAATGTGTATCTAAACAAATAAAAACGCCTGTAGTGTATTACTGGAATTTGAGTTGCACACACTGCCATCTAGTATCAGATTTTCAAACTATTTATGCCAAATGTCCTTTTTCAACATATATTAATGTTAATTTTTGAATTAAACAATTGAATTGATATATTTTTAATTTATAAATGAATAATTATCTATTAAACTGAACTATTATTTCAAATTTTGAATATATGTTTAATTCCTTTATTGATGAGTTCAAAATCGATTCAGCAACTGTTATCAACAAATATATACAATTTTGTCGATATTGTATAATTTATAATTATATTTAAAAAAAAAATACTATAATTTTTTTTCATAAACTCACTTTTAGTGTTTTAGTATTTTTTTCTTGTTAAAAATAAATTGAAAATAGATAAAATATGTAGGACATATCTCGATTTGATATTACCTTCCTTTCAGATGTATATACACTGCGTGACATTGAAAATGGAACACCAAGAAATAGTGGCCAGAAAGTGATTAAACTCGGCAGACAGAGAGAGACAGGGACGAACAATAAGTGATCTTATTTCAAAATGATAGTTATAATACAGAGCGAGAACGGCGTCGGCTTAGTAGCAAGTAGGACCACCGCGGACGGCGATGCACGCAGCAACACGTCTAGGTAGAGAGTCAATCAGAGTACGGATGGCGTCCTGAGGGATGGCTCTCCATTCCCTCTCAACCATTTGCCACAGTTCGTCTTCTGAACGCGGCTGTGGCAAGGCATGCAAACGGCGTCCAATGATGTCCCAGACGTGCTCGATTGGTGAGAGATCAGGAGAGTACGGTGGCCAGGGAAGCATCTGTACATCTTGCAGAGCTTGTTGGCTAATGCGAGCAGTGTGCGGTCGGGCGTTATCCTGCTGATAAAGAGCATTGGTTACACCCCTGAAGGTACGGGAGTGTCACCGGTCGCAGCACATCATCAACGTATCGTTGGGCCGTCATAGTGCCCTGAATACGAAGTAAAGGTGACCTGGAATCATACGCGATTGCGCCCCAAACCATGATTCCACGTTGTCGCACGGTGGGGCGTTCCACAATTGCTGCCGGATTGGACCTTTCTCCACGTCGACGCCACACGCGTACACGGCGACTATCACTGGACAAGCAGAAACGCGACTCATCTGAGTACACGACCCTGTGCCATTCCGTCATCCACGTCGATCTAGCCCGGCACCATTCCAAATGTTGGCGCCTATTCGGTGGGGTCAATGGCAGTCTTCTTAGCGGACGGCATGAGTGCAAGCCATTAGCAACCAATCGACGGGAAATGGTTCTGGTCGAGATGGAATGATCTAGGGTGTCTTGCACATGTTGCAGGATGGCGGTACAAGTGGCTTGTGGGGCCGCCACTGCTTGTCGAAGGATACGCCGATCCACACGTGCTGACGTCACTCTGGTTGCACCGACATTCCTATAAATTGCCACATTTCCTTGTTCCAACCATCTTCTCTACAGTCGGTGCACCGTGGACGCACCAAGGTGTGTATCAGCTGCGATTTGACGTATGGACCAACCTGCCCTTTTCAGTCCGATCCCATATTATATTTTTCATCGCAGTAAGGACAGTAGAAGTTCGTTTTATGTATAAAAGAAACACTCGCGCTTTTAAGTCCTTTTATTTTATATAACTCGGTTAATGCGCGTCTACCCTGAAATTTGCATAATTTTCTGGCCACTATTTCTTGGTGTTCCATTTTCAATATCACGCAGTGTAATTGTTTAATTGTTTTGCATAATATTTAATTTATAAATTAATCTCATAAAAAAAATTTAGTCTGTGTGAAAATAAAAATATTGGACTGGTGACCAAACAAACTGTAAATAGATGGCTTAATGTTATATATAGTTATGATATTTAATTAATTGTGATGATTATGTAATTTTGATCTTATTTGAATAAAATATATACATTTAAATGTGTTTTCAACTTTAATAACAAGCACAAAACACTTTCAAAAAAGTCAAATAAATAAATTACTGCAGTAACAGCTATAAATTTTCCGTTCTTTGTTAGGAACTGTATATCGTAAAAGTTTAAACAGAAAAATGATCGATTCCTGAATGGGAATAGGATTTGATATGTTATATTTGTTTTGATAAATAATTCATTCATTTTTGTACTATAATAGGATCTGATATACTTTGGGCATGTGGTCTAATAGTATTATAATGAGAGTTCAGACATTTAATCTTTCTAGATGCATATATATTATATTTTGAAAAATGAAAAAAAAAACAATAGAAAAAATAAAAGATAAGTGGGTCAGATGTTGATATTAAAAATAAAGAAGGCATTTCCTGACCACGAGCACATGTGCTTTTAGATGGCAGAGCGCCATCTAGTGAGCAAAAAATAAACTAAATGTTTATTTAGTTTGCTCCGTGATATTTGGCTAACCCAATTTCTTGATAAATCGCGCTGTTTGGTTGGCCAAATATCACGGAGCAAACTGAATAAACGTTTAGTTTATTTTTGCTCCACTAGATGGCGCTCTGCCATCTAAAAAGCACATGTGCTCGTGGTCAGGAGAAATGCCTTTATTTTTATATTATAAAATATATATTTTAAAATTTAAAAGGATGTAAAATATTCGATAATGTATTCACATATATTTTATAATTGAAATGAACTGTTAAAAGTGGCAAATCACGAATATTTCAACGGTATAATACTCTGTTATAATTTGTATATTAAAGTAATTTATCATACAATATAATGCGGCTTATGATTGTAGAACAACATTTGAAAATTATCCCGCATTTGTTTCATTTGAACGAAAAATAAAATTTATTTTAAGGAGAAATAGCGATTATTTCTAACCTTAGGGATGAAGTATGAAAGGATGAATTGTTAAGGGTAATGATGAGCGGAAAATTCTCATCCCTGGACACTTTTATTTTTCCGTTCATCATTACCCTTTACAATTCATCCTTTCATACTTCATCTCTAAGGTTAGAAATAATCATTATTTCTCCTTTAAATAAATTTCGATTTTCGTTCAAAAGAAACATGCGGGATAATATTCAAATGTCGTTCTACAAATTATATATTGTTGTAGTATTGTCTATGATAATTTGCATATCTGCCTATATATCGCAGCTTTGTTAAACTTGTTAGTATTGTCTAGCGGTTATTGGATAGGACAGGCCGCTGATAGGCGAGAGCTGCTAGAGTGTATATTTAATTTTATCTCTTGTTATTCCTTATTTTTAATAAATGCAATTGTGTAATAAAATACCTTCTTAATCACCAGCTTTCTTTCTATTCTACTAATTATAATTTTTCCAACAAAAACGAATATAATATCAGAATTTACCAAATTTTTATAAATTCTTGCTCATCAGAACATAAGACAATCGGCGTATACAAACGAAAACATACATTTTTAGCATAAAAACATATAAACATAGAAATTTACATTCCATACAATTGAAAAATCGATAATAAAACAAAATCAAGACACCAAATGAATCAAACGACAAAATATATAAAAGTAAAAATATAATATATAGGAATCAACACTAACAATGAAATCAATCTACCTATCTAAAATGAATAAGAGAGTTTGGATGAGAAAGACAATCTTGAAAATATGAAGAAATGTTTTGTTTTTTGACAGATAGTTCTGCAAAGAAAGCTCAACTTGTTGATTAATTCTATTCAGGTCAAAAAGACAAAAGACTTCAAGAGTAATCATTAATATTTTAATTCGATGTTATGATAATTGGATATTGGTTCGGTAATGTTAAAAAAGAGTGGCCGTTTTGGGAGGTGTGATTATATATCATCGATTTAATATCTTCAGTCTTCAAATATATATATATGTTACATAAAAGTATTATTTTATTTAAAATTATTATTTCATAGATATAAATACTCATTGTTGTTGTTCCCCGTTGGCCGACTCAAAACTTTTGTACATTATGTAAATATTCTTTTGTTTTTCTTTTTTTTTTATTCTTACGCTTTAAGACAGGCATTACTTTTTACCAAATTATGTTTTATATATTCCTTAGCTCAATTAAAGCAATTACTGATCAAAACCATTTTTGTTATTATACTTTCACAAGATTTTAGCCATGACTGCACCACCATAGCATACAAATCAATATGATCCAAAACAACAGAAATCTTATCTTTTTTTTTTTAAATATAATATATATATATATGGCAATATAATAAGGTGGGGAATGAGAAATAAGGACACCACAAGTTTGGAGAAGGAACCCAGGCAACCAGAGAGAGAGACGGGCCCGGCACAGCCGGGCGGCCGTTCGTGTCGCACCCAATCCCCCAACTGTCTTCATAGTCCCGAGGTTCCAAGTAACGGGCCCTAGTGGTCGCCCCTTGGAATGTCGCTGATGTCTAAAGTGACCGGACTTTACCCTCCAGTCTCTCGCTGGGTCGACTGTAGGTTTGCTTTATTATACCAGGAAGAGTATATATGATTATTTTGTGAATAAAATAACAATTCCACCTATGTATGTTGAGTTACAGTCGTGGAAGCTTTGTGAGTAAATAACATGAGTTTGTTGGTCGGGATGTTTTGACAATGGATCTGGTAATGGGATTTCTAGGTATTCGGTCTATTGAAGCGTAGTCAGAAAAGATAGTGTTCTTGCTGGATATTATAATTGAGAATGAGTGAACCATTGGATTATTCTTGATGGAGTAGAGTATTACACGGGTAGTTCGATTTTCTGTTATTTTGGAGTGGGTGAGGCTGTGTTTGAGGTTAAGCAGCGTGGGTAGCCTCCGAATATTTGGATTAGAGTATTCTTCCCTAGTATTGTGACTCTAGGGTGGATTTATGTGTGTATTATTTTGTAAGAGTCTTAAAAATTGTGTTCTTGTGTCTTGTTGAATTGTGGAAATCGAAATGGTGGTGGAACGGCTTTTTGATTTTAAAAATAAACTATATATATACAGGGTGCCTCAAAAAAATGTATACACACTTTGAACTTCCATAGAAAATTTATTTACCGTTCTACAAAGTTAAATTTCAGGAAAATAGAAACCTGAAAGTCCAATATAAATGAAACATAAATAACAAATGTTAATACTGTTCAAATTGGTGACCTGCAGCATCAATACAATTCTGAGTACGAGTCACCACAGATTCTGTACATCGTATCAAAACGTCCAATGAGATTTCTCTACACACTGCTTGAATCTCATTCCAAAGAATGTCTAGGTTACGTGGTTTACGTTTGTACACCCCATCTTTTACTGTGCTCCACAAGAAGAAATCCAGTGGTGTAAGGTCTGGAGAGCGTGCTGGAAACTCGATTGGCCCCCTGCGTCCTATCCACTGGCCCGACAAATTTTGATCCAGGTAAGCTTTTACGTCCCTGTGATAGTGCAGCGGAGCACCATCTAGTTGAAAATAAAAAACATCATTACCGTATAATGCACGAATGGCAGGAAATATGGAATCAGCAAGCATTGTTAGGTATTTAATACCAGTTACAGTGCCTTCAAATCGAAAAGGTCCAATGAGTCCCCTTGAAGACGAACCGCACCACACATTTACACCAGGCAAATTTACAGCTTTTTCAATTGTAATGTGAGGATTTTCTTCACACCAGTAAACACAATTGTGCCTATTGACAGTTCCATTAAGTTTGCATTGGGCTTCATCCGACCAAATGATGCTACCCATAAATCCCGGTTCACGTATCACCATCTCTTGAATCCATTCACAAAATTGCAACCTTCGATCTGGATCGTCGTCATTTAGCTGTTGCACCAGCCTTGGAAAGTAAACACGATACTTGCCTCTCTTCAGAATGCGTAGCACGCTGCTAGCACTTACATCACTTTCACGTGCCCCTTGCCTTGAAGATTTGTTAGGAGAGCGTTGAAACAGTTCCCTCACTCTTGCGACTCGAACTTGTCCATCGGCCCCAGGTAGCACCTCCTCCACTTTTCCTAATGGCCATGAAATCCTTCTCCCCTGGAACCTCCCAGTCGGGGCAAGCCGTGGCTGGCTCTGGCAGGCTGCGTGGCCGCTCTCTGGTCTGTGGCTGTCTCCTTCGCGGCCTGCGTCCTCCTTTAAAGGAGTTGATCTTATTTCGACTTTCTTGTCAAGAGTGATGGTCTCCAAAGTCTGCAGTGTCCCACTCCACTCTGTCCTTCGGTAAAGGTCCCTCCCACCATCTAGTAGTAATCAATTGTGAGATTGAAGCTCCACGTGAGAGGATGTCTGCAGGATTTTCTTTACCAGGAACGTGCCTCCAATCAGTTATGCTTGAATTTTGTCGAATCTTCTTTACTTTTCCCGCGACAAACACTGACCTGTTCATATCACGTTTAATCACTGCTAAAGCAGTAGTTGATTCAAGTTTCTTCTCCGAAATTAGCTTGTAATTAGGGAGTGGTGGGTGTTCTCCTATCCAAGGTAAATTGACAGAATATCGACCATCTTCATTCTGTTTCACTGTTTGGTTGAAATGTTCCAACGCTGCAACTGACAACTCTTCTTTGCTCTTTTCCTTCATGGGTTCCATGATACCGATAACATCTAATCTCCGAAGATCTTGTATTGTTGCATCACGGACTAAGCATGACAGAACTGATGATTGAGATTTAGTTGTTTGAACATTTCCCAAAACCTTTCCACTAACAGTCCAGCCCAGCTTCGTTTCGAGAGCGACAGGACCAGATTCCAATTCTATTTTCTTTCCTGTTAGTAGCTTGGCGTATACGTCTGCTCCTAGTAGTAGTTCAATCTCCGTGTTCGACCTATAGACATCCAAGTCAATTCCCTTTGATCGAAGTTCCGTCATCCATTCGGTAGGTTGAACGGAAGGCATTGCACTACAAATCGTTGAGCAGTCTTGTATTTCCCTCAACTTCGTGTTTTAGGAATTCCATAAGTTTCTCCAGGATGACTTCACTTGATTTATGCTTTCCATCTTCATCAGGCTTGTGATGATGACGAGTCCTTTCCCACGCGACGAAGAGATCTTCAGGTAAAGCTGATTCCACCATGGGGTACAGAATAGCAGCGCATTTATCTGTTGTGACTCCTAAAGATCCCAACGCTCGTAGTTGTGATGATGACCGAACGTATACAGTCGATAAAGGTGTCGTGTTCCTTCCATGAGCATTTTCCAAAGTGATAGCAATCAAATCCCTTACGTACACTTCCACCAACATGTCTTCACGGCCAAAACTGTTTTCTTTCTTCTCGCGCGGGCGTGCCTTTCACTAACAGTGTGTATACATTTTTTTGAAGCACCCTGTATATATATATATTAAAAATAAAGAAGGCATCTCCTGACCACAAGCACATGTGCTTTTTAGATGGCAGAGCGCCATCTAGTGGAGTAAAAAGCACATGTGCTTGTGGTCAGGAGATGCCTTCTTTATTTTTAATATCAACACCTGACCCACTTATCTTTTATTTTTTCTATTGTTTTTTCATATATATATATATGAGGCGATATTATTTTCTCAAAGCCTATAGTATAAAGTCGATTGATAAAACATTATTGAATTTTAAGCCTATAATGAATTGCTATATGAAAGGTTTTACATATTAAAACTTTCTGCTTTTGAATTTTTCCCTGGAGTCGATAATCTTAAATGATATCAGTTGTAACATATTACACTAGGTGGAGCTGATGTCACATACACAAAACAAATATATTATTAGACGGTTATAAAATTGGTATTTAATCAATTAAGATATTGGTAAGTATAACATTTTTATGACCTCTTGTATTTGATTAATATTTGAAAATATTAGCTACGTCAAATCAATTTTATTTTCAAAAAATATCTTTATAATTTAATGTAGAAATATATTACTCTTAATAATATAAAATAAATTTTATCAAGTCTACATTTCTAAATTTGAAAAATAGTTTCAAATACTTCAAATATAAGCTTTAATTAAGTGTATTATCATAAGACTAAAGGCGATTTTGTCTTCCTGAACCACACACCACACAAGGACTCTAATATAAATTCTTTGTTAGAACTAAGGTCATCTAAGAAGATTCTTCACAAAATCCCAAATGCAGAAAGATC
Organism: Cordylochernes scorpioides; assembly: GCA_030710605.1. NCBI lineage: Eukaryota > Metazoa > Arthropoda > Arachnida > Pseudoscorpiones > Chernetidae > Cordylochernes > Cordylochernes scorpioides. Next base: position 24,877,287 of record CP092883.1, on the reverse strand, counting down.
TGTTAGAGACTATTGGAGACTTCATCAGGAAAGGTTAACCATGATAATTGTATGATGCATCAGCGCGCCATCTGTTATGAATATTCGAAGCTATTTTAGACGCGTATGATTTTTTTTTGGAAATTAAAATAAATTTACTGCCCTTACTGAGCCAGGCCCTCCCTTTAATTTTTCAATTACATTGAGGGCAGTAGAAATTGTTTAATTTTCAAAAGAATCATACGCGTATAAACATGTTTCGAATATTAATTATAATATTGCTTGGTTCTTTTTTTTTTGTATTACCTCTACGGTTCCTTATACTGCGTCATTACCTAGGTTAAATCATAATAAAGGGTTAAAAATTATGTGAGGCCTATATTTTTTGTGAAATAACACAAAAAAGTTGAGAGATATTATAGAGAAATCTTCTTATTCTGAATCAAAGAAAGATGGTATGACACTGAGTAGCTATTAGGTTGCTAAATATATACTACTATGTACTAATCTCACAAGATATATGTAAATATGTAACAAAAATATTATATTTATTGATGTTCCATTAGTGTATAATTAATATTTAGTTGATATATATATACTCAAATATAGATGGACTAGCCGAATGACCCGGGCAATGCCTGGGTTTACCCGATTAAATGCTTTTATTCAAATACTATTTGTTACAATTATAAATTGGTGCCGTGGATGTCATTCTTGTATTATTTATAAATGAGTTTTGAAAATTGTAAAAAAAAATGCATCGGCCAGGAATCGAACCCGGGTCGCCCGCGTGGCATGCGAGCATTTTACCACTGAACCATCGATGCTTATGAGAAATGGCCATATTTAGGTATTTATTCCATTTACAAAAGCAAACTGTGACAGAATTAAGAATTGATTGATATGACTCTGATACTTGTATATTTTAATATATTTCTCAACTGTAAATATAGGAAAATAAGATTTTGAATTCTGAATCATGGACAAAACTTGAGAATGTTGTATCTTATTGAGTATGAATATAGGAATTCAGACAATATCTCTGAAATATATTTGATACACAGTGTATTTATTGAAGATAAACGAGATAAATAAGTATGAACTAAATTGCCTCTTTCTCTCTCTCTCCTCGAAAAATAAATCGAGTGGCAACATCAAACACTTTAAACTTTTTAAGTTTTGTCCATGAGAGAATATATGGCGTTTATTTTGGATCAAAATATACTACTAGCTACTAATCCTACAATAACTATGCAAATATGTAACTAAAATATTATATTTATTGATATTTCATTAGTATAATTATTATTTAGTTGATATACATATATAAATAGATGGATATATATCTCTCAAAGGTAATTATGGGGAAATGAGATCTTGAATTCTAACTCATGGACAAAACATGAGGATGTTGTACCTTTTAGAGTATGTTTTACTTAATTCGGAAAATAACCTTTTAATGAATTTGAAACATGGCTATCTTTATTATAAAGACACACGAGATAAGTATGAAATAAACAGTGACCTTTATTGAAGAGACACGGGATACCCAAGTATGAACTAAATTGCTTCTTTCTTCTTAAAAAAATAATAATAGACGAGCGGCAACATCAAACATTCTCAACCTCCTTAAGGTTTGTCTATAAGTGAATATAGGACCTTTATTATGGATTAAATCGATTCTTTATATATTCTGTATGTCTATTATTTGAAGAAGGATTACTGATTGATTCCTAGATAATTCCTGTTGGATTGTGTGAATCAAATTGTAGATAGGATGCTTTTATACCTTTAGAAATGAACTGTAGTTTGATATTATTCTCAAAGGATATAGTATGAAAATGATTCCTAAACATTATAGAATTTCAAGCCTATAAAGAATGTTATATGATAGTTTTGTCATTTCCTTGAGAAGATTGACAGTAAGTTACTGGAACGTTGAGAATTAAATACCTTATTCATTGATGTAGTTATATTTTTTCCTAAAATGTTATAGGTATTATACATATCAAAAATCTCTACTTTTAAATTTTTCCAGTTATGTGTGTTTATAGTAAAGAATAATATCAATTGTAAATTATTTCACTAGGTGGAGCTGATATTACTTACACAAAACAAATACATTAGTAGACGGTTATAAAAAAATGATGTTCTATTGTTGTGTAAACTGAAATATTGGCGACTAAAATATATTTATGATCTATGTTTACTTCTTATTTAAAAAAATATTAGCAATGTCAAATCAATTTTATTCTGAAAGAATATGTTTTTAATTCAGTTTAAAATATTTGCTTTTGAATATGATAATAATTTATCGAGTCTTCTCACAAATTTCTATATTTTAAAAATAGGTTAAGCAGTTTCCAACTTCTACCCACCATGTTTACCATTACCTGTACCACGTGTACTAGGGATAAGCAAAAAGATAGAATAGGTTCAGATACCTCAAGAATAAGCTTTACCTGGGAGAATTATCATATAACTGACCCTGTTTATATCATCTTGATTTATAAAAATAGTATCTAGGTCAAATCAATTTTTTTCTCGAAAATATGTTTATTAATGGTTAAAATATATTTTTCCTTTCAAATTTGATCGATAATTTATCAAGTCTCCACACAAATTTCTATATTTTAAAAATAGGTTCAGATACCTCGAAAATTAGCTAAATAGATTTAACACAAACCTATTCTGTTTATATCATCTTCAGCTACATATTGACTAGATAGGAACTTCTCTGTCAAAACTAACAGGTTATTTAAGAGTAAAAATATTATTTTAAAAAACAAAGTGCAGAATGATATGATTATAGCTTTTAGTGCAACTCTTATGAAAGACTTAACCATGATAAGAGTATCTTGTTCTGTAATTGGTTCTAACATTCATTATATTATATCATTATTCTAGGTCATATGACGAATCATGATAAAGGAATTAAAAAATATGTGAGGCCTATTTTATTTAATTATAAAAAAATACAAACAAGTTGAGAAAACGGAGGAGTCTCTGAAAATGGTATGGCACTGAGAAACCTTTAGATTGTGAAAATATATACTACTAGGTACTAATCTAACTAGAAATATGTAAATAGGTGACATAAATATATTTTATTTATTGAGATGTCATTGATTGTCATTATTTATTAAATATTAAAATAGATGGAAATTTACAGTAATTTAAGGGAAATAATTTTTCATTTTACATTCATTAAACTCAAGGAGGTTTTTGCATGAAAATATAGGATTCAGACAAAAACTCAGAAAAATATTTGGTTCACAGTTACCTTTATTTAAGAAACACGAGATAACCAAGTATGAACAAAATGGCTTCTGTCTCCCTAAAAAATAGACGTCATGTGATCTCAAACATTTTCAACTTCTTCAAGTTTTTGTCAATGAGAGTTATACTTGAATGTACTATTTCTGTCGATTTAAAGTTTGAAAGATGACATATATAATCATTATGTTCTTTCAACTGACACCTATGGTCCTTCTTGGTCATATTGTATTTGTATGTTCAATAAAATAAACCCCTCCATCAATATCAAGACGGAAATACCAAGCCTCCAGGGATAGGTTTCTTTTAAATTTATTTTGTCATTTTATCGTGTTTTTCTCCTGTAGAAGGGCTTCCATGCCCAAAACTAGAGAGATTTGCAAATAAAATATTTTAAAAAGTAACCTATCTAAGGAGGCGGATATTTACACCTTAATTTAGATGTCTCTTGATTCTTGACTGTATAGGTCTCTTGAAGTTTCACCAATGTAAAAGCATTGACAGTTCTCAAAAGGAATGTTATATATTAGATTGTCAATATTGTGCATTTATCTCTAGTTTATTAATATATGTTTCTCGAATCTATTGCTAAGTCTGTTGAAAAATTGGATGAAAGGCGGATTCCTATCTAAGTTTGAAGAGGATAAAGAAATATATTTGCTATTGTATAATAATTCTTCTGAATGAGTTTCGGATTGAGTTTATAGCTGTTTTAACTATAGATTTAGTGCGGTTTTCTCTTTTGTTGGACATATAATATACTATATTTGATTGGATAATTCTTGATTTTATGGTATAAAGTGTTCATTTTTTATTTATTATATCACAAAAATCAGTGACATACACTTGAATCAAAATAGCATACACACCATCTCTTTGAAAATAAGAAAACAAGAACCAATGCAAGTGTAAAGGAGGGTCTCTACTGTAGAACTGCCTTCGTTTGACACATTATCATGTAGTTTTGATCTTGTGATTTGTTGAATATTGGGAATCATATTGTAGATAGGATGACTTCATTACTTTTTGAAATATAGTGTGGTATTATACTCAAAGGATATAGCATAAAAATGATTGCTAATCATTATAGAACTTCAAGACTATAAAGAATTGTTTATTTAATAAGTATTATACATATTTTAAAACATTATACTTTTTAATTTTACTCTATGTGTATGTTATCTATAATTATAGCTGATATCAATTATAACATATTACACTAGGTGGAGCTGATCTCACTTATACAAAACAAATACATTCTTAGACGGTTATAAAATTGGTGTTTAATCAATTGAGATATTGGCAAGTATAACATTTTATGACCTCTTATATTTACTCATAATTTGAAAATATTAACTACGTCAAATTAATTTTATTTTCAAAAAATAGGCTCATAATTCAGAGTAAAAAATTATGAATGTCGTTCACCTATTTGCGCTTAATTTATCAGGCACATATTTTTATATTTGAAAAATAGTTTAAAATACTTCAACTTCAAAACTTCATTTATTTAACAGTTGGGAGAGACACGCCATATCCACAATTAGGATAATTGCGTGTATATTTTAAATTATATACAATTAACACAATTGAACATTGGGAATCATGAAAATTAAAAGTTCGATGTCAAATTTTGCATATAGTAATTATAAATAGTAGCTTGAAATATGTACCTTCAATACTTTCGCCTCAAAATATACATCCTGCAGAATCTATTAAACTTTATGTATTGGTCTTTATTGCAAGCAGCTTGTTTTGTATTAGTCAGGTAAAGTTGGTTTTCTTCCCTTAGATCAGATGTTAATGGACAGTCTATCAGAAGATGTTGAGGGGTTTGTTGTTCGTTTCCATAAGTGCATGCAGGTGAATCAATTTTGCCAATTCTAAACAAATATGTGCTAGAGTCACCATGTTCAGTAAAAATTGAACGTTATAAAAGTTGGGTTGAACATAGTTAGGAATTCTTGAAGTATCAAAGAATCCCTTGAAATTATCATTGGCACCCCCATAGTATTCCTCAAATTTTGGTTTATAAAATTAGATATAATTTTTCTTTTGGTTGGATCTGATTTTTTGTATCCAATATTTATTTTTAGTATATTTGTTTCAATAAAGTCCGTGAGCTTTGGTGTTCTAGCAACAATATGAGTACAGTTTGAGGATTTTGAATTATAAACCTGTGTACTGTGCTTCAAAATTTTTTACTGCAGAGAGTTTAATTTATCTTTGACTTTTTTGGGTATAAAGTTGTACCAGATCGTGGAACCATAAGTTAGTGAACTTCGAAACAGTGTCTTATAGAGTTCTATTCTTCTTTTACTGCCCAGTCCTCATGCTTTCCCGGTTAATCCAATCAGGTATCCACTAGCTCTATTTGTCTTGGTAATAATCTCATCAATATGGGGCACAAAATCCAATTTATTTTTATTTCTATGATTTTTAAAAGTTATTCCCATAATCTTCAGTTTTCTACCCGATTGGCAGTGATAGTGTTCGGAATTTTTGCAGCTATTTTGCTATTAAACAAGTATAAGATTTTCGTTTTCTCTTCAGATACGGTCAACTTATTGTTCCCACACCAGTCTAATATTCTCCCCATGACCTTTCCTGTTGTATTCCGAAGTTCTGTCAAGTTGTTTCCCCAACATATCACAGTTATATCATCCACAAAGGCAATTATTTCACTGTTTGATTCAGAATAGTTATTCAATAAATCGTTTAGAATAATATTCCATATTGTAGGGGATATAGGCCCACCCTGTGGACATCCCTTGCTTAATTTTTTATGGGTTTCATTTGATGAGTATCTAAATCTCACTCTTCTATTATTGAAAAAGACTGTAGTAGTTTTATTATTGAAGCTTGAACGTTGTCCTCATCTAGTCGTTTTAGCACCAATGCAAGTGTAGAGGAGGGTCTCTACTGTAGAACTACCTTCGTTTGACACATTATCATGTAGTTGTGATTTTGTGATTTGTTGAATATTGGGAATCAAATTGTAGATAGGATGACTTCATTACTTTTTGAAATATAGTGTGGTATTATACTCAAAGGGTATAGCATAAAAATAATTGCTAATCATTATAGCCCTCTTTCTCTTTCTTTTTTCTTCTTTTTTTCTTTTTCTTCTGTATATATCGTTATTTCCTTTGTCTCAATGCTTTGTTCTAATGCATACCCATACCTCTGGTGAATCCTGTATAGAGTCAGTGACCCTAAATAAAGGCTTTTTCTTGTTGTTGTTGTTTGCTAATCATTATAGAATTTCAAGACCATAAAGAATTGTTTATTAATAAGTATTATACATATTTTAAAACATTATATTTTAAAGTTTTACTCTGTGTGTATGGTCTCTTTAATTATAGCTGATATCAGTTGTGTTATGGGTCGGTGTTACAAAAAGAACAGCCAAATAAGTGATTTTATAAATATATTATTATTATTAGATATAAGGATACATATGTTGACAAAAGAAGGACAAACTCACACAGCAGTAGTACAAAGGCAGTCTTTTGGTATATACAAGGAAGAAGACTAAGGGTTGAGGTGGGCCGTTCCCATTGGTCAGTTATCTTCATGCAGCGCCTCCAAGCGGCGCCCGTGTTCACGCTTCTCTCATCAAGTTGTAACATATTACACTAGGTGGAGCTGATCTCACTTATACAAAACAAATACATTATTAGACGGTTATAAAATTGGCGCTTAATCAATTGAGATATTGGCAAGTATAACATTTTATGACCTCTTATATTTACTTATAATTTGAAAATATTAGCTACGTCAAATCAATTTTATTTTCAAAGAATAGGTTTATAATTCTGTGTAAAAAATATAAAAGTGGTATAACGGATTTTCGTTTAATTTATCAGGCACAGATTTCTATATTTGAAAAATAGTTTAAAATACTTCAACTTCAAAACTTCATGAGTATAAGCTTTAATTAAGTCTATCACCATAAAACTAAGGGTCGTTTTTGTCTTCCTAAACCACACATTGACTCAAATAGAGCTCCCTTGTTTAAACTGAGTGTCATCTTAGAAGGTTATTTCCCCAAATCTAAGTGCAGAAATTGCTATCCTTTAGGGGACTTTAACTGAAAGTGTTAACCATGATAATAATGCTTGGTTCTGTATTTTTTTTTATTGTCTCTACATTTCCTTTTACTGCATCATTACCTAGGATACATCATGATTCATAATTATGGATTAAATATCACATGAGAACTATTCTTTTATTGTAAAATAAAGCTATATTGTTACACCAAGTTGCAGCTTTGCAGGGTCGTCGCCTTGGTTTCTTCCTTCTTGGTGTTATACACGTTTCCCGAGCGGGTTTCCATATTCAAAGCAAATAAACAAAATTAAATAAAAATGAATTACCTTTCAAAGTTATTGTGTTTATTTATTCGTCGTCTTCCTCGTAGGTCGTGATCCGCAGTCTTCCTCTCCGTCCTCCCTCGCTCCAATAATCAATCAAGATATATGTACAATAAAATATTACAAAAGGAATGGAACTATAAAAAGGAATGATGATAATATAAATAATCTGTTTTAAATAAATATTGAATACCATTGAATATTTTGAATAAATGTAGGGCGCATTAAAATTGATGCAACACTTCCCCCTCTCCAGAGGTTGTCACGTCCACGTGAATGACCTTATATATATAACAATATCTATATATATATAAATGAATGTTTGTATGTTTGTTGGTCTGTTGGTATGTCCGGTATACAAATTCGCATTAGTTCACTAATTCAAACCAAAATTTCCATACATAGGTAAAAAATAACGGAGATGACGATAGGCTATTTTAAAATATATATAAATCATTTATTAAAACTATATATTCAAATTATTCAACTTAGCTCACGAGCAGCGCCCTCTAGAACACTCAGGCGTTGAACGGCGGCGCGCGACGATTGGCTGCCGGCGCAGCACGTGACTTCCCTGCCCCCTGCCCCCCCCCCCCCGCCAAGTAAATGAGATCTCCCGGCTGCCGGCCGGTTGAGCTCACGAACAGCGCCCTCTAGAACGCGTGGCGATTTTGACGGCGGGGGGCGCTCCCGGTTGGACAGTTGCGCGGGGGCAGAGTGACCTCGCGGGAGCCCTCTGGGAACTACGTCCATCTTCCATATGTAATATACATTTAATCGTGTAATCAGGCTGTATCATGTTTGATTATCAGATACAAAATTATATCGGGAAAAATTCCAAATAGCAGAGACCACGGGTGAAACAGGGTTCATTTAATAGGGTAAAACCCGGGCGTTGCCCGGGTCATTCGTCTTATTTATATATATATTATTTATATATATATATATATATATTATTTATATATATATATATATATATATATATATTATTTATATATTGAAATACGGCGCCAATTTATAATTGTAACGAATAGTATTTGAATAAAAACATTTAATCGGGTAAAACCCGGGCGTTGCCCGGGTCATTCGTCTAGTATATTATAAAAATGATTGCTAAACATTAAAGAATCTCAAATCTGTTAAAATATGTTACATTATAGTTTTATCATTCTCTCTTGAGAAGAGTGACAGCGAGTTACTAAAAGGTTGAGAATTAAAAACATAATTGGGGTTGATGGATATATTTTTTCCGAAATTTTATCAGTATCATACATATTATAATTTTCTATTTTTGAAATTTTTCAATTTTGTGTGTCTATAATAAAAAATAATATCAATTTTAACATATTACACTAGGTGGAGCTGTTCTCACTTACACAAACAAATACTTTATTAGACGGTTATAAATTTGGTGTTCAGCCAAATCAAATATTGGCAAGTAAAATATATTTATTATCTCATTTGACTTCTTATTTTTATTAAAAAAAATTAGCTATGTCAAATTAATTTTATTAAAAAAGAATAAGTTTATAATTCAGTTTAAAATATTTGATTTTTTGAAATTTTAATAATTTATCAAGTCTCCACACAAATTTCTATGTTTTAAATATAGGCTAAGCAGCTCCAACTTCTACCCACCATGGCCCGTACCACGTTTACTAGGGATAAGCAAAAAATAGGTTCAGATACCTCAGGAATAAGCTTTATCTAAGAGAATTATAATAAACCAACACTGTTTATATCTTCCTGAGCCACATATTGACTAGATAGGAACTTATTTGTCAAAAGTGACAGGTTATTTAAGAGTAAAAATATTATTTTAAAAAACAAAGTGCAGAATGATCGGTTTATAGCTTTTAGGGCAACTCTTCTGAAATAATTAACCATGAAAACAGTACCATGTTCTGTACTTGGTTCTATGGTTCATTATATTATATCAGTATTCTAGGTCATATCAAGAATCATGATAACGGAAAATAAAAAATATGTGAGGTCTATTTTCTTCAATTGTAAAAAAATACAAACAAGTTGAGAAAACGGAGAAGTCTCTGAAAATAGTATGACACTGAAAACTTTTAGATTGTTAAAATATATACTACTAGGTACTAATCTAACTAGAAATATGTAAATAGGTGACATAAATATTATATTTATTGAGATGTCATTGATTTTGTCATAATTTTTTAATATTGAAATGGATGGAAATTTACGGTAATTTAAGGGAAATAATTTTTCATTTTACATTCATTGAACTCAAGGAAGTTTTTGCATGGAAATATAGGATTCAGACAAAAACTAAAAAAAAAATTGGTTCACAGTTATCTTTATTTAAGAAACACGAGATAACCAAGTATGAACAAAATGGCTTCTGTCTCCCTAAAAAATAGAAGTCCGGTGACATCAAACATTTTCAACTTCTTTAATTTTTTGTCAATGAGAGTGAATATATGAGGTGAATTGATACAAAATGATATTGAAAGATTTCTTTTACTGGTTTGTATTTTATATATGCCCATTATTTTAGGGATTACTCATTGATTCCTGGGCTCTATATTAAGTCATTGTGTAGGTGCAGTTTGTTGATCATACTTGAATGTACTATTTCTGTCGATTTAAAGTTTGAAAGATGACATATAAATTCATTATGTTCTTATAATTGACACCTATTGTTAATTAATAACAAAAATAAATAGAATTTACAAAAAGCCTTTATTTATTGCCTTTAATTTTAATTAAATTTCAAACATATTAAAGATAATATTATTTATTTACACATATAACTATATGTAAATTAAAGAACAAAAGAAAAAGAAACCAAAAAAACGTAAACATTGGCGACCGCCATTCTTCTTTGTCTGCCAGCAACTGTTCTATACTCGATTCCGCGCAGGCGCACACCACGCCCGCCGTCACCACGTGTTGTTCGATGGGGTCGTGTTTTCGAGCCGCTCGCCCACTATAATGGATATTTAACACCTATGGTCCTTCTTGGTCATATTGTATTTGTATGTTCAATAAAATATTCCATTGTATCAATATTAAGCTGGAAATATCAAGCCTCCAGGAATATATTTCTTTTTAACATATTTATTTTGTCATTTTATCGTGTTTTTCCCCTGTAGAAAGGCTCCCATGCCCAAAACTAGAGAGATTTGTGAATAAATTATTTTTAAAAGTAACCTGTCTAATGAGTCGGATATTTACACCATAATTTAGATGTCTCTTGATTTTTGTCTGTATAGGTCTCTTGAAGTTTCACCAATGTAAAAGCATTGACAGTTCTCAAAAGGAATATTGTATATTAGATTGGCAATATTGTGCATTTTTCTCTAGTTTATTAATATATTTTTCTCAATTCTATTGCTAAGTCTGGTGAAAAATTGGATGAAAGGCGGATTCCTATCTATGTTTGAAGAGGATAAAGATATATATTTGCTATTGTATAATAATTCTTCTGAATAAGTTTCATATTGAGTTTATAGCTGTTTTAACTATAGATTTAGTGCGGTTTTCTCTTTTGTTGGGCATATAATATACTATATTTAACACAAAGCAATAATGCGCCATCTATACTTATAAAATGAAAGGATTTAAAAGCACGAATGTTTCTTTTATACAAAATACAAACTTCTACTGTCCTTACTGCGATGAAAAAATGTAATAATTGAATGTAATTCTACTGTCCTATTAGCTTATGTCCATAGTTTTTTTGAAAACCATTTCTGAGATTCCATCCTTCAGTACTGCGTATATAAGCAGAATCGTCCAATACAGTATTAGAGCTCTGAGAAGCGGTCTGGTGGATTAAATTGGCGAAACCGCTGGGAGGGTTCGCCACTGATGAGCCAAGCCCTCCCAATATATTTTTTCATCGCAGTAAGGGCAGTAGAAGTTTGTATAATGTATAAAAGAAACATTAGTGCTTTTAAATCCTTCCATTTTATACTATATTTAATTCGATGGTTCTTGATTTTATGGTATAAAAGTGTTAATATTTTATTTATTATATCACCAAAATCAGTGGAATAAACTTTAATCAAAAAAGCATACACACTAACTCTTTGAGAATAAAAACAAGAACCAATGCAAGTGTAGAGGAGGGTCTCTACTGTAGAACTGCCTTCGTCTGATACGTTATCATGTAGTTGTGATTTTGTGATTTGTTGAATATTGGGAATCACATTGTAGATAGGATGACTTCATTACTCTTTGAAATATAGTGTGATATTATACTCAAAGGATATAGTATAAAATGATTGTTAATCATTATAGAATTTCAAGACTATAAAGAATTGCTATTTAATAAGTATTATACATATTATAAAACATTATACTTTTTAATTTTACCCTATGTTTATGTTATCTATAATCATTGCTGATATCAATTGTAACTTATCACGCTAGGTGGAGCTGATCTCACTTTTACAAAACAAATACATTATTAGACGGTTATAAAATCTGTGTTTAATCAATTGAGATATTGGCAAGTATAACATTTTTATGACCTCTTATATTTACTTGTAATTTGAAAATATTAACTACGTCAAATCAATTTTATTTTCAAATAATAAGTTTATAATTCAGTGTAAAAAAATATGAATGCCTCCCAAATATTCGCGTTTAATTTATCAGGCACAGATTTCTATATTTGAAAAATAGTTTAAAATACTTCAACACTTCATGAGTATAAGCTTTAATTAAGTGTATATCCATAAAACTAAGGTCGTTTTTGTCTTCCTAAACGACACATTGACTCAAATAGAGCTCCCTTGTTGATCATGAGGTCATCTTAGAAGATTATTTTCCCAAATTCAAGTGCAGAAATAGCTATCCTTTAGGGGACTTTATCTGAAAGTGTTAACCAAGATAATAATGCTTGGTTCTGTTTTTTTTATTGGCTATACATTTCCTTATACTGTATCATTCCCTAGGTCACATCATGATTCCTAATAATGGATTAAATATTACATGAAAACTATTCTTTTATTTTAAAATAAAGATATATTTTATAAAAATGATTGCTAAACATTAATGAATTTCAAATCTATATAGAAATGTTACATGATAGTTTGGTCATTCTCTCTTGGGAAGAGTGACAGCGAGTTTAAAAAACGTCGAGAATTAAATACATTATTAGTTGATGTAGTTATATTTTCTAAAAGTGTTATCAGAGAGTATTATACATATTAAAACATTCTACTTTTGAATTTTTCCAGTTGTGTGTGTTTATAATAAAAAAATAATATAAATTGTAATTTATTACACTAGATGGAGCTGATTTCACTTATACAAAACAGATACATTATTAGACGGTTATAAAATTGTCGTTCAGTCAACTGAAATATTGGCAAGTATAATATTTTCATGATCTCATATTTACCTCTCATTTAAAAAAAATATTAGCTATGACAAATCAATTTTATTCTCGAAAAATATGTTTTTTTAATGATTTTAAAATTTATCTTTCTTCCCGAATTGTATCGATAATTTATCGAGTCTCCAAACAAATATCTATAGTTTAAAAATAGGTTCAGCTTCCTGAGCCACATAATGACTAGATCGGAACTTCTTTGTCAAAAATGACAGATCATTTAAGAGTAAGAAGATTCAAAAATAAGAAAAGTGCAGATTGATCTGTTTATAACTTTTATGGCGACTCCTCTGAATTTAGTGGGATATTTTCTTGTGTAAGGTATTAAATACTAGATTTAATTTTTTGGTTCTTTATTTTATTGTAGAGTAATGAGTGTATGCTCTTTCTAGTCCTTATTATACAAAATAACAATGGAAGAATCTCTAACAACTCTTAGAGAATAGAACCAAGAACCAATGAAAGTGTAGAGGAGGGAAATCACTGTAGAATTCTGATATCAACTGGACAGTTCTACGAAGCCAGAGCTTCTAGAGACATAACATATATGCTATGTATCCTCTAGCCTTGCCTCATCCTGCAAGTACTGCCGCTTCAAAAATTTCAGACCTGTATATGTTGGCGAGGCCTGAACAAAGAGTAAATCAGGATAGAGGCTTTGGAAAAAGCTAGAATTCACGCACACAACTTATTAATATCACTCTGGTCTTATACAGATTCACCACAGAATGGAAGCATAGATGTAGCTCCTATACTCCAGGCAGCACAGAACCAATAAAATAGCCTCCAAGGTCTGATGCATGTCCATTGGCCACATATTCCACCGTGTATATGTCTAGGTTTTCGTTTCACTGAAAACATTAGAATGGAATCAGCCGCGTTCTAGTCTTCGCTTTCCTTATCCGAATAAATCACGACAATCAGCAAGTCCATTATTTTCCTTCGAAGGTTTTGACTGCGTCTTGTAAAAATTCATATAAAAAATAAGAAACTTGATCAAACATCAATATATTCATTGTTATATATTTGTTGTCTCTCTATCAGATTTACAATTATCCAGTTAAGGTTTCCCGTAGTCTAACATTTGAATTGATTTCAAGATTGTTATTGAGCTAATAATACAATATCATTTTAGAGCTTTTTTTAAAATCTTATTCCCGATCAATTAACTTTATATTTTGATATAAAATTGAATATAATATATTTAGAAACAGACACAATTCTTGGACGAAAGTATTTAGGGATTTCTTGGGGAAAAAGCTTAAGAAAGTATTATTTGCTTCGTTTTTCAGAACATTCATTCTTGATTTGAGAAAAGTATCTATAATTCCTGGAATAAATGGGTCATAAATTTGTTGATCATCGGTGGATAAGTTTCTCAGATCAGATATCATGATTCTGGATTCCATAAGGTCTGAGATCAGAGGAATGTTGGCCAAACTATGAACACAGATATATGATGTGGATTTATAGGCTTGTATACACCATGTTAGTATTTGATATTGGGTTGAATTTAATTTTTGTAAACATTTTTTATTTAAATATTTGAACCAAATTTCGGCTCCATATGTAAGTATTGGTCTGAAAATGGATTTATATAGTTAGCCTTTTCTGGGTGCTTAGACCCCAAGATTTCCCACAAATTGAGAAGAGATAATTTTTAAAACGTTTTGTACTATTTACTATTTCTTCTATGTGGTATGTAAAATTTATTTTGTTTCTTCTTCGATGATTTGCAATTATTATTCCTAAAATTTCGGTCTTCAGAGTTGGTATGATTATTACATTATTAAATTTGATTGGGATTTTTTTCTTTGTTGTGTAAATAAAGTATATTAGTTTTTTCTAGACTTATTTCAAGTTTGTTACTCTTACACCATATATCAATCGTATTTAATGCCTTTTCTATAACTAATTTCAGGTCTTTGCATTTGTTGTGCCAGCATATAATTGATACATCATCCGCATAACATACCACTTCACTATTTGGAACTTGATATTTGATCAAAATATCGTTTAGTAATATTATTCATAGTAGTAGAGATAGCGGGCCACCCTGCGGACATCCCTTTTTAATTTGTTTATTTATTGTTAAGTTCTCATATGTAAATTTCGTTTTCCTCGATTTGAAATATGATTGAATAGTCCTTATTAAACTTTACGGCAAATTATCTTCATCTATTATTTTTAAAATCGCAGGCCACCATGCGTTATCAAAGGTTCCCGTAGACACGTACCAATTGTTGCAACCCTTGTAGTAACTACCGTAGCTTCCCATAGATTATCTCGTCGCCAGTGTTGTTTTATCCTAGAAGGTTGGGAGGTAGTCAAGAGTGAGGTGTCGCTTAAACGAGGCAAACGGACTCCAGTAATCTCGTTTATTGATATAAATTGACTGACTGCTGGTAGCTAAAAACTGTCGCTATTTATATACAAAATTCTATGAAAACCATTATGCAAAACAGGATATTTGCATTTACATAATTCAATATGCAAATACACTACAATTATATTTCCATCAAAGAAATGAATCTTTAACATGTTTCATTATAAGTTTTGACGCTAGTATTGCACTGCCATCTATTATCTTATTTTGAAATCATTCTGATATTTTCTTATTCATATTTTAAATATTTTTTTTTCAATTTCTTAAAAATTTAATAAATATCAAAATATATTGATTTAAAAATATTCTAATGAAGCTTGAATGTGTTTCACGATATTTTATTAGATGATTATTGAAATAAACACTTGAAGTAAATACTACATTAATACCCTAGTTACCAACATATATAACAAAGGCATATGAATGTGTTTTCTATAGCGGTTAAAAATGAAAAAAATTGTTTAACCAATTATAACACAATTTCAGACATAATTTGGGATAATTTTCAAAGATGAATTTACTATATTCCTAAATAATTCTCCATATATATAAAATGTACAGGAAGATAGATTAGAATATGTACATAATGATGATGTCCTCAAAGTCTTCAGACCAATGTGTAACTTTGAGAAGTGTTATGGCCTATCAGGTAATAAGGTTGATTTTGGTTCTTAATTCTCCAAATCTGTCAGTTTATCTAGAGTCTTATATTAATATTGGGAATTCTGAGCACCTAACTTAGTTTGAGTTCACAATTCTTGAAACAAATTATTTTGTACAATATCCTATATCACAATTTGATCAATTAAGATCATACAATATTGCACCTTTCATTTAGATTGTGTCAATTTGAATTTATTTAGATGATATTCAACTCTTTTATATCACATTCATTATATGGACAATGATTATTTTATCAATAGGTTTTCTTTCAATTATATTTTGTGAATCAGTTTAATTTTTTATTATTAGAGTCAAATTTGTATTCAAGTAAACGAATCAGAGAAATGTCAATAAATACTTTCTATTGTTAAGTGACTATCTAGGACAGATTTAGGACTCATCCGAAATATAAATTAATTATATGGGTTTAATTATTTGCTTATTTATTAGCTGATTACGGTCAGGTGTGAGTGAGCTGATTTTCTTTTATTGAACTTTCTCTCATGACCTTAATCAGCCAATCAGTAATTCATCTTCTCAGAATGATAAATGCCTAATTTCTTCTTTCTTATCTCCACTCAATGGGAATTCTCCTTTCCAGGTAGTAACAAAATCAGAAATTGGCAGTTTCCCAGCCATCCTTGCAGCCCTCTATATGGTAGAAATCCAGAAGAGGACATTCATACGGACAAGGCACCTCAGTTGGTCGGTATTGTGATCAGGGTGCATGGCCCGATCTGATCAGCTCCATGGACAAGACACCACCACTGATGACCCTTCAATCCAGAAGAGAACATCCATACGGACAAGGAACCTCAGTTGGCCGGTATTGTAATCAGGGTGCATGGACTGATCTGATCTGCTTCATGGACAAGACAACACCACCACTGATGACCCTTCAATCCAGAAGAAGACATTCACACGGACAAGGTACCTCGGTTGGCCATTATTGTGATCAAGGTGCATGGACCGATCTTATCTGCTCCATGGACAAGACACCACCACCATCATAAAAGGGTATCAAGCCTGTAGAGCTATCCTGATATATGTCACATATATGGGGGTTGGTGGAAGGTTGGTCTAAACCATTGATTTTCGAACCCGACGACCCGGGATTGAATCCCTCGCGCACGCATTGAGCACTTTTTTTCTAATTGAAAAAAAAAAAGTTCCAATGGCTCCCGATTCTAAGAAAAGTCCAACCCCTACAGCGATTGCAAGTAATCAAACGGGGCAATGACATATTTTTATGTGAAAAAGCTTAACTGTTTTTCTTATGTGTAGACATTTGGTGCACTTACAGTAAAATCAGTCGCCAACTTCTATCCACAATGATTATCATGGCTTATACCAGGTTTACTTGGGATAATAAAAAAAGTAAAATATTATAAAATATTAATTTATATAAATAATCTGTGTTTGTACTTTTATATAAAAATATTATGTGTGAATAGATTGAGGATTGATTAAGTATGCGGTCTATATTATACTCGTGAAGTCCACAGTAGAGAAGTAAAGATTTTTGCTCAAGTATTTGCCTGTTTGTATCAAACGAAGAAACATATCGCTACATATGTAGATCAATTCCAAACGTAGAGAGTGTTAATCTTTTTTTTTTTTGTTCAAAAGAGGCACGAGAAAATAAATTATATAAAACAGCTGTTCTAGATAGTTTAATTATAAATTTTGATATTAAAATACACGAATATAATTAAAATAGTTTATTTGAAATTATATTCAATATATGAACTTTTTAAAATTAATTCTATTAATATTTCATAATATTGATTCAAAAATGTGTATAATAAAATTGTTTTGATTTTTGGAGTTAAAATGTGAATATGGGTTATTGTTGACTGCCATCTATTCGCTACCTTTTGAACTATATAGATAAAAGCTCGTATAATTATTCTTATTTAACTGTGTCTAAAATATAGTATTCAAATATTATAAATATATATTGTTTAAAATTATATTTTATATATATGCTATAAAAAAGAGATTTTCTGCATGATTTTAATTATCTTGAGGATTATACTATGTTAATGCAGTCGTGGGTAAAATCTTGAAAGAATAATAATAAAAATAGTTTTAATCAGATATTGCTTTAATTGAATTTATGAAATATTTTAAAAACATAATTTGATGAAATTACTGCCTGGCTTAAGGCGTAATTATTAAAAATGAAAAACTTATTTACACAATGTACAAAATATTTAGGCCGTCCATCGGGAAACAACAACAATGATTTTATATTGTAGCGTAGAAAATTAAGTCTTTGTATATCTTGGGATGTGAAAATATTTATTGATGACGTCAGTACGACAAGCCGACAATTATCAACAACTCAACAAAACTATCTACAGCTAGAGAATCTTGAGCAACCACAAATAAATATTTCGATCATTATTTTATAATGAATAATTAAATTAAATTAAATATATTTCCAAATATTTTATTTGAATAATTAAATTAAATAATAAATTATTTCTTCGCAACAATATAGTGAAAACGGCGCCCTCTGGTGATCGAATTAACAGAGACATTTAATTTATGAAATATATTTAAAAAACATTTTTTTATATAACATTTCCCTTCTGTGAAGAAAATAATTTGGGGAGAGAGAAAAATGATAAAAACAGTTTTAAAAAAAAGAAAATGATTGATGGAAAGAAAATAACGCGCGCGCGTGAGGTGATATTCACTTATCATATTGTTTTTTTTTTTTTTATATGGGAACCAATAGACAGGAAAGTACAAAATGATGCAAAGTGTGAATGATAACAAAACAATTGGTAGAAAGTGAAAAAATAAAAATGTGATATTCCATTACCATATTGGAATGTTATATAAAAAAATGTTTCCAAATATATTTCATAGATTAAATGACTCTGTTAAATCGACCACCAGAGGGCGCCGTTTTCACTATATAAAATCATTGTAGTTGTTTCCCCGTTGGCATTTTTTTCTCATTTAGTAGCCCGTGAAACCATATTTTCTCTATTATAAATTATTTTACTTCTCAACATTATTAAATTGAATCAGTGACAATTTCAGTTCGCCGCTAGCTCTCTACCTGCGAACATTTTTGCCCTCTTGCGCTCACCCCTGCCATGGCTCCCTCCAGGAAGAAAAAGAAGAATGCCGAGATCGCCGAGAAACCCCTCGTGACCCTCGCCCAACTAGAGTTGGAGAACCAGGAGGTGATGGACGACTCCGCGAATGCGTTAGCGCATCCTCCCCCTAGCTCCCAACAATACCTGTACCAAGTCATTGAGTACCTCGTCAGCCTAAGGACCGAGCAGATCAAGGCCCTCATTGCCGAGGTAGAGAACCTCTCTGGCACCCTCGCGTCCTTCCAGGATCTGAAAGAAACCAAGCCACAGACTGCCTGCCAATGCACTCAAACAAGCCCTGCTCCTTCCTGCAAGGAAACCAGCTCCCAGACCGACCCCACCAAGCCCGCCACTCCAGCTCCAACCAAAAGGAAGCAGCCAGAGGCTCCCTGCCCGCCCGCTAAGAGGACCAACCTCAGAGGTCCCGCGAAACCTGCGCCTTCCCGCCCCACCAAGCCTGCGGCCGCCCAAGTGGTCCTCCATGGGGATAAATCGGCGGCCCACACAGTGGTCATCTCCGATGACCCACAAGCTGACCCTAGAGCCATGCTCAAAGCTGTCTGCGCTGCCCACACTCTTCCCCAAGGCGTCTGGGCCTCCCTGCGGACCAAAGGGAAGCTTGTCCTCCACTCCAGCAACCCCGATACCACCCCGGCTGTCACCACCTCCCTGGCCGACAAGCTGCAAGGCATGAAGGTCCGCCAACAGAAGGTGCTCCTGCCTCGCATCTGCCTCTTCAAAGTGGAGGAGGATACGTCCAACTCCACCATTGAAGAGACGCTGTTGGGGACTCCCGCTGTCAGCCAACTACCTAGGGACAAGGTGGTGCGCGTGGCGCACCGTTCCGCTCCCTGAAACGGGACCTGCACCGCCTTCATCGAGGTGGACATCGACACCTTCAGAGCTCTGGGCAACCGCGGAAGGATCGTGGTGGACGGAGTGCTCCTCAACTTCGAGGAGTCCATCCGCGCACGGCTCTGCTTCCGCTGTTGTGGCTTCGGCCACAATTCCGCCCAATGCACCAGAGACTCCAAGTGCTTCCACTGCGGTGAAGGCGGCCATGAAGGCCGCGCCTGCCCCTCCGCTGCCGACCGGCGCACTTCCAAGTGCGCCAACTGCTGTGCCAAGGGCCTCTCTGACAAGCACGAGGCGAGAGCCTCGAGCTGCCCCACCTTGAAGCTTAGAGCCCTCAGGTTCTAGGCTTCCAGGGCCCCCTGCCTCCTCAACTGGCCACCTTCCGGGCTTCTCTCACTTCTTGGCGCTGCTTCCCTGACCTCTCCAGCTTCCTCCCCCCCCCCTGCCAGATCCTTGATCCTCTTGCCCCTGCCTCCTCCACCTCGGGGCGCTTCGCGCCCTTCTGCGGCCTGTTGGTGCCTTAAAATGCTTCTCAGAATAGCATGTAGAAGGCGGAATAATAGTAGAGGCCGTTTTATTCCATAGTTCCTTCCTGACAAGCACGAGGCGAGAGCCTCAAGCTGCCCCATCCTGAAGTCTAGGGCCCTCAAGTTCTAGGCTTCAAGTACCTTCTGCCTCCAATTCCATCTGCCACTTCTCCTGGATTCCTGGCCTATTCAACGCACCCGCCTCACTGCACCCTGGCGCTGTTCCCCTGCTTGCCCAACGTTTCCACCACCCCTGCGAGATATCTCCTGCCGCCAGATCCTAGGGTTCCTTGCCACCTGACATCGAGTTTGGGCTCAAAAATCATAACTTTTGGTTAGTAGCCCGTAAATAAAGATATTTTCTTTCTTTCCCCGTTGGCCGGCTCAAACCTTTTGTACATTATGTAAATAAGTTTTCATTTTTTTTAAATTTTACGCCTTAAGCCAGGCATTACTTTCATCAAATTATGTTTTTCATATATTCCTCAAGCTTAATAAAAGCAATTACTAATCTTCACTATTTTTATTATTATACATTCACGATTTTAACCACGACTGCATTACCATAGCATAATCCTCAAGGTAATTAAAATCAACAGAAATATTATTTTTTTTATATTATATATATATATAGATGGAAATTTGGCCGGAAGGATATTGATGTAAAGAGACGGCGTCTAGTTTTGACGTCTATTTTGACGGGAGAGGCGACCTTTGTCTCTTTACATATATATATTATCTTATCCCTAGTACACGTGGTACAGGCCATGATAATTATGGTAGGTTGAAAATGGTGACTGTTTTTACTGTAAGTACAACACATGTCTACACATGTAAAAAGCAGTTCGACTTAGCACTTACAAATGTGTCAGAGCCCTGTTTGGTTACTTTCACTCGTTGGAGGGGTTGGACCTTTGTAAGAATCGGGTGTCCATTGGAGCATTTCTTTTTTTTATCATAAAAAAAGTGCCCAATGCGGGAAACGAACCCGGGTCGTAGCGGTCGAAAACCAAAGGATTAGACCATCCTTCCACTGACTCCCATTATGTTATATTGAAATATATGGTTCATAATGCTATATATATTTTATAATAAAATGGGTAAATGTTCAGAATCAATTACTCAAATAATGTTCAGATTTAACTACTTATAAATGGGTATTGACAATCAAGAAAATGGTAACTTGATTGGTAAAATAAATTCTTATGCAAATCAGGCGGAAGACTATTTTAGTTTAAAAATAAATATCTTATAGCGCTAAAATATGTATTATGATCAATCATATTAATTTTTAATTATAGGTAAGGACTCATATTTCAAATTTAGAAATTTCTGTAAATATATCAATGATTTTCTCTCTTGGTTAAAAAAACCGTAATTCCCAAACTAGGTATATTTGTTTGTGTTTGTTTCATTCGTTGGTTGTAAATTCAAGCATGATTTTAGTGTCCTATCCTTTCTTTTCTTTAAACTCTACTCAAACCTTGTAATTATTCAATTGTTTATGTAATATAGTATCTTAGTTAAGTGTTGTTTCTTGACGCAAGCAACCTTTGTGGGGATATCGCGTCTGATTTGATAAGAAATAAATATTGATAATAAAAAATTATATAGAGAATATGGATTTATTTAACTTCATAAATTAATAGACAATTTCTCCAGTTACAGTTTTATTTTATCAACGTTTCAACAAATTTCTTTTGTCTTCGTGTGTAAGGAGAAATAGAAATAAAGCATTTGATAATTTCCTTTATTTCTTTTGACGAAAACAAAATATTTTTGTTGAAACGTTGAAAAAATAAAACTTTAACTATCCGAAGTGTCTATTTTGTTACAGAAATATAAATGCTGGACAGACAATCTCCATCTTCATAATTTATAAATTGAAATATTTATTGATAAATATATATAATGAGGCGTTGTTCTTTTAAAATAATATTAAGAAATGTATTTTTGTTTGTTTTCCCTTGTCCCATAAACACACACAAGCACACAGATCGCATATGTAGTGAGAAATAATGTGTTATAACATATGCTGGTTAGATAATTTTTAAATGAATTATTTTCAAAAATATTTGGTTGATTTGTATTAGCCATTTGTTCTCGTCAGTGGACGCAAAATTATTTTTATTGGCTAGATAAACCGTGTGATGCAATTTGCATGTCATATAATATTATATTTATTATGTTCTATATTATTATTTATATCAAGGACTTAGTGTTTGTTACTTTAATTTTGGACACTAATGTAACTTGATGGTTATATCATATCATTTTCACTATATCATAGTGAAAATACACAATGCTAAGGTCGATATGAAAATTTTCTTCAAATATATTGAATATCATGAATATAATTTATCTATTAAAAAATATATATCTAACGCTATACCGAATGTTCATTAAAAATTAAAGACAGAATTAACTATTCCTTAACAGCTTAAATTGCTTATTTGCAAATCTCTCTCTCTCTCTCTCTGGAAATTCTAGGAACAAGACAAATAAAAACATACATGAACCAACACACACACAAAAAGTGAATTGATTTAATTGTATTTCTATCTTCAATTTACACACATAAACATTGTTAGATAAGTTGAAAATGTTCTTAAATCAAAGGATTCGGAATTTTGAAAATTATATTTAATTTTTAGAGAGAGAGAATTTCAAAAATGTTTATTTCCATTAAAATCAAAGTAATGAATATTTATAGAAAATTTCTCATTTCGATTTCCATGTCTAACAGACTGTTGATATAAAGGTTTTGAAAGTCATTAGAAATCTATCAAAACATCCAATTGCACGTCTCAATGTTGCCTCTATCATGATTTTATATGACTGTATATATTTCAATATTATGTCAATCAAACATGAAGTAATATTTTGTCTTACAATTTGTTATTTTATTAATTTTGTATTTATAAAATGTTTTTGCAAGATATTTAACTGATTTATATATTTTTTATAGTTCATTAGTATTATTTATTTGGAGACGCTGCCACTAAAACACAAGAGGGCAAGAGGACCTGACAACCTTTGGCTTGAGATAACAAAATTGGCATTCCTAAGCATGATGAGACTGAAGATCCAGGCCAATATATCGAATCTCTTGATATGACCTTTCTATATAACTGGGTTCATTATATAATTGCCCTTTATGCCATCACGAACATTATCGGAAGCGCCAAGACCTGGTTGAACTTTCAGAGATCAAATTTCACCAGTTGATAAAAGTAGGAAATTCCGTTTAATTCATGAATTGTATTTAAAACAAAATAAGGAAGAATTGAAGATGAATCTAAGCAGGATGCAACACTGGGATAAAACATCGAACAGGGGGTATCCTTGCTTTTTCCGACATGGTTGACCGCTCAATCATTTAAGAATAGTATATATCATTATATATCATATATCAATCATCATATCAATCATCATATATCAATAATAATCATTTAAGAATATTAAATACCAGACATCCTCAATCAGCACAGTTCAAAGTTGATCCCACCCGACATCAATATTGTCATAAATGTCGGTGTACTGTTTTGAGGGGCAGGCATTGCAACTGTTGGCAAGCTTTAAGATTCCATACTGTCAGTCGTGTGTTGATTTTGGACACTTATGTGCTGTTCATACGTTGGATGGTATCGTGTCCTGTGGCGTGACAGCCGTTCTGTCTATCGTTCTGTTTTTCCGTTCTGCTGTGTCCCTTTGTCGGCTGTTGCAGTTCTGACGTTGACTTCTTCAGTTAATGACCTACCTTTACCAATATCGTCTAATAGCCGCATCACTTTGACACAGTTATCGCACGTCTGTTTACCAACCTGCCTTTTTCAAATAAATGGCATGAGCTATTTCAAATTCTGACATATGTTCGAAATAAGCACGAATCTTACAGAGAGGCATTAATACAGTATATATATGCTTAATTCAAAAGTATTAAACAGAAAAAAAAACGATAATTAATTCATGCGGAATATTGAGTCTATAATACTCATGCTAAATGCGCAGTACAGATGCCCTGGAGCTTCTGCTTCGGAAATTCTAACCACCAAGTTTCAATCACTTACATGTTTGGTCAAAATGTCTTTGTATACATATTTTCATATAATTCAGACAACCCCCATCTTGGTGAGTCGATATTTTTGCTATAGAGTTTATGTAAACTTCGCAGTAGATGTTGAGTGTATCGCAATTATTACTCTTTTAAAATAAAAATTTTCTTTATTGAAGAAACAAACTAAAGAATAAACATGATTTTTAAATACATATATCTAAGTTAGCCTTACTAGAAAAAATTACACATCTCTATAATAATATTTATATCTATAACACCTCACTCATACTTCTTTTATCTATATTAGTTGAAAGATATCTCTCTATATATAAAAGTCAATGTCTGTCTGTTTCGCGATAAACTAAAAAACTACTGAACCAATTGGTACCAAATTTTGCATGTCGCTTTTTATAAACCTGAGGAAAATTTTCGGCTGCATTTTGATTAGTATTTTTGGCTATTTCTTTTTTTCATTTGAAGAACCTTTTTTTACGCGGACTAATCCGGAATGGAATGAATACCTAAATATGGCCATTTTTTAAAAAGCATCGGTGGTTCAGTGGTAGAATGTTCGCCTGCCACGCGGGCGGCCCGAGTTCGATTCCCGGCCGATGCATTTTTTTTTTACAATTTTTAAAACTCATTTATATTATATATAATATAAATATATATTATTATATCAACTATATTAATTAAATCAAATACCTAAACACTAATATAATACAATTTTTGCCATCACACACACTTTTTTCTTGTAGTTTATGTGTTACTTCTGTATTGCTATTCTATGGCACTTCTAATATTTATTATTGATATACTTTTAGTATGAAGGAAATTGCATTCAAGGGATTTCTCGGGCGAAGCCGGGTCATTCGCCTAGTATATATATATATATTATATATAATCTAAAAACTCAAATATTTTAAAAAATTTTAAAAATATATATATTTTTTTTATTCATTGATATTTCTATTTTTGGTTATCATCGTTTTTAGAATTACTTTCAGATTTGTTGTAAATATGCATAGTTAACATATCTATCTTTTTGAATCACTAATATAGGATTAACTTTATAAATTCTATATAATTTTAAAATAACTAATGTGTAATATTTCCTCAAGTGATTGAAAATAAAAGCTACTTGACGGTAAATAATTATCTTTTTCTTATCACGACTGCACCTTCAACCCTTTATCTTATCGATCCTTTGTCTTATCAACCCCTATCTAAAAACAAACAAATTATCCATAACATATATATATATTATGAAAAAGGCATCTCCTTATCGTGCAAATGAAAGTTGCTAATGGCTTGCGCCATCTATCGGAATAAATATCAACTATTCACGTTGATTTTTATTTATTCCAGAATTGGCCAAATACCCATTCTTGATTAATCAAGAAAAGCTAACCACGGACGCGTTTCGGGCTGTTGGCCCTCATCAGCGTGGTGCAAGCTGTACCTCAACGACCAAAGAAATTGGTCATTAAGGCATCCTGAAAAATCATGAAACGGGTAGATAAGGCCAGAATTGCGTGAGAACGCTACACAATGTGAAAACATGGTACAAATGTGATATTGTACTGGGTTAAGATGCATAAATTAAGAAAAGGGCATCTCCCTATCGTGCAACTGAAAGTTGCTGATGGCTTGCGCCATCTATCGAAATAAATATCAACTATTTTTATTGATTTTTAATTATTCCAAAATATTTTCACATATATACATATATACATGCTCAACACCACAGATTATATCTCACACACAAAAAAGTCACAGAATATTCTATATAATTATAAAATAAAAATTAATATTTTAATTATATAACATCCAACAGTAGATATTCATTTATTAAATTTATGAATCACAATATATAGAGGCAGAAAAATTATTTCTCAATTTCAAAAACTCTGGCAAAATTAAATATATTTTTGATTTGAATACTGTATATTTCGATTGAGTGTATAAAATATTTTTAAAAAATAAGTAAAACCATATTTGAGGACATTATTTTGATAAAATTAATATATTGACATTAATATATTAACATTTTATTCTTCAATAAAATCAACGAAATGATATTGGTATGAATTAATTATTCAGAAGAATATATATTGTGCGCTCTCACTGCCATCTATTATTAACTTTTGAAACTAATCAGATAAAATATTCAACATTTTCCTCTTTAAGTTTTAAAATTTTTTAAAAAATAATATCAAATATATTTTCAAAAATAATTTAATATATTTTATATTATTTATTTGATAAAGTTGGTTGAACATCAGATTTTAAAATACAAATGATAATATTGTTGAAAAGTATTTATTATTATTTTAACAGAATATCATTTTTTTTATGTTTATATTTTGCTACTCTGCAAACTTCCCTCATTGCTTATATTTTGTTTATCATTCATAGTTTGTTCTTATCTTAAATAAATTGCCGTGTCATCCTGGAGTTTGTTTTTTATAATTTTCCACATGGCAATATTGTGGCGAAGAAATATTTTATTATTTAATTTAATATTATTCAATGAGAAAATATTCAACAGATTATAAAAATATATATTACTCTGTATTTGTGAAATCATCCTTAAAATATTTCTTTGCTTGCTTGCTTAAGATTCTCTAGCTGTAAATAGTTTTGCTGACTTGTTAATAATTGTCGACTCGTCGCTGTGACGTCATCAATAAATACTTTTACATCTTAGGATATTTCAAGGCTTGATTTCTACGCTACAACTGGTGAAGAAGCTGGATCGATACCCATTCAGAAAAAAAAAAACGGAAAATTGACTCGGTTGAGCAAGAAGATGTAGCGGCTCCCAAATATTAACCTTTCATATTTTCATTATAAGTTTTAATTTGTTTAATAACTATTCAATTCAAATATTAAAATTATTCATCTTATAAATATATAATGCTTATAAAATATACTTTATCAAAATTATATGAATTAACATTAATATCATATTAATTGTTGCCATATCAAGACTTATGGCGAAAGATTCCTTAATCTTGATCTAGGTCTTCGTAGAGATTTCAAATGGAGATTCATAATAGCAGACACAAACAAAGCCATTCTAGGAGCTGATTTTATGGAACACTTTGGAATAATTCCAGATATCAAAGGAAAGTTTATAATTGATTTTTTAACGAAGCTACGCAAGCGTGCATCAATTACAAATTTCAACTCACTTTCTCCAAAGTGCTCAATAAACAGCTATGAAGACAAATTTTTGAACATTCTCTCTCATTATCCCTCTCTAATTAAGCCTCCATCATATTCCACACCAGTCAAGAATTCAGTCACTCATCATATTACTACAAAAGGGCAACCAACATTCTCCAAACCAAGACGGCTGAATCCAGAAAAATTTAAAATTGCCAAATCAGAATTTGAGCACATGATGGAACTAGGTTTATGCAAGAGAGGAGACGGAGCATGGGCATCACCTTTACATCTAGTCCCTAAGAAAAATTCTATAGACTGGAGACCATGTGGCGTCTACAGAAGACTAAATGCTGAGACCCAACCTGCTTGTTACCCCATTCCGCACATTCAGGATTTCACCCAAAGCCTTCATGGCTGTACAAATTTCAGCAAAATAGATCTCGTGAAGGCGTACCACCATATTCCAATTAACCAATAAGACATACCCAAAACGGCAATAACTACGCCATTTGGTCTATTTGAATTCACACGCATGAATATTGGTTTAAAAAACGCAAGCCAAACATTTCAAAGATTCATGGATGAAGTAACAAAAGGTCTATATTTTGTCTTCGTTTACATTGATGACGTTTTGATCGCCAGTAAAAATGAAAATTATCACATTCAACATCTACATACAATCTTCAAAAGACTTTCCGATCATGGATTAACAGTCAATATATCTAAAAGCGTTTTCGGAAAACCTTCACTAGAATTTCTTGGACACATCATTGATAACAAAGGAATAAAACCTCTTCCTGAGAAAATAAGAATCGTTAAAGATTTTCCTCAACCTAATTCGACCCGTCAACTCTAAAGATTTTTTGGTCTTGTAAATTTTTATCACAGGTTCATAAAAATTCAAGTCATATTTTAGCTCCGCTTTATTCACTTTTAAAAACTAAATCTCCCAATGCATCATTAAATTGGACTTCAGACACATTAGAAGCTTTTCAAAACATCAAAAATGCTCTTGCAGAAAACACACTTTTAAACTACCCTCAACCCAATTCTACAATAAGTGTACTGGTTGATGCCTCCAACGTTGCTGTTGGTGGTGTCCTCCAACAACTGAATGACACTGCATGGGAACCAATTTCATTTTTTTCAAAAAGCTATCCCCAGCAGAAACGAAATACTCAGCATTCGACCGGGAACTCCTAGCTGCATTCCTCTCTGTTAAGCATTTCTCATACTTTCTTGATGGAAAAACATTCATGCTTTTTACAGACCACAAGCCTCTAACGTATGCCTTCACATCAAAATCTGAACGTTCACCTCGTCAAGAACGTCATCTCAACTATCTTTCACAATTCTCCATGGACATACGCTATGTTAAGGGAAGTGAAAACATTGTGGCTGCTACCCTTTCAAGAATTGAAATCGAAACTTTCAATCACACGAAGGTTAATCTAGATCTTAATGCATTCCCTGAAATTCAAGAAAAGGACAAAGAACTAAAAACTCTCATTGATAATTCAAATTCTTTACAAACAATCAAATTAATAAAACAAGTTCCTTTTTGCAATAAATTAATTTACTGCGATATTTCTACTGGAAATCCCAGACCTTTCGTGCCTGAAAATTTCCGACGACAAATTTTTAATTCTCTCCATAATTTGTCTCATCCAGGAATTCGTGCAACAAAAAAACTAATAACTCAGAAATACTTTTGGCCCAAAATGAATCAAGCAATAAATCATTGGTCAAAGTCCTGTTTAGATTGTCAGAAAAGCAAAATTCACAGGCATACAATTACAAAACACGGAATTTTTCCTCTCCCATCAACTCGCTTTGAACACGTTCATCTTTATTTAATAGGCCCCTTACCCTATTCTGAAAATTGTACCCACATTTTGACTGCTATAGACAGATATTCAAAATGGCCTGAAGCCTTTCCGATTTCGGACAAAACTGCAATAAGCGTAGCAAAAGCTTTTTTTTCGCGGTTGGATTTCTAGATACGGAGTTCCAGCAACAATAACTACTGACCAAGGTCGTGAATTTGAATCACATCTTTTCAAGGATCTCACTTCACTCATTGGCACCAACAGAATACGAACAACGGCATACAACCCTGCAGCAAACGGTCTCGTCGAACGCTTGCATCGTCAAATTAAAGCTGCAATCATAGCAAGCGGAAATACTATTAATTGGATAGATGCTTTGCCTCTAGTACTGCTAGGCATCAGAACATCCTACAAAGAAGACCTGAAATGCACAGCTGCAGAAATGGTTTTCGGGACAACTTTAAATCTTCCAGCTGATTTAATAACCAATTCAGAATTTAAAAACCCCGATCCATCAAATTTTGCCACTCAATTAAAAAATTATGTGAGTAGAATTCGACCTCAACCAACAAGACAAACAAAGCAAAATAATATTTTTTCTCATAAAGACTTAGACACCTGCTCACACGTCTTTGTAAGAAAAGATTTTGTAAAAAGAGCATTATCTCCACCATACGAAGGTCCATTTCCAGTGGTATCAAGATCTTCGAAGACATTTACAGTTAAAATCAATGACCAAAACAAAGTCATTTCTGTCAACAGACTAAAGCCTGCATTCATAGAAAACACCCCTCAAAGTTTCCACGATTCTTCAATTCTGCCACCTAGGCCCGACGGTGCTGAGAAAACTACACCGAAGACAAGTAGCTACACCACTCGCTATGGACGCCACGTACGTTTTCGACTTTAAGTCTTCACTGGCGGGGGAGTGATGTAGCGGCTCCCAAATATTAACCTTTCATATTTTCATTATAAGTTTTAATTTGTTTAATAACTATTCAATTCAAATATTAAAATTATTCATCTTATAAATATATAATGCTTATAAAATATACTTTATCAAAATTATATGAATTAACATTAATATCATATTAATTGTTGCCATATCAATATAATAAAATAATTATACATCATTCTAAATATAAATCATAAATAATATGAAATATAAATATTTATCTATAATATATCAAGCACATATGTCTAACATTATATAATCTAGAATTGATATTTGACCACACACACAGACATAAAAATAACTTCAACATGTAGTATACAACAATGCAACCCCTTCTGATAATTTGTATTAAATAAATGTAATTAAAAGTTTATTTTACAATAAATAATGTTATCTGACTCCGCCTAGAATTCCATGCCACCCACAAAAAACCATGAATATCAAGAAAGAAGCAACTACTCAGGTAGGTTCATTTTTTGTCCAACATCTACCTAGAAACCCCTCAATGTTCTCTGGTGAGGGTGTTGAAGATCCCCGTAGCTGGTTAAAAGGGTATGAACGTGTGGCGAAGCACAACCAATGGGACGAAACCCTTTGTCTCGCTAACGTTTATTTCTATCTAACTGGCACTGCTCTCAAATAGTTTGAAAACAACGAGAAAAGCATCCAGACATGGACGGAGTTCATGTCACAATTAGAAAATGTATTTGGAAAAAATGAAAGCTCAAGACTGCGAGCTGAGAAATACTCAAAACTTGCGCACAATTAAAAGGAGAAAGCACCGAATATTACACCCAAGACGTCCTGCGCCTTTGCAAAGAGGTAGATCCACAAATGAATGAGGAAGATAAAATATCCCATCTGATGAAAGGGATAGCTGAGGAGCTCTACCAGGCACTTCTCCCAAGGGATGTGCATAACACTGAGCAATTCGTCACCGAATGTCACCGCATTGAAAGCCTACACTGTAAGCGAGTGGCCCCAACCAAATACGAGCGACTGCCAAATGTGGCGTCTCTCAGTGATCATGATGACAGGGCAGATCTGTCATTTATGATCAGGCAAATTGTTCGTGAGGAGGTACAGCGGGCATTAGGCTCTACTCGAAAGGAACCAAAAATTTCTACCATCGAAGATATGGTAAAGGAGGAGATTGGAAGAACCCTGGCGCCAATCTCAAAGCCTAGGAGTAGTTCCCCACAGAAGGAAAGACCCGAGGGGTTTATAATAATAGATATGTGGCCCAAACGATAAGACCGCACCCTGAACCTCGGTACCCAAAACAAGGAGGAAGACGCGATACCAACGAATGGCGAACCACGGAAGGTAAGCCAATCTGTTTCCACTGCGGACGCCCTGGCCACGTCGTGCGCTACTGCCGTGACAGGAGGAGAGAATTTGAAGAAGGACAAAATTGGTATTACAAACATAGAGATAGGCAAGAGCCTAGAACATTCTATAATTCTCGGAGCAGCCAAGAGCCCAACGACGACCTGCCAAGAGAAAATAGACGCCGCTACCGAAGCCCCTCTCCTTACACTGGCCGAAAAGGACAACATTCGTCTCCTGAGAGAAGACCCAGCCAGTCGCCTCGCCGTTCCCGTTAAGAAAAACTAATGAGATGTTACTTCGGCCCATACAAAGTAACCCGAAAAATATCTGATGTGACCTATGAAGTTGAAACATTCGGAAACCAGCAAGGTCGTCGTAAAACAAAAGATTTAGTTCACATTTAAACCCATTTATTTAAACCAAGAGGACTAGGAGGACAAGCTAGAAGAGGACCCAGAAGATGACTCGACAAACTTCCAGGAAGAAGACATCCCCACTGAACGAACACAACAACCACAGACCCGCGAAGAGATCTCAGGCCCTATCACCCGTTCTCGAGCCTTGAGACTGAGGATGTAAGTCTCCTTCTGAGCATCGGGTCGATGCTCTTTATAGGAGGAGGCTATGTAGCGAAGAAATATTTTATCATTTAATTTAATATTATTCAATGAAAATATATTCAACAGATTATAAAAATATATATGTGGGATTACCGGTGCGAAATCTTTTGAAGTTGATTGATAATTGATTGAAGATGTTGGCGCAGTCGTTGATGCTGAGTGGTAAGGTGTTCACAACAGGGGAAAATAACGAAAACACAGGGTTGGTTGAGTTAAAAAAGGCTAGAAATCTAGGGTGAAAAAAGGGAGTTGAGGAGTTGGCTATCGACTATCTATTCCATGATTGAGAATTTGACATATCTGAGGATTGAGATGGGATTTTGCTCCAAGCTGGTCTCAAGGCGGTCCAGGTGCTAACTCGATCCTGTCCAGTTCACAACTCGGTGCTGTCCCGGGGCTAACTACTATTCTCCGTTCCCGATTTAAGAAGAAAACTCTTTTGGCTTCTCATTGGCTGGTCGATCGTGACGTGTAATCTCGCTATAGGTTCTTGGCTAATGCTCTACTCTCTGATTGGTCTTTGTTAATTCTTTGTTCTCTGGACTTGTCCTAACCTGACCAGGAAATGCTAGGTTCTTGAACTAAGTTTTATGAGTTCCGGGATAATAAAACCTGATAATGATTGCTTCCTCTTTGTTAGTCCTTCTCTCAATCTTTCTCCCAGATTTATTAAGCCTTGTCTTTATTAAATCTTTTAAAACATACATTGCATACATATTGGGTCGGGTTTGTATCCAGTTATGTACAAATTATGACAGATGCGCCCCCTACATGTGAAGAATTTACGAAGGGGTGAACCTGAGTGAGTTCTGTAGAGAAATAAAATAATTTTGAGGGAAAATTAGTTGGTTATAGAGAGGCTATATACAAGCATTGGTAGTGATATAAAGATAAAAAAGAAAGGTGTTAATGACATATAGTTTGCGTATAATTAATAGGAATAAAAAAAAACTTTAATTGTAAGACATCAAAATGAATACTATGGTACATAGTGGGATCAATCGAAAAGAAAAATGCCTAAACGATATTCTACTCGAGATTGGGAATGAAAATCGAGGGAGTTTCATAAGGTCTTTTGAGAAATCAAAATAAAAAAAAAAGTCGAACGAAATCAAAGTGAATGCTTGGTTGCATGGTGAAAAAAAAAGAAAAATGCTTTGTTGCATGGTGAGAAAAAAAAAAGAAATGCCTAACTATATTCTACTCGAAATTGGGAATGAAAATCGAGGGATTTTTATTAGGTCTTTTGAGAAATCAAAGGTAAAATAAAAGTTGAACGAAATCAAAGTGAATGCTTGGTTGCATGGTGGAAAAAAAGAAAAATGCTTTGTTGCATGGTGAAAAAAAAAGAAAAAATGCTTGGTTGGTGAGAAAAAAAAAAAGAAATGCCTAAACGTATTCTGCTCGAGATTGGGAAGTAAATTGGGGGAATTCTATTAGGGCTTTTGAGAAATCAAAATAAAATAAAAGTTGAAAGAAATCAAAGTTGAATGCTTTTATTGCATTGGTGAGAAAGAAATGAAAAATGCCTTTTTGCATTGGTGAGAAAAAGAAAAATGCCTAATCATATTCTGTTCGAGATTGGGAAGGAAATCGAGGGAATTCTATTAGGTCTTTTGAGAAATCAAAATAAAATAAAAATAAGTTGAACGAAATCAAAGTGAATGCTTTAATTGCATTGGTAAAAAAATGCTTTGTTGCATGGTGAAAAAAAAAAAGAAAAATTGCTTTGTTGCATGGTAAAAAAAAAGGCCTAACTATATTCTACTCGAAGTTGGGAATGAAAAATCGGGGGGTTTTCATTAGGTCTTTTGAGAAATCAAAATAAAATAAAAAGTTTGGAAGAAATCAAAGTAAATGCTTGGTTGCATGGTAAAAAAAAAAAAGAAAAATGCTTTGTTGCATGGTGAGAAAAAAAAGGCTTTGTTGCATGGTGAAAAACTGAAAAAGGTTTTTGTAAATTAAAATAAAACATAATATCTAATTTTAACCGAAAACCAGTGAGTTTTCGTTGATAAAAATTGAACTATGACAAAATAAAAGAGGTGGTAAATAAAATGGTAAATAATTGCTAAAATAAATGATAAGTAATTGAATTAAGAAAAAAGGATAAATTGGATTAAGTATTTTGAATTTAAAATATGAAAAATAATGTAAATGAATGATATAAAAAAAAATTTATAGCGAGGTTCGCTTGTTAATTACATGCCACAATCTAATCATGTTCGCAACCAATTAATTATATGCCTTGTAGAATTTTTTGTCTTTCCTGTGCGACTCTTGGGTAGAAACGTGATCTGTCCCAATTGCTGCTTTATATTATGTATACAGGAGACATGGGAATCTAATTAACCTTACGTGTGTATTTTGTCTTGGTGTTCGTGTTTGTATTTCGAGATCTCAATGCCGAATGTTGTATGTTAATATGTCCCGAGCCTTAATGCGTTCTAGGGATTTTTATGCATTTCCCTAGGGCACTTAAGATGTGCTCGCCCAATATCCACTTTATTATATCGGGTGTCGGTACCGTAGTCAAAACTTTGAATACAGGATCCGAGGAGAGTCCTCGTTCCTTCTAAAAGGTTGTTTAATCCCTTCGGAAGAAAACGCAAGCTCGAAAGCTTAGTTACCTAATTTTTCTATCATTTTAAGTGGCAGTATGCGTGTTTTTGTTCATATTTGACCTTGAGATCTGCGTGTTTTAAAATCTAACGTCTGTGTGTGATGTGGGTTGAATGTAACGTTTTTTGGAAGTCTTTAAAGAATAAAAGAATAGAAATGTGAACTCATTGGGAAGTGTCAGTAACGTCTTAAGTCTCTTGTGAGAGTGCAATTAAATTGTGTTTTTTGTAAAAGTCGATATGTAGGTTCAACTGGGATCCAAACTGGGCGACGTCCATAGCGCTAACCTCAATTTAGCTGTTGGTCAAGAGGGGCCCACGGTAATTCGATACCGGAAGCATGGCGGATGTGCGGGAAAAACAAGGTCCCTCCCCGGGGTGAATCCCAATTTATCCCCCTCTATTTGCATGTAGTTTGGTGACATTTAATGGCGTTAGCTGCCGGCATCTTGTGTCGTGCGACTCAAATGGTCCCCCTCTATTTGCAAGTAATTTGAGTAATGGCGGACGTCTTATTGTCGTGCGGGGAAACGAACCCCACCTCACTTCCTGCTTCCTAATTGATTTTTTGCTCAACGCCTAATTGTTCTTCTAATTGAATCTGCACTTGCTTTAATTGAATTGGGGCTTCTCCCTTCAAATGGGTGACGGTCTCTTCCAACATATTCCACACTAGATTTAGTAATTCAAAAATGTCATTGCCTATATGGAAGATTGAATTTAAGACGGAATTTCCTATATGGAAGACTGCCTCTTGCAGCTGGTAAATTCTATGGGAAGGTAGGGTATAAATTAGCATGTGAATGATGAATAGAAATGGGACGAGTCCATAGGGTAGAAATAGCAGACAAATAACAGAGATTAGGTGAAAATGGGATATTGACCCATCTTCTCCCATATTTTTGCCATGAATTGTGGCTCTGGAATATCTATTTGGACTTTTATTTATTGTGGCTGTTCTATGTCGCAATTCTTGTTATCGTGGGAGGATGGCGTAGATCGTTTTTTGGACAAAATGGTAGGATTTAAATGATTGTCAGGTTCGCAGTTCGCCTGTTTGGTGGTCAATGGTTCTGTTAAAGAAATGTCGGTTATAGGTGGTTTAAGTGGAAATGTGCAATCGTTTCTCTGTCTTAGATGGTGTAAATTTGTTATTGTTTGTATTGTGTGTGTGGTATGTTTTGTGTACAAATTTTGTTTATTTCTGTGGGTTGTATCGGTGTCTTTATGGAAAGGTTGGCCGGATTCACCGATACTTCTAGCAAATCGGCAGGTGGGACAGGTTTTTACCTGTTTTGCAATATCTTGTGTCATGTTCTGCCAATAATATTGTGAAGAGATTAGTCTCGTCATCTTTGAGATGTTTGGATGGTGGTGTTGGGTGTGGACGGAGTTAAGAAGTTTGGCTGTGAGTGATTTTGGAACTATAATTTTAGTTACACCTTTTCGGGAGACGGTATGCAGTCCATTGTGATCCATAGTCAAGCAAGATTTTCCCGATGGGGAAGGCTGATGGCTCTCAATGATGGAGGCGTCTAAAAAGCCACAGAATGGGATACGAGTTACAACGCCCGTTTCATATTGTTGTTCTCCATTTTTGCTACGGACTTCATATTCGTATCTCGATAGCCTTAATCTCCACCGAAACAATCTGCCTGACGGGCTTTTGATCTCTTTCAGCCACTGCAATGCGGGATGGTCAGAAAATATTGTAAATTTTCTGCCCATTAGACCGGCGCGGAAATTATCCACACTTTCCACAATGGCTAGCATTGTAGTTCTGAGTTTAAATAACTTCGCTCGTGTGCACGCAGAGAGCGGCTGAAATTCTGGACTGTGCATGTCTTCCCATCAGGGTAGACCTGTTTGAGAACGCCTGCAATGCCGAGTGTTGAGGCGTTTCAGTACACCTGGCATGGCAGACCTTCCTGGTAAAGGTGTAATGTGGGGTGTGTTGTAAGGCTTTCTTTCAGGCTAGTGAACGCTTTCTGGCATTCGTCATCCCAGACCCACATGACATCCCGTTTTAGAATGTTGACAAGTGGCGTCCGCAAGCGAGCGTGGTCTGGAATGAACTTTTTATAAGCGTTCACAGCGCTTAAGAAAGATCGCAATGTTTTCGATTGTGTGGTCGTTTTGGTGACGTGAATTTTTTCTGTGTTTTGTGTAGACGGGGTGGTTGTTTCGGCAGTGGTTGTGCATATGTTATTTGTTGGGTGTTGCCGCCTTTTGATGCGAGTGTCGTGCTTGTTGCGCTTGTTGTGGGTGTTGCTGTTGTGTGACGACGTATGGACATGTGTGTGTTTAGCGTGAGAACCGTCCTGTTGGATGGATATTGTCTGTGTACTGTTTGTTAGTGTCATGGTTGTTGCGGTGTACACGTGCGTGATTGTTTCGTGACGATGTGTGGTCACTTATGAGCTTTATGTGGAGTTGTGCGAGCTGTCCTGTGGGATGGACGCGCCTTGTGCATTGTTGTGGCAAGTTTAAGGCCGTTGTGGCCTTGTTAATTGAGGGCATATAGTAAAGGCAATTGGCCTTAGTGAAAAAGTTGTGTGGTGCGTGATTAGATTGGCATGGTGTTTTGGTCAATGGATGCACGCAGTGGTTGCCATGTGCGGAGGTTTGGGTGCAGGGCAAGTCCTTTGGGACATGTTTGGGCATTCCCAGTACGTGCATTCATTTGGTACATGGCTAAAATGGTAGGTAGGGGTAGACAATTGGGCGCCAAGTTGGAATATAGTGCTTTGGTTGAAGTCTATCGTTAATTTAAAATTACGGAGGGTATTTATACTGAGAATTCCAAATGGTAGAGGTGCTTTCCACCACATGGAAATTCTCCTTTCTGGATATTTTACCTATTGTCAGCGGGAATGCTATTTTACCTACTGTGGTTGCAAAACCGTCCAGGGTCTGTAGCTCTATAGATTGTTCTTTTAAATTTAACTTAGGAAGGTGAATTTTTAACATTTTGTACAAATCATATGGCACTATATTCGAACTTGCGCCTGGGTCAATTAAAAGGGGCATGGTAGGTCAGGGCTCAGGAACAGTTTCAGCGTCAATTTTTTGACGCCAAAGGGTGGAGATCCTACCTCAGTCTCGAAAATTCGGTCCGGCTGGTGCGTCTCCGGCTTAGGATGGCTGCGTGGGACGCCTGGCGTGTTGCTTTGTCGGGCCGTTTGCACTGCCCTTGGACTCGTGGGTAGATTTCGGGGCCATTTGCACTGCCCTTGTGTTCGAATGTCGAGCTTGTTGGGATGGTACAGTCCACCTACTTGGTTTTTTCTGGATACTGGTGTAGGGATCCGGCATGGTGGGAGGTGGTTCCTCGGAGCGGCGCGTCAGATCGTTCGGCCACGTGTCGGCGGCGGTATCTCCGTCCATCTTCCGGCCTGGGGTGGCGGGCGTGGGCGTCGTCTGTCCCGTCGGCGGGTGTCCGATACGTCCCCTCTCACCGGGTCGTCTTTACTCCTTGGAGGGCGATCGTCAACTGCCCGATGATGGCCGCCAGGGTGCGTCGTGTCGTTTTTCTTCTCTCCGCTAGATCCTTGCCGTTGCTTTTCGCTGCTCGTTTTCGTTTGTTTTCCATTATATATCCTGTCGACCTAATGTGGGATTACCGGTGCGAAATCTTTTGAAGTTGATTGATAATTGATTGAAGATGTTGGCGCAGTCGTTGATGCTGAGTGGTAAGGTGTTCACAACAGGGGAAAATAACGAAAACACAGGGTTGGTTGAGTTGAAAAAGGCTAGCAATCTAGGGAGAAAAAAGGGAGTTGAGGAGTTGGCTATCGACTATCTATTCCATGATTGAGAATTTGACATATCTGAGGATTGAGGAGATGGGATTTTGCTCCAAGCTGGTCTCAAGGCGGTCCAGGTGCTAACTCGATCCTGTCCAGTTCACAACTCGGTGCTGTCCAGCTCACAACTCGGTGTTGTCCCGGGCTAACTACTATTCTCCATTCCCGATTTAAGAAGAAAACTCTTTTGGCTTCTCATTGGCTGGTCGTTCGTGACGTGTAATCTCGCTATAGGTTCTTGGCTAATGCTCTACTCTCTGATTGGTCTTTGTTAATTCTTTGTTCTCTGGACTTGTCCAACCTGACCAGGAAATGCTAGGTTCTTGAACTCAGTTTTATGAGTTCCGGGATAATAAAACCTGCCAATGATTGCTTCCTCTTTGTTAGTCCTTCTCTCAATCTTTCTCCCAGATTTCTTAAGCCTTGTCTTTATTAAATCTTTTAAAACATACATTGCATACATATTGGGTCGGGTTTGCATCCAGTTATGTACAAATTATGACATATATTATTCTGTATTTGTGAAATCATCTTTAAAATATTTCTTTGCTTGCTTGCTCAAGATTCTATAGCTGTAAATAGTTTTGCTGACTTGTTAATAATTGTAGACTAGTCGCCGTGACGTCATCAATAAATACTTTTACATCTTAGGATATTTCAAGGCTTGATTTCTACGCTACAATATGTATTTTTGTATACTCACAATCATATTATTCTGCTTTTTTTCATGGACGTCTTCAATATATGATTACTTTTATGGTCACAATTTATTCATATAATTGCCGATTGAAATAATGATAACATTTTAAGAATATAATATTTTGAAATTTCAAGAATAGCTATAATTTCACTTATCCTATTACGAAAAAATATCAATTATTATTTTATTAATTATTTATCTAATATTATCTCTACATACTTATGAGAGATTGCCCAGATAAAATATTTGATATCTATATAGATAATAGGCTAACAGAGTTTCCAGTTATAAAGTTTGACGATATCTCCTCCAAAGATAACTATAAATAGCCATCTATATAACAAAATGTTCGTTATATTTTTGCTTCACATGACCGTTTTATTTTCCAATTATTAATAAATTTATTTATTTTTAATATATTCGATTTGCAATCGTAGATTTTTTGCCTCCAAATGTTGCTTATCTTATCTTATTTGTTGTTTATCATCATCGAATTGTTTGTTTTTAAAACACGTTCTTTTGTATTATTTGTTCTTCTTTGGTTCTTTCTGATAACAGCCTTCCCTTCATTCTGAAGTGGCATCAGTTTCCACTAAGGTTGGCTTTTCCTATGACTATAAATAAGGCTCAAGGCCAAACCTTGCTAGAGTGGGGTCTCTTGCTACAAGAGCCAGTGTTTACACATGGACAGCTCAATGTGACTTTTTATCAAGTGCGAATTTCGGATAGCATACATGCAAAGTTGAACCCAGATATATAAAAAACAAGAATTGAAATTTTTATTTTCTGATTTTTTTTTCTACTTTAAATGTATTTATCTAAACATTTCACCAATGGATATAGTTCCTCATCAGAAATAGCTTACCAAACATGAGAATGTGGAGGAGCAAAATAACTAATTCTTTCTTTGTTTGATTTTGAATATATTTATATGAATTTAACCAATGCCTGTAGTTTCTCACCTGAAAGGATATTTTTGTATTATTTGTTTGTTAAACAACTATTATTTTCAATTGTTTAGATTTGGTCTTCTCTTTATTTACTTTTTTCCCACGGCTCTATACATGAATTTTGTACATTTTTAGTGGCCGCCGTCGCCTCTGTAATACCTTTTTAGCGGTAAAGTTGTATTTGAACAACAATCAACTGTCTAAATTTGAATTTTAAAATGGTCGGATTATCGATAGTGTCGAATTACAGTTTGTTATATGATAGGCCGTAGGTCGGGACATCCAAACATGATCGAAATATCATGTGTCGAATTTTTTCATTTTAAATAAATTTTTTTAGGCATAAGCACCAATGCCTATAGTTTCTCACCTGAATTTTTTGTATTAACTTTTGTAATTAAATTTTGTATTCAATAATAAACTATTTATTATCAATTATTTTGATTATCGGTCTTCTCTTTATTTACCTATTTCCCCACTGCTCTATACATTAATTTTGTACATTTTTGCACTGTGCTGTCTAATATGTTGTTAATAATAAGGTCTGTTATGGATGATTCCATTCTCATTTTGATATATAAACATATAAGATCAAACCGAATGTATATACTGAGAAAGTATTTTTACTTACCCTTATATTTAAAATGATTCTTCTTGGAAATAAGATTATACCCATTGCAATTTTTAAGCCACTATCTCTACTCTTAATATCTCTGCGGGCCCTTCGGGTAAACCCGGGGCGTTGCCCGGGTCACTCGGCTAGTAATATATTGTAGCGTAGAAATCAAGCCTTGAAATATCCTAAGATGTAAAAGTATTTATTGATGACGTCACAGCGACGAGTCGACAATTATTAACAGGTCAGCAAAACTATTTACAGCTAGAGAATCTTAAGCAAGCAAGCAAAGAAATATTTTAAAGATGATTTCACAAATACAGATTAATATATATTTTTATAATCTGTTGAATATATTTTCATTGAATAATATTAAATTAAATAATAAAATATTTCTTCGTCACATAGCCTCCTCCTATAGAGAGCATCGACCCGATGCTCAGCAGAAGACTTACGTCGTTAGTCTTAAGAACTAGTACTATGGCCAGGGATATTTTCAGGTGACTGCGGTGGATGTCTTCTTTCAGTCGAGATATCTTCTTCATGAGACTTGGTAGGTCTATGTTTACGTCAAGGTAGCTTTTTCTCATTTCTACTGTGGTCGGCAAGGGGGGATTTTATAACTTTGCAGCCTCACCTCCAATGTGGTCTATCATCTAGTTTTAATTGCGGGGCGTCCAGCTAGATCTTCTAGCAGGTGAGAAATGTTGTCTGTTTCGACCGCGATATGAAGTAGGGCTTCGGTAGCGAGTGAAAGTTTTCCTCGATGATTCGTCATTGTGGTCCTGAGATTCAGCTCGAGAGTTGTAGGATACCATTGCGTCTTGCTTTCTTTGGAAATATTCATTTCTCCTTTCCTCATTGTGTCTCTTCCTGTCACGGCAATAGCGGACGACGTGACCTGGGCGTCCGCAGTAGAAACAGATTGGCCTTCCCTCAGTTGTACGCCAATCATTAGTGTCGCGTCTTCCTCCTTGTTTTGGGTATCGAGGTTCAGGGGTGCGGTCTTATCGTTTCAGCCTCATATTAGTATTTAAAAACTGTCGGGGTTTTTCCTTCTGAGGGGGACTTCTCCTAGGCTTTGAGATTGGCGCCAGGGTTCTTCCAATCTCCTCCTTTACAATTTCTTCGATTGTAGCATTTTTTGGTTCCTCCCGAGGAGAGCCTAATGCCCGCTGTACCTCCTCACAAACAATTTGCCTAATCATAGATGACAGATCTTCTCCGTCATCCTGGTCACAGAGAGAGGCTACATTTGGTAGGCGCTCGTACCTGGTTGGGGTAACTCGCCTACAACGGAGCGCTTCGACACGGCGACATTCTGTAATGAATTGCTCGGTGCTCTGTACATCCCTCGGTAGGAGTGCTTGATAAAGCTCCTCAGCTATCCCCTTCATGAGGTGGGAGATTTTATCTTCCTCGCTCATTTGAGGATCAACCTCTTTGCACAAGCACAGGACATCCTGGATGTAACATTCGGTACTTTCACCTTTTAATTGTGCCCGTGTTTTAAGTTTCTTCTCCTCTTGCAATTTTGAATTTTCTTTTTTTCCGAACACATTCTCTAATTGAGATGTGAATTCCTTCCAAGTCTGTATGCTTTCTTCGTTGTTCTCAAACCATTTGAGAGCAGTTCCAGACAGATAAAAATAAACTTTAGTAAGACAAAGGGTTTCGTCCCAATGGTTGTACTTTGCCACACGTGCATACCCTTTTAACCATTTTTGGAGATCTTCACCATCCTCCCCGGAGAAAATGGAAGGGTTCCTTGGCAGATGTTGAACAACGTAGTTGCTTACCTGGGTACCTTCCTTCTTTACATTCATAGAAGTTTCTTCTGGTTCAACAGAATCAATTTTTCTTTTATTTCTTAATGGGTATCGGTCCAGCTTCTCCACCAGTTGTAGCGTAGAAATCAAGCCTTGAAATATCCTAAGATGTAAAAGTATTTATTGATGACGTCACAGCGACGAGTCGACAATTATTAACAGGTCAGCAAAACTATTTACAGCTAGAGAATCTTAAGCAAGCAAGCAAAGAAATATTTTAAAGATGATTTCACAAATACAGATTAATATATATTTTTATAATCTGTTGAATATATTTTCATTGAATAATATTAAATTAAATAATAAAATATTTCTTCGTCACAATATAATAAGAAGCATATTACCAAAATAATAATTTCAAATTTACTGATAAATATTTTTGAATATATATTGTTGCGCTGGTGACCTGAGGTATTGGGAAGAAACATTCGAGAAGTCTTTTTGACGTTTATTCACAAACCAAAAGTTTTGAGGCAAAAGCACTTTCTAACTAAAGATTATTGTCTTAAATAATCTAAAAACAAAAGTATGCAAATTTGACGATACAAAAGTATGTAAAATAATTATAGAAAACAAAATTATGTAAAAATAATTATAAATGAAAGTTATTAAAAATAAATAAGATGTTAAAAGTTAAAATTGGATCCATAAGAAATGATGTAGACAAAACAAGTAAATTAAAATGTGACATGTAAATTAAAGGCTCCAACAGCGCGCCAACATTACTCCCCCTCTTGAAAAAGACTTGTCCTCAAGTCTGGTGATCTGTATTTTTTCATTCTTGTCACATGTACTATTTGTTTCTTTTTCCTTTTTCCTTCTGCAATTTCGATGACTTCGTAGTTCACTGGTGATGTTTGTCGCAGTATTTGGTAAGGACCGACGTATCTTCTTTGTAGCTTGTCAGCTCTTCCTACTTTCCTTATTGGTGTCCAAATCAGTACCAGATCATTGATGGCATATTTAAATTCTCGGTGGGCTCTATCATATAACTGTTTGGATTTATTCTGTCGGGCTATTGTTCTAGAGGTGGTTATTACTTTTGCATCTTCTATTATTTCTAAAAGGTTTGATACATATTCGTCATAGTCTTTGTGCTTAGAGAGCTCTGGCATATCAAAAGTAGAATCTAAAAAGGTCAATGGCTCTCGTCCGTGGATTAGGAAGTATGGTGAATAGCCGGTAGTATCCTGTATGGACGAGTTATAGGCGAAAGTTACGAATGGAAGTATCTCGTCCCAATTCTGATGTCTCTCATCGATATACATGGCCATCATATCAGCGAGCGTACGGTTCATTCTCTCCGTTTGGCCGTTAGTCTGGGGATGATAACTCGCAGTTTTCTTATGGAGCGTATTACATATCTTAAGCACTTCATTGAATAGTTTGCTCAAGAAGCAACTCCCCCGGTCAGATATTACTGTTTTGGGTGCGCCGTGTCGTAATACCACTCTTTGCAAGAAAAAGTCTGCAATTTCTTCCGCCGTCCCGCGAGG
This sequence comes from Cordylochernes scorpioides, assembly GCA_030710605.1. Taxonomy (NCBI): domain Eukaryota; kingdom Metazoa; phylum Arthropoda; class Arachnida; order Pseudoscorpiones; family Chernetidae; genus Cordylochernes; species Cordylochernes scorpioides. The sequence continues at coordinate 24,832,753 of CP092883.1, read as the reverse complement.
TAATGCCGCTGTCTCGATATATCTGGAGTAATAATCCGTGCATACCAGGATCCAACTATTTCCTCTTCCAGATTTCGGGAATCTCCCCATCAAATCTATTCCCATTTTTTCAAAAGGCCTTGAAGCTGGTGGAATCGGCTGCAATAGTCCTTGAGGCAATTGGGAAGGTGTCTTGCGAAACTGGCATTCAGGACAAATAGATACATATTCTTCCACAGTTTTAAGCATGAGGGCCAGAAATATTTACTCTTTAAACGATTGTAAGTTCTTTTAATGCCCATATGACCCGATGTTGGATGGTCGTGCATATTTTCTAAGAGCTCTTTCTGTTTGTTTTTCGGGACTATCAACAACCAAGGATCGCCAGTCACAGAAGGATTTTTCTTGAATAATTTTTCTTTAAATTTGGTGAAGTTCTCTCCATAGCTGTTTGGATTCTGATTTACCAAATTATCGATCTTTTTTATATAAGAATCATAATCATGTTCCTCATAATTAATTGTGGAAATAAATTCTATCCGGGATAGGACATCGTGACAATCCATCTGCATCTAGATGAGTTTTCCCAGACTTGTATTTAATGGCAAAATCATATTCTTGTAGTTCTAGTGACCACCTCGCTAATCGCCCTGCAGGGTTTTTCATTTTTGCCATCCAGCACAGACTATGGTGATCGGTATATATAGTGAATTTTCTTCCGTAAAGATATGGTCTAAATTTTTTAATCGCCCATATGATAGCTAGGCATTCTTTCTCGGTTGTAGAGTAGTTGGTTTTCTGCTTTCTGTAATGTCCTGCTTGCATAAGAAATTGGACGCTCTTTAGTGTTTTCATCTAAATGAACAAGCACTGCTCCAAGTCCTTGGTCGCTTGCGTCTGTGTGGAGGCCTATAGGCTTATTTGGATCGTAATGTATTAATACTTCAGGAGAGATGAGTTTGTTTTTCAATGAATTAAATGACAATTCTTGTTCTTTACCCCATGCAAACGAATGGTTTTTACGGGTCAAAATCTGTAAAGGCAATGCAACTTTGAAAATTCTCTTATAAATCTTCTATAGTATGAACAAAGTCCAAGAAAAGCTCGGACATCTTTGACAGTTCTGGGCGTTGGAAATTTTCTTATACTTATAATTTTTTCTGGGTCTGGCGCGATTCCTTCATTTGAAACGACATGTCCCAAAATAAGAAGCTTGGTATATGCAAATCGGCATTTCGAAGCATTGAGTGTCAATCCTGCTGTTTTCAAACATTCTAAGATTGTCTTCAATCTGTTCTAGTGGGAATGTAGATCTTCTGAGAATATAATGACGTCGTCGAGGTAACACAGGCATATTTTCCACTTATGGGTTCTAAGAACAGTATCCATTAATCTCTCGAAAGTTGCTGGCCCGTTGCACAATCCAAAAGGAAGAACATTAAATTGATAATGTCCATCAGGAGTGATAAAGGCTGTTTTTTCACGGTCCTGTTCTTCCACCTCCACTTGCCAGTAGCCTGAGCAAAGGTCGAGTGAAGTAAAGTACCTGGCGCCATGAAGGGAGTCGAAGCAGTCATCTATGCGCGGTAGTGGATATTGGTCTTTTACTGTGACTGAGTTCAGATTTCTATAATCCACGCAAAATCTAAATGTTCCATTCTTTTTCTTCACTAGAATTATAGGGGATGCCCATGGACTTGAAGAATGTGAAATAATTCCATTTTTTAACATACTGTTTATTTGATCACCAATTATCTTCCGTTCTTTTAAAGATACTCTGTAAGGATTTTTCCTGATGGGGATATCGCTCGTTGTTCTAATTTGGTGTTTGACGAGGTGTGTTCTACCCTTATACTCATCCGGTGCCGTAAACATCTCGCCATATCCACCAAGGAGGGTCAAAACCTGGCTGCGTTCTTCTGGACATAATTCAGGATTTATATCAAAATCAGTTCTAATAGAGGCTACTCTTTGGTTCTCCGTCTGGTACAGTCTGTCTACCTCCGAAAGTATTCCTATCTTCGTGTTCCGGAAGAGTTTTACAGGTTTGTTCGTACCGTTTAAAATCCATATGTTCAAGTTTTTCTTGGTATTACTCAATAGGGATCTGGTTGTTATAAGATTATATTTGGTTGTCAGAGAAGGAATATTCTCAATTAGTATTTCTCTGCCTGTAATGCTAGTCTTACTATATCCTTTTACTAAGCATAAACAAAATTCAGGAATGATTTTATCCTCAGCTATATGAGCATATCTTAAATTTGGTTCATTTTGGTCAAATACATTTGGGGATTCCACCCACAAGGTATTGTTTTGACAATTTATTAGTGCTTTATTTTGACTTAAAAAGTCATCTCCAAGGATTATTACAGGGTTGCATTTTTTTAAGATAATCATTTCTATTTCATATTCTTTTTTATTGATTTTAAATTTAACTCTTGACTTCCCTATTGCATTGAGGTTTTGATCACCTGCTGATTTTAATTTTAGATTTTTATCGGGTATGATCTTTAATTCGAGCTTCTTAACAAGGTCCTCATCAATGCAACTGACCATTGCTCCGGTGTCTATCAGTCCTTCTATTGGCATTCCACATATTACAATGCGAATGGTTTTGTTTTCCTGAAGATTTACAATTAAATTTATTCGATCACCGGAGCGTTGCAATCCTTTTGACTTAATTAGTTTTTTGACGCTTCCCCTAGAGTAGGGAAGTCTTCCTCGCTATGAATGTCGAAATCTGGATCCTCTCGCTCCCCATCCTCGATGCCTCTACAATTCTTTAGGTAATCCTCTTGTGGTATATTTGGTTCGTCTATAGACCTCGTATATTGTCTTCGGATAGGTCTGATATTGTAGTTTTGGTGTTGGGGCTTATACGGGCAATACCTCGAAATATGTCCTTGTTCCGAGCAGTTCCAAAAGATTCTTTTGTCAACCTGATACTGCCTTCGATAATAGGTATTAGGACGTGTGGATCTTTGCTCGTTGTTGCGATTTTGTTGAGGTGGGGGTGAATTTCGCAGATTAATGCCACTTGTTCCTGCTCTAGTTTCAATTATTCTTTTTCCCTCGAATTTACTTGGAATTATATTTTGCCTTCCATAGTCAGTTGGGCGCTCGTTCGATATTTGGGGTCTCTCGTTTGAAGGTCGGGCTGGACCTCTATAGTTGTTATAATTATATTTCTTGTCTGAAATGGTTGGATAGGATTAGATCTTTGTCTGCAGCTTCTTCTCTGTTCGAAGTCAACCAGATGTTGATCAATGCGTCTTGCTAGTTCCAAGAATTCTTTAACTGTATTGCAAGGTGTCATTAATACGACGAGTGAGAGATATTTGTTTAGTCCAGTTTTCATATAATAAAGTTTATCCTCAGCGGACATTTTAGAGTTTACCTTGTTGCACAGATTGAGTACATCTTCAGCGTATCGTAGAGTAGATTCATTATATCCTTGTACTCTATTCTGGAGCTCCATGATTAATTTAAATTTTGTCGTATCTGCAATCCTAAAGTCTCGCATCAGTGTTTTCTTAAAGGTTGTCCAATTGGAAAATATTTGGGGAGTGTTTAGCTTTGCCCATTTTTTTGCAGGACCTTTCAGGTAACTTCTGGCATATGCCAGCATCACGTCCTCGGGCCATCGCTGCTGTCTTGCTAAAAGCTCGAGTTCTTCTAGCCACTCTGCTGGGTCCTCTTCAGAATACCCTCCGAAAAATTCTAGGCTCGGGGGTGGTGGCTGACAGAAGAAAACGTTGTTATTCCAAGAGGCGGCATCTTCAGGATCAACTTTTATGCGTCTTGTTGGCGAGGCGCTAAAAGATCTAATTGGTGGTAGGCCTTGTGTCCGCCTTGCTTCTTCTTGGGTTGGAAACAGCATCTCCACCAGTGTTGCGCTGGTGACCTGAGGTATTGGGAAGAAACATTCGAGAAGTCTTTTTGACGTTTATTCACAAACCAAAAGTTTTGAGGCAAAAGCACTTTCTAACTAAAGATTATTGTCTTAAATAATCTAAAACAAAAGTATGCAAATTTGACGATACAAAAGTATGTAAAATAATTATAGAAAACAAAATTATGTAAAAATAATTATAAATGAAAGTTATTAAAAATAAATAAGATGTTAAAAGTTAAAATTGGATCCATAAGAAATGATGTAGACAAAACAAGTAAATTAAAATGTGACATGTAAATTAAAGACTCCAACAGCGCGCCAACAATATTTAGAGTTTTGAAAAATAACACGATCAAGGAAATATAGTATAATATAATGAAAGTGTTTATACCTCCTGGTCAGGGAAGGGAATTTTGATCTTTGCATTTTTACTCTTTGCTCTATATAAAAATATATGAATCATCTAAAAACCACAAATATACCTTATAATGAGTTTTTTTTTAAGGTTTGAAACCATTTAGAATTTACCCAACCTACATTCTTGATTATCCAGGTGTAATATACAAAATAATAACCAGAAACGCTACCCTCAATTTTATTCGATAATTATGTTGTAATTTTATAATTTATAGTTTGTGTACTGAATTATTTTTTTCAATTAGGCGCATTAGGCCATATATTTATTATTATTATACTTATACCAGCGATTTGGCTATTTTCGTAAAAATTATGAGAAATGCCTCTTTCAAAATGGTGTTTAGCTGTCAGAAGACTCGCAGAAACTGTGCGTCCAAGAGCGCATCTCACTTTGAGGGCGCTAAAGCAGGGACGCCATCAGAGAAATCTTCGACAGTAGCCAGAGAGTGGTAGGAGAGATAATATGAATAAACTCCTTTTTGGATGAGGTATGAAAGGGTGAATTATGAAGAGTAATGACGAACGGAAAAATAAAGTGTCCAGGGTAGCCTAGTGGACATGGCATCTGTCCGGTAAGCGGAACATTGTGGGTTCGTTTCCCATCCCTGGACACTTCTATTTTTTCGTTCGTCATTACTCTTCATAATTCACCCTTTCATACCTCATCCAAAAAGGATAGAAATAGTCGATATTTCACCTTGAAATAAAATATTAATTTTCGTTGAAAAGAAACTCATGCGGTGTAACTTCAAGTGTCGTTTTACAATCACAGGCCGCAGTGTATTATTACTGAATAAACTCGATACATATTTAATGCCAATATATAATCAATATAGGAAGTTATATAAATAGAAACAGATTGATATTTTTTCAATTAAAAAACTAGAAAATATTTTATTTTTTGACAAAATACACTATTTATGTGTGAACTATCAATTATAAATGAAATAACGTTATTCAACATCCATGCATATTGTTACTTAATTTAAATTATAGAGAGCATTGGTCTTTTGAAGCATATATCATTTTTATAGATGCAATCACCCACACAGGAAACAACTAAAGACAATAGTTTTAAAAATACTCGTAGATAATTGATTTTAACGCCTGTATTGCATTAACTCCTATTTTTAAGCTTTGAAACAATTTGGATAAATCTTTTATATATTCTCTTATTTAATGATCATTAAACATATATACTTTTCAGAATGAATTCAGTTAATATTATAGGTATATTAGGTAAAATTTTGATAAAATTTATTACGCTTAAAGCTTTTTGAAATCTTAAACGAGAGTGGTAGTCAGAGGTTACATTGTAACGTTCTACAAATTAAAGAATCTTTTCGAATTTCCTTGTATCTATTCTCGGCGAATAATTCTTAAACCATTATCAAGAGTAATGAGAAATAAGTTTTAATACAATATACCCTAATCTATGCTTTAGTAAAAACATCACCGTTTTTCCATTGATATATTTAAAATTTAAAAAATGTATATCTAAACAAATATTAACACCTGTAGTGTATTACTGGAATTTGAGTTGCACACACTGCCATCTAGTATCAGTTTTTCAAACTATTTATGCCAAATGTCCATTTTCAACATATATTAATGTTAATTTTTGAATTAAAACAATTGAATTGATATTTTTAATTTATAAATAATTAATTATTTATTAAACTGAACTATTATTTCAAATTTTGAATATATGTTTAATTCCTTTATTGATGCGTTCAAAATCGTTTCAGCAACTGTTATCAACAAATATATACAATTTTGGCGAAATTGTATAATTTATAATCTTATAGATATATATGAATGAACCCAACATGATATATTAAAATAAAAATTCTATAATATTTTTTTCATGAACTCACTTTTAGTGTTTTAGTATTTTTTATCTTGTTAAAAATAAATTGAAAATAAATAAAATATGTAGGACACATCCTTATTTGATATTACCTTCCTTTCTGATGTATATAGTTGTTTAATTGTTTTACATAATATTTCATTTATAAATTAATCTCATAATTTAGTCTGTGAAAATAAAAATATTGGACTGGTGACCAAACAAACTGTAAATAGATGGCTCTATGTTATGTAGTTATGATATATAATTAATTGTGATGGTTATGTAATTTTGATCTTATTTGAAAAGAATATATACATTTTAAATGTGTTTTAAACTTTAATAACAAGCACAAAACACTTTCAAAAAAGTCAAATGAATAAATTACTGCAGTAACAGCTCTAAAATTTCCGTTGTTTGTTAGGAACTGTATATCGTAATAGTTTGAACAGAAAAATGATCGATTCCCGAAAAAATTCATTTTTGTACTTTAAAAGGATCTGATATATTTGGAGCATGTGGTCTAATAGTATTATAATGAGAATTCAGACATTTAATCTTTCTAGATGCATATCTATTGTATATTATAAAATGAAAAACATCAGAAAAAAATGAAAGATAAGTGGGTCAGGTGTTGATATTAAAAATAAAGAAGGCATTTCCTGACCACGAGCACATGTGCTTTTTAGATGGCAGAGCGCCATCTAGTGGAGCAAAAATACACTAAATGTTTATTTAGTTTGCTCCGTGATTTCTGGCCAACCCAATTTCTTGATAAATCTAGAAAAGCCATCCACGAACGCGTTTCGCGCTGTTGGGTTGGCCAAATATCACGGAGCAAGCTAAATAAACGTTTAGTTTATTTTTGCTCCACTAGATGGCGCTCTGCCATCTAAAAAGCACATGTGTTCGTGGTCAGGAAATGCCTTCTTTATTTTTATATTATAATATATATATTTGAAAATTTAAAAGGATGTAAAATACTCGAAAATGTATTTACATATATTTTATAATTGAAATAAACTGTTTAAAGTGGCAAATCACGAATATTTCAACGATATAATACTCAGTTTTAATTTGTATATTAAAGTAATTTATAATACAATATAATGCGGCTTATGATTGTAGAACGACATTTGAAAATTATCCCGTATTTGTTTATTTTGAACGAAAAATGAAATTTATTTTAAGGAGAAATAGCTATTATTTCTAACCTTAGGGATGAAGTATGAAAGGATGAATTGTGAAGGGTAATGATGAGCGGAAAATTCCCATCCCTGAACACTTTTATTTTTCCGTTCATCATTACTCTTCACAATTCATCCTTTCATACTTCAAAAAGAAACACATGCGGCATAATTGTCAAATGTCGTTCTACAATTTGAATATTGTTGTAGTATTGTCTATGATAATTTGCATATCTGCTTATATATCGCAGCTTTGTTAGACTTGTTAGTATTAGATAGCGGTTATTGGATAGGACAGGCCGCTGATAGGCGTGAGCTGCTAGATTGTATATTTAATTTTATCTCTTGTCATTCCTTATTTTTAATAAATGTCTTTGTGTAATAAAATATCCTTTCTATTCTACTAATCTATAATTTTTCCAACAAAAACGAATATCAGAATTTACCAATTTTTTATCATTTTTGCGCATTAGAACATAAGACAATCGGCGTATACAAACGAAAAAATACATTTTTAGCATAAAAACATATAAACATAAAAAATCACATTCCATACAATTGCAAAACCGATAATAAAACAAAAGCAAGACACCCAATGAATCAAAAGACAAAATAAAATATATAAAAGTAAAAATATAATAAATAGGAATCAACACTAACAATGAAATCAATCTACCTATCTAAAATGAATAAGAGAGTTTGGATGAGAAAGACAATCTTGAAAATATGAAGAAATGGTTTGTTTTTTGACAGATAGTTCTGCAGAGAAAGCTCAACTTGTTGATTGATTCTATTCAGGTCAAAAAGACAAAATACTTCAAGAGTAATCATTAATATTTTAATTCGATGTTATGATAATTGGATATTGGTTCGGTAATGTTAAAAAAGAGTGGCCGTTTTGGGAGGTGTGATTATATATCATCGATTTAATATCTTCAGTCTTCAAATATATATATATATGGCAATATAATAAGGTGGGGAATGAGAAATAAGGACACCACAAGTTTGGAGAAGGAACCCAGGCAACCAGAGAGAGAGACGGGCCCAGCACAGCCGGGCGGCCGTTCGTGTCGCACCCAATCCCCCAACTGTCTTCATAGTCCCGAGGTTCCAAGTAACGGGCCCCAGTGGTCGCCCCTTGGAATGTCGCTGATGTCTAAAGTGACCGGACTTTACCCTCCAGTCTCTCGCTGGGTCGACTGTAGGTTTGCTTTATTATACCAGGAAGAGTATATATTATAACATATATATATATATATATATATATATATATATATTATTATTATTATTATTTTGTGAATAAAATAACAATTCCACCTATGTATGTTGAGTTACAGTCGTGGAAGCTTTGTGAGTAAATAACATGAGTTTGTTGGTCGGGATGTTTTGATAATGGATCTGGTAATGGGATTTCTAGGTATTCGGTCTATTGAAGCGTAGTCAGAAAAGATAGTGTTCTTGCTGGATATTATAATTGAGAATGAGTGAACCATTGGATTATTCTCGATGGAGTAGAGTATTACACGGGTAGTTCGATTTTCTGTTATTTTGGAGTGGGTGAGGCTGTGTTTGAGGTTAAGCAGCGTGGGTAGCCTCCGAATATTTGGATTAGAGTATTCTTTCCTAGTATTTTGACTCTAGGGTGGATTTATGTGTGTATTAATTTGTAAGAGTCTTAGAAATTGTGATCTTGTGTCTTGTTGAATTGTGGAAATCTAAATGGTGGTGGAACGGCTTTTTGATTTTAAAAATAAACTATATATATACAGGGTGCCTCAAAAAATGTATACACACTTTGAACTTCCATTGAAAATTTATTTACCGTTCTACAAAGTTAAATTTCAGGAAAATAGAAAACTGAAAGTCCAATATAAATGAAACATAAATAACAAATGTTAATACTGTTCAAATTGGTGACCTGCAGCATCAATACAATTCTGAGTACGAGTCGCCACAGATTCTGTACATCGTATCAAAACGTCCAATGAGATTTCTCTACACACTGCTTGAATCTCATTCCAAAGAATGTCTAGGTTACGTGGTTTACGTTTGTACACCCCATCTTTTACTGTGCTCCACAAGAAGAAATCCAGTGGTGTAAGGTCTGGAGAGCGTGCTGGAAACTCGATTGGCCCCCTGCGTCCTATCCACTGGCCCGACAAATTTTGATCCAGGTAAGCTTTTACGTCCCTGTGATAGTGCAGCGGAGCACCATCTAATTGAAAATAAAAATCATCATTACCGTATAATGCACGAATGGCAGGAAATATGGAATCAGCAAGCATTGTTAGGTATTTAATACCAGTTACAGTGCCTTCAAATCGAAAAGGTCCAATGAGTCCCCTTGAAGAAAAACCGCACCACACATTTACACCAGGCAAATTTACAGCTTTTTAAATTGTAATGTGAGGATTTTCTTCACACCAGTAAACACAATTGTGCCTATTGACAGTTCCATTAAGTTTGAATTGGGCTTCATCCGACCAAATGATGCTACCCATAAATCCCGGTTCACGTATCACCATCTCTTGAATCCATTCACAAAATTGCAACCTTCGATCTGGATCGTCGTCATTTAGCTGTTGCACCAGCCTTGGAATGTAAACACGATACTTGCCTCTCCTCAGAATGCGTAGCACGCTGCTAGCACTTACATCACTTTCACGTGCCCCTTGCCTTGAAGATTTGTTAGGAGAGCGTTGAAACAGTTCCCTCACTCTTGCGACTCGAACTTGTCCATCGGCCCCAGGTAGCACCTCCTCCACTTTTCCTAATGGCATTGAAATCCTTCTCCCCTGGAACCTCCCAGTCGGGGCAAGCCGTAGCTGGCTCTGGCAGGCTGCGTGGCCGCTCTCTGGTCTGTGGCTGTCTCCTTCGCGGCCTGCGTCCTCCTTTAAAGGAGTTGATCTTATTTCGACTTTCTTGTCAAGAGTGATGGTCTCCAAAGTCTGCAGTGTCCCACTCCACTCTGTCCTTCGGTAAAGGTCCCTCCCACCATCTAATAGTAATCAATTGTGAGATTGAAGCTCCACGTGAGAGGATGTCTGCAGGATTTTCTTTACCAGGAACGTGCCTCCAATCAGCTATGCTTGAATTTTGTCGAATCTTCTTTACTTTTTCCCGCGACAAACACTGACCTGTTCATATCACGTTTAATCCCTGCTAAAGCAGTAGTAGATTCAAGTTTCTTCTCCGAAATTAGCTTGTAATTAGGGAGTGGTGGGTGTTCTCCTATCCAAGGTAAATTGACAGAATATCGACCATCTTCATTCTGTTTCACTGTTTGGTTGAAATGTTCCAACGCTGCAACTGACAACTCTTCTTTGCTCTTTTCCTTCATGGGTTCCATGATACCGATAACATCTAATCTCCGAATATCTTGTATTGTTGCATCACGGACTAAGCATGACAGAACTGATGATTGAGATTTAGTTGTTTGAACATTTTCCAAAACCTTTCCACTAACAGTCCAGCCCAGCTTCGTTTCGAGAGCGACAGGACCAGATTCCAATTCTATTTTCTTTCCTGTTAGTAGCTTGGCGTATACGTCTGCTCCTAGTAGTAGTTCAATCTCCGTGTTCGACCTATAGACATCCAAGTCAATTCCCTTTGATCGAAGTTCCGTCATCCATTCGGTAGGTTGAGCGGAAGGCATTGCACTACAAATCGTTGAGCAGTCTTGTACTTCCCTCAACTTCGTGTTTTAGGAATTCCATAAGCTTCTCCAGGAGGACTTCACTTGATTTATGCTTTCCATCTTCATCAGGCTTGTGATGATGACGAGTCCTTTCCCACGCGACGAAGAGATCTTCAGGTAAAGCTGATTCCACCATGGAGTACAGAATAGCAGCGCATTTATCTGTTGTGACTCCTAACGATCCCAACGCTCGTAGTTGTGATGATAACCGAACGTATACAGTCGATAAAGGTGTCGTGTTCCTTCCATGAGCATTTTCCAAAGTGATAGCAATCAAATCCCTTACGTACACTTCCACCAACATGTCTTCACGGCCAAAACTGTTTTCTTTCTTCTCGCGCGGGCGTGCCTTTCACTAACAGTGTGTATACATTTTTTGAAGCACCCTGTATATATATATATATATATTAAAAATAAAGAAGGCATCTCCTGACCACAAGCACATGTGCTTTTTAGATGGCAGAGCGCCATCTAGTGGAGTAAAAAGCACATGTGCTTGTGGTCAGGAGATGCCTTCTTTATTTTTAATATCAACACCTGACCCACTTATCTTTTATTTTTTCTATTGTTTTTTCATATATATATATATATGAGGCGATATTATTTTTTCAAAGCCTATAGTATAAAGTCGATTGATAAAACATTATTGAATTTTAAGCCTATAATGAATTGCTATATGAAAGGTTTTACATATTAAAACTTTCTGCTTTTGAATTTTTCCCTGGAGTCGATAATCTTAAATGATATCAGTTGTAACATATTACACTAGGTGGAGCTGATGTCACATACACAAAACAAATATATTATTAGACGGTTATAAAATTGGTATTTAATCAATTAAGATATTGGTAAGTATAACATTTTTATGACCTCTTGTATTTGATTAATATTTGAAAATATTATCTACGTCAAATCAATTTTATTTTCAAAAAATATCTTTATAATTTAATGTAGAAATATATTACTCTTAATAATATAAAATAAATTTTATCAAGTCTACATTTCTAAATTTGAAAAATAGTTTCAAATACTTCAAATATAAGCTTTAATTAAGTGTATTATCATAAGACTAAAGGCGATTTTGTCTTCCTGAACCACACACCACACAAGGACTCTAATATAAATTCTTTGTTAGAACTAAGGTCATCTAAGAAGATTCTTCACAAAATCCCAAATGCAGAAAGATCTGTTAGAGACTATTGGAGACTTCATCTGGAAAGGTTAACCATGATAATTGTATGATGCATCAGCGCGCCATCTGTTATGAATATTCGAAGCTATTTTAGACGCGTATGATTTTTTTTGGAAATTAAAATAAATTTACTGCCCTTACTGAGCCAGGCCCTCCCTTCAATTTTTCAATTACATTGAGGGCAGTAGAAATTGTTTAATTTTCAAAAGAATCATACGCGTATAAACATGTTTCGAATATTAATGATAATATTGCTTGGTTCTTTTTTTTGTATTACCTCTACGGTTCCTTATACTGCGTCATTACCTAGGTTAAATCATAATAAAGGGTTAAAAATTATGTGAGGCCTATATTTTTTGTGAAATAACACAAAAAAGTTGAGAGATATTATAGAGAAATCTTCTTATTCTGAATCAAAGAAAGATGGTATGACACTGAGTAGCTATTAGGTTGCTAAATATATACTACTATGTTCTAATCTCACAAGATATATGTAAATATGTAACAAAAATATTATATTTATTGATGTTCCATTAGTGTAATTAATATTTAGTTGATATATATATATATACTCGTATATAGATGAACTAGCCGAATGACCCGGGCAACGCCCAGATTTTACCCGATTAAATGCTTTTATTCAAATACTATTCGTTACAATTATAAATTGTCGCCGTGGATGTCATTCTTGTATAATATATAAATGAGTTTTAAAAATTGTAAAAAAAAAAAAGAAAAAAATGCATCGGCCGGGAATCGAACCCGGGCCGCCCGCTTTGCAGGCGAGCATTTTACCACTGAACCATCGATGCTTATGAGAAATAGCCATATTTGGATATTTATTCCATTGACAAAAGCAAACTGTGACAGAAATAAGAATTGATTGATGACTCTGATACTTGTATATTTTAATATCTTTCTCAACTGTAAATATAGGAAAATAAGATTTTGAATTCTGAATCATGGACAAACTTGAGGATTTTGTATCTTATAGAGTATGTATATAGGAATTCAGACAATATCTCTGAAATATATTTGATACACAGTGTATTTATTGATGACAAACGAGATGAATAAGTATGAACTAAATTGCCTCTTTCTCTCTCTCTCTCTCTCGGCCGTGCGGCCACGCGGCGCGCGAGCTCCGCGTTTTTTCGGGATGGAGATGGGCGATATGGAGATAAGCAATCCCTATGGGGTATTGGCGGAGAGCCAACATCAAGACCTACAAGATGGTGTTAGTTCCATCCTTGTAGAAGAAAAGGACGTCGAGATAGCGACGAAAAATAATTCAGCAGAAAATCGCATGAATTTAAACAAAGTAGACGGCCATGTAAATTCGTCTACAAAGAACGGCAGCGATGCAAATCAGGCTGCGGAAACAATCGAGAAAAATGTGAATTGGGCGGATCAAGTGGAGGCCGCGGAGAAGGATGAAGATCCTACACCTTTCATCCAAGTGAAAAAAAGGAAAGCGTCACCTCCTAAAAGCCAGCCGACCAAGGTTGCGAAGTCGGATTCCAGCGCTCCAAAGCCAGCTGGGAAGACATGGGTTTTCAACAGGAATCCCGTGGCAGCCATCAAAAACACCAGGCAACAGCAGCAGATCAACAAGGCCAGATCTGCAGCAGCATCCTTCGATCAGGGCTGCTTTATTGAATGGTGTCCGGATTTCGATCACCTGTCCTACATGAGGGCCTTGGAGGAGAAGCTGGGAAGGGGATCCGTTTTCCAGCTCATGAGAATGTCTGGCCACATGCTGGCCAGTCTGTCCAGTGTGGAGAAGGCCGAGCGCCTGATCGAGGATGGAATTACAATCGGAGACACCATCCTCAGAGCGTTCCCCTATAGGAAAAGGGCAGAAAAAATAATAATCGGAAACCTCCCCATCGCCGTAAAGGAGGAGGACATAGTCGCAACCCTGCGGCCATACTGCAAGGTCGTCTCTCTGGCCTTCGAGATTGTCAACTGCGAGGGCTACTCCTGGGCCACAGACAATAGAGAGGCCTTCATCCTCATGAATGATGGCATGAAGCTCCACCAGCTCCCTGGAAAGTGGATATCAAGTCCAAGGGAGAAACAACACCTGCCTTCATCACGCACGGCGTGAAATGCAGCATGTGCCATCGCCATGGACATCGGCGAGCCAGCTGCCCCAGGAGAGACAGGGAGGAACGCCCCACTCATCAACAAACACCTAGGCAGGACCCAGCGCGCCTTCCTCCTACCACTCAGTCGCCGTCCTCTGCAGCACTTGCCGTGACTCCCCCAGCAGCGGTTGGCAGGCCTCAGGAGACCCCCTCCAAAAGTGTCTCGGCTCCCGCGGCGTCCACTCCCGTCCAACCGACGCCTGCTACAAGCGCCGCAAAATCACCAGCGGAAGGGGTGTCTTTCTCCAGCAAAGTTAGCGAGGCTAAGTTAGCTGTTCCTGCCCTGCCCCTCCCTTCTGTTCCCAGAGTGCAGGAGGAAAGCTCTCGGGAGGAAGAAACACCGAAGAAGGTATCCTTGGCTCTTGAGCAGCTGAGGCCAGTCCTTGAGCGACTCCCTGACACCATATTCAAGGACATTGAAACGGCGGGCGTTGGGAGAGGAAGGGTGATTCAGGCAATCACCAACAAAGGCCCTATGAAGGAGCTGATCGCTGCCCTGAATTCCGAGCAGGCGGCCTGCCTAACTGACCTCACCACCGGGATGATACTCAATGTAGAGGATAAGGCCTGCCACCTCTACAAGCGGCTCACCACCATCAGAGCTGCAGCTAATAGAAGAATGTCATGAGCTTCCGCATGGCATGCCTCAATGTGCGCGGCATTGCCGTTCGCGAAAGGAGTGTGGAGTTGTGCTGCTTACTTAAGCAGCACGCAGTTGATGTCGCGTTCGTCCAGGAGACGAACGTGCTGGCCCTGAACAATGTCCGGGACCTCTGCCTGGGCTACAGCGCCGTCTTCGCGCCATCATCGACACCCAGGGGATCCGGCCTCGCCGTCATCGTGGCGCCGGGAGTCACCGTCCTCTGGCATCGTGTCCTGTGGCCAGGCAAGATTGCCATCGCCAGCGTCAAGATCCGGGGTCTCGAGACCCGCGTCATCAATTGCCACCTCTCCCACACTCCCGAAAAACGGCATCTCCAACTGCAGATCATCGCAGTGGAAGCCATCAGAGAAGATGCGTGGGCCCTCGGCGACATCAACATCTCCGAGGAGTCTTCGAGCGACATCGGGTCTGGAGCCGTGGATGCCTTCGCGGAACTCCTGGACCGGACCGCCCTCGTCGACATCGCCGCCATCTTCGATGCCACGCCCCTGCCTACCAGGGTCGCCAGTTACGGAAGCTGGGTTGACGCCGCCCGTCTGGATCGAGTCCTTATACCATCAAGACTCTCTGGGCGCGTCACCCGTTACTGGACCCTAAATTATCGCAACTCGGACCACCGTGCCATTCTTCTCCAAGTGGGGGATCCCCCTTCACCGTCTGCGCCATCCATCTCCGCGCTACTGCGATCAGCGCCAGTCATCGAGAGGATTGAGGCGCTTCTTAGCGAAGCTTCGCAGGAAATCGAAGGCATCCCTACTGGAGATCTATGGGGAAAATGGGGATAATTGAAGCGGGAACTCGTTGAAGACATCAAGTGTCTCTACGTTCCCCGCGTTGAAGATGAGGACTACGTCACCAGGGCAAGTCGGTTTCTTCGCTCCAGGCTCGAGGCTGAGACCGTGGAGGCGGACTACCCTTCACTGCCTGAACTTGGCCGTGCCCTGCGTGTCCGACAACATCGCGCGGAACTGACGACCGTCTTCGACGCCCAGGGGAACCTCTTCGAGGGAAAGAGCCTGAGGCGCTACGTCTTCAACTCCTTCAGAGAGCGCTTCAACGGCTCTACCTGCAGCCCGGAGGACATCGCTGGGTTCTTGGAGGGAGCTACTGAGTGCATCACTCTGGAGGACAGTGACCCGCTGATCGAGCAGATATCTCCTTGAATGAGGTGGAAGTTGCCATCAGCCGTCTGCCTCAAGGGAAAGCGGCTGGTTGGGATGGCATACCCTGCGAGCTTGTCAAGGGCTTCGAGGACTTCTTCGGTGGAGTCATACATCAAGTCCTCGCCGAATCCAAGCTTCGCGGGACTCTTCCAGAATCATCGAGGAGGAGTATCATCTGCCTCGTCCCCAAAGCGCACGGTGGTCCGGGCCTAAGCGGTTACCGGCCCATATCACTTCCGACGACGGACTACAGAATCGTCAGCGGCGTTCTTCTGGGTCGTCTACGTCGCCACCTTCAAGCTATCGTGCCGGATTGCCAGACATACGCCATTCCGGGAAGATGTCCCTCTTGGAACATCGCGTGCGTGTCTGACGAGGTGGCCCTGGCCTTCAAGAACAAGACGCCGCTGGCAGTCATCTCCACCGACCTGCAGTCCGCCTTTGACAACGTGGACCGAGAGTTCCTGGCCTCCCAGCTACGCATCATCGGCCTGCCTCCGCCCTTCATGAATGGCTCCACCTGCTCTACGCGGAGGCCGACGCTACCATCAAGGTGAATGGAAACTTCACCCGCCCATTCAAAATGCGCAGAGGGCTTCGGCAGGGTTGTGCCTGCAGCGCAGCCCTTTTCTCCATCTTTACGGGTCCCCTCCTGCGCCACTTGGAGAGAATTCTCGGAAGAGGGAACGTCCTGGCGTACGCCGATGACATTCTCCTGCTGATCCGCGAGGATTGGCAGTTTGAGAGAGTCAAGACCATCTTTGACGAATTCCGGCGTGCATCGGGAGTCAGCGAAAAGTAAAGGACTGTGGTGCGGCGCCTGGAGGGACCGTGCCGACTCTCCGCTGGGCATCTCGTGGTCCGCATCCTCCATCACGGTGCTGGGCTGCGAAATAACATCAGGCCATGGAACCTCGGTCCAGGAAAATCACCTGCTGGGCATCTTGGAGAGGGCGATCTCCAGATGATCCCCATTTGTCCGCGGCTTCTCCCTGGTGGGGCGGGCGAGAGCGGCCAACTCGCTAGTACTGGCGGCGGTGCTCCACCATCTGCACGGCTACCTGCCCGGTGATGCCACTATCGCCAAACTGCAGGCCAGGCTGACGCGGTTCGTCTGGGGATCCTGCCATCGCGCCGCATGGCTCATGGGAGGTCTACTGGCACGTCCTGTGTCCGTCGGTGGCGTAGGACTGCTCGACATCAGGACCCAACTCCAGCTCGCCTGCTTCAAGGGGGTCCAGGCTGCATCCCGAAATGGAGGCAAGAACGCCTACTCTTGGCTGGTGGAGTCTGGAGCCTGGATGACCCCCTTGTCCTCGGGTTCCTGGTTGCTGCCTCGCCGCCGCCGGCTGCTGGATCTATGGGGGCAGGCCTCCTCCATCCTGGGCCTGAACCATCGGGTGTTGCCTGCTTCCACTCTACTGAACCTGCCCCTCGTCGGTGCCTGCAGGTTCCTGGCGACGCCATCGCTTCGGGCTCCCTCTAGATGGAGAGGAGTTCGCGTCCGCGACCTGCCAGGCCCTGCTCCGCCGCCCATCGCCAGGCTTACAAGAAGCGCCTGCGAAGATGCAGCTGCTCTTGGGGCATTTTGCCAACGCCTGGTGGCGGACAACGCGACGAGCGTCTACAGGGAGCGGACCTTGGAGGAAGCCGTGGTGCTGCGCGGGACGGCCACGCCGTTCTTGCGCATCAGCACACGCACTGCGCGTCGCATGTTGGAGCGTCCCCGCCTGGCCGCCGTTCCCATCTCGCGGTATCTCCGGCGCTGGGCGCCTGTCGTCGACGTGCCCTCCACCAGCCTGGCGTTCTCATCTCTCCGTCGCTGCTCCTTCGGGGGCCATGCAGCGGACATCGCTCTGCGGCTAGCCCTGCACGCCCTGCCTCATCCGGGGCACCCGGCGTCGAGCCAGCCCGTCTGCATCGCCTGCGGCTCCAGCGACCTGTCGCTGGCTCATCGCTACTGGTCCTGCAGCGCCGTCCGCCCTCTCATCCGAGAGGTGTTCTCCATCATCGGGCGGCCGCCGGACCTGCAATCCTGGATCTTCGTGGTGAACCTCGAGAACCACGCCATCACCATCTCCTTAGCGGCAAAGCATGCCATCTACGTTTTCTTCGTAGATCGCGAAATGCGTGGTATCGCTGGGGACCCATTGGCGATCTTCCATCAAACTCTGCAGCGGTGGCAGAGGCGCCATGTACATAGTTGTATTTTTAATCATTTTTAAAATCATTTTTTATTATAACCATCATCCTCATTATAAATTTCTCATTTTCTCATAATTAGTGCGGACTGTGCACTTTACATGTATTGACCAGATGTCAATAAAAATATGTCAATTGTCAAATTGTCTCTCTCTCTCTCGCTTTCCTCAAAAAAATAAATCGAGTGGCAACATCAAACACTTTAAACTTTTAAGTTTTGTCCATGAGTGAATAAATGGCGTTTATTATGGATAAAATTGATACATTATATCGGTTGGGATTTCTATATGCCTATTATCTGAGTAAGAATTCTTAATTGATCCCTAGACAATACCTGTTAGATTTTGTGAATCAAATTGTAGATAGAATGGTTTTATTACTTTTAGAAATGAACTGTAGTTTGATATTATTCTCAAAGATATAGTATGAAAATTATTCCTAAACATTAAATAATTTTAAGTTCATAAATATATTTATATGATAGATTTGTCATTCCCTTGAGAAGATTGACAGTGAGTTACTGGAACGTTGAGAATTAAATACATTATTGGCTGATGTAGTTATATTTTTTCCTAAAATGTTATAGGTATTATACATATCAAAAATATCTACTTTTAAAATTTCTAGTTGAGTGTGTTTATAATAAAGAATAATATCAATTGTAAATTATTTCACTAGGTGGAGCTTATATTACTTCACAAAACAAATACATTAGTAGACGGTTAAAATATTGATGTTCTATTGTTGTGTAAACTGAAATATTAGCGACTAAAATATATTTATGATCTATGTTTACTTCTTATTTAAAAATATAGTAGTCAAATCAATTTTATTCTGAAAGAATATGTTTTTAATTCAGTTTAAAATATTTGCATTTCAATGTGATAATAATTTATCGAGTCTCCTCACAAATTTATATATTTTAAAAATAGGTTAAGCAGTCTCCAATTTCTACCCACCATGATTACCATGACCTGTGCCACGTGTACTAGGGATAAGCAAAAAGATAAAATAGGTTCAGATACCTCAAGAATAAGCTTTACCTAAGAGAATTATCATATAACTAACCCTGTTTATATCATCTTGATTTATAAAAATAGTATCTAGGTCAAATCAATTTTATTCTCGAAAAATATGTTTATTAATGGTTAAAATATATTTTTCCTTTCGAATTTGGTCGATAATTTATCGAGTCTCCACACAAATTTCTATATTTTAAAAATAGGTTCAGATACCTCGAAAATTAGCTATAGAGATTTAACACAAATCTATTCTGTTTATATCATCTTTAGCCACATATTGACTAGATAGGAACTTCTTTGTCAAAATTGACAGGTTATTTAAGAGTAAAAATATTCTTTTAAAAACAAAGTGCAGAATGATATGATTATAGCTTTTAGTGCAACTCTTCTGAAAGACTTAACCATGATAAGAATATCTTGTTCTGTACTTGGTTCTAACATTGATTATACCGTATCATAATTCTGAGTCATATCACGAATCATGATAAAATAATTAAAAATACATGAGGTCTATTTTCTTCAACTGTAAACAAATACAAACAAGTCGAGAAAACGGAGGAGTCTCTGAAAATGGTATGACACTGAGAAACTTTTAGATTGTGAAAATATATACTACTAGGAACTAATCTAACTAGAAATATGTAAATAGGTGACATAAATATTATATTTATTGAGATGTCATTGATTGTCATTATTTATTAAATATTGAAATAGATGGAAAATTACGGTAATTTAAGGGAAATAATTTTTAATTTTACATTCATTGAACTCAAGGAAGTTTTTGCATGAAAATATAGGATTCAGACAAAAACTAAAAAAAATAAATTGGTTCACAGTTACCTTTATTTAAGAAACACGAGATAACCAAGTATGAACAAAATGGCTTCAGTCTCCATAGTTAGGTATTATATATATACTCAAAAGATATAGCATAAAAATGATTGTTAATCATTATAGAATTTCAAGACTATAAATAAGTGTTTATTAATAAGTATTATACATATTTTAAAACATTATACTTTTTAATTTTACCCTATGTTTATGTTATCTATAATCATTGCTGATATTAATTGTAACATATTACACTAGGTGGAGCTGATGTCACTTACACAAAACAAATACATTATTAGACGGTTATAAAATTGGTGTTTAAACAATTGAGATATTGGCAAGTAAAACATTTTTATGACCTCTTATATTTAATTAATATTTGAAAATATTAACTACGTCAAATTAATTTTATTTTCAAAAAATAGTTTCATAATTCAGTGTAAAAATGTGAATGTCGTACCACTATTTGCGTTTAATTTATCAGGCACAGATTTCTATATTTGAAAAATAGTTTAAAATACTTCAAAACTACATGAGTATAAGCTTTAATTAAGTGTATCACCATAAACCTAAGGTCGTTTTTGTCTTCCTAAACGACACATCGACACAAATAGAGCTCCCTTGTTTAAACTGAGGTCATCTTATAAGATTATTTTCCAAAATCCAAGTGCAGAAATAGCAATCCTTTAGGGGACTTTATCTGAAAGTGTTAACCATGATAATAATGCTTGGTTCTGTTTTTTTTTATTGGCTCTACATTTCCTTATACTGTATCATTCCCTAGGTCACATCATGATTCATAATTATGGATTAAATATTACATGAAAACTATTCTTTTATTTTAAAATAAAGATATATATTATAAAAATTATTGCTAAACATTAAAGAATTTCAAATCTGTAAAGAAATGTTACATGATAGTTTTGTCATTCTCCCTTTGGGAAGAATGACAGCGAGTTTAAAAAACGTCGAGAATTAAATACATTATTGGTTGATTTAACTATGTTTTTTCTGAAAATGTAATCAGTATTATACATATTAAAACTTTCTACTTCTGAATTTTCCCAAGTGTGTGTGTTTATAATAAAAATTATATGAATTGTAATTTATTACACTAGATGGAGCTAATTTCAATTATACAAAACAAATACATAATTAGACGGTTATAAAATTGTCGTTCAGTCAACTGAAATATTGGCAAGTAAAATATTTTCAT
>CP092883.1:24764140-24811189 GCA_030710605.1 Cordylochernes scorpioides | reverse complement strand
ATTATCAATTTTTAACCTAAACATGAGAGAGAGGGATATTTGACAATTCTCTAAATATTTTTGACATTCAGTCTACAATCATAAGAGGGATTTTGATTTATGATTTATTGTTACAAGAGCACGAAGTCCAAAGGACTATTGTGCTGTGCTAGTATTATATATATATATATATATATGATTAATTATTTACACGATGGATTAGTATTGTTTTGTAAATTATTGTACAAATAGTTCTAAACTTAACAAAGTTCTCATAAGATAGGGTATATACACAAAGAGAATTTGGTAATGTTTCAAAGTATCTACATACAATTTGGTTAGTCAGAGGGCAAGATAAAAGAAGATGCTCTGGTGATTCAACATCTAAGCGGCATTCACATGTTGGATCATTGATAGCATTCAGCTTGAACAGGAAACTTAAGAAGGGGTCCTTTGCCAGTTAAGAATAAAGTAGTGAATTTATCCGAAGAAATGAAATTTGGGACAGCAATTGGAAAGAATTTCTTGAACAGTTCATTAGATGAGAAAGATAAAACTTAAATTTTAGATCCAGATATAGTTTGTTTAATTCTTTTTGAAGGGGTTTTTTGAGTGTTCGATCTGTGAGAGAATTTGTCATATTATACTTTGTTTGTAATAATTCAAGATAATCGGACAGTAAAGGGGTTTTCGCTAGTATATGTGTGATGTAAGAAGATGAAGTCCTTTAAGCATGAATGCATCTAATAAGAATTTGATATTGTATATAATTCAACTTGGATCTTTTTGCTGCAGTGATAAAAGGAAACCAAATATTTGATGCATAGCTTATTGTAGAGCGTATCATAGCTTTATATAGGATCAATCTACGCCGAGTATCAATGCCCCAAGTACGTGCACATAATGAGAATAATATATTCTTAAGTTTCGTAGCTTTCATAATTATATTGTCAACATGTGTTCCAAATTATAATTGTACCAAATAATATTTGAATAAAAACATTCAATCGGGTAAAACACGGGCGTTGCCCGGGTCATTCGGCTAGTATATATATAAATATGTGGCAATATAATAAGGTGGGGAATGAGAAATAAGGACACCACAAGTTTGGAGGAGGAACACAGGCAACCAGAGAGAGAGACGGGCCCGGCACAGCCGGGCGGCCGTTCGTGTCGCACCCAATCTCCCAACTGTCTTCATAGTCCCGAGGTTCCAAGTAACGGGCCCCAGTGGTCGCCCCTTGGAATGTCGCTGATGTCTAAAGTGACCGGACTTTATCCTCCCGTCTCTCGCTGGGTCGACTGTAGGTTTGCTGTATTAAACCAGGAAGAGTATATATTATGACATATATATATATTTTCAAAGAGAAATAGCGACATTTCTAACTTTGAGGATGAGGTATGGAAAGGTGAAACATGAAGAGTAATGGCGAACGGAAAAATAAAAAGTGTCCAGGGGCGGGAATTGAACCCACACCCTTCAGCTTACCGGGCAGGTGCCTTGTCCACTCGGCTACCCTGGACGTATTTTTCCGTTCGTAACTAAAACTTAAAGTAACATTTGAAATACAATACAACGCGGCTGATGATTGTAAAACGAAAATTGAAATTATACCGCGAATGTTTCTTTTATAAAAATCGAAATTTATTTTCAAAGAGAAATAGCGACATTTCTAACTTTGAGGATGAGGTATGGAAAGGTGAAACATGAAGAGTAATGGCGAACGGAAAAATAAAAAGTGTCCAGGGGCGGGAATCGAACCCACACCTTCTGCTTACCGGGCAGGTGCCTTGTCCACTCGGCTACCCTGGACGTATTTTTCCGTTCGTAACTAAAACTTAAAGTAACATTTAAAATACAATATAACGCGGCTGATGATTGTAAAACGAAAATTGAAATTATACCGCGAATGTTTCTTTTATAAAAATCGAAATTTATTTTCAAAGAGAAATAGCGACATTTCTAACTTTGAGGATGAGGTATGGAAAGGTGAAACATGAAGAGTAATGGCGAACGGAAAAATAAAAAGTGTCCAGGGGCGGGAATCGAACCCACACCCTTCTGCTTACCGCGCAGGTGCCTTGTCCACTCGGCTACCCTGGACGTATTTTTCCGTTCGTAACTAAAACTTAAAGTAACATTTAAAATACAATATAACGAGGCTGATGATTGTAAAACGAAAATTGAAATTATACCGCGAATGTTTCTTTTATAAAAATCGAAATTTATTTTCAAAGAGAAATAGCGACATTTCTAACTTTGAGGATGAGGTATGGAAAGGTGAAACATGAAGAGTATTGGCGAACGGAAAAATAAAAAGTGTCCAGGGGCGGGATTCGAACCCACACCCTTCTGCTTACCGGGCAGGTGCCTTGTCCACTCGGCTACCCTGGACGTATTTTTCCGTTCGTAACTAAAACTTAAAGTAACATTTAAAATACAATATAACGCGGCTGATGATTGTGAATAAAATAACAATTCCACCTATGTATGTTGAGTTACAGTCGTGGAAGCCTTGTGAGAAATAACATGAGATTGTTGGTCGGAACGTGTTTTTACAATGGATCTGGTAATGGGATTTCTAGGTATTCGGTCTAATGAAGTGTGGTCAGAAAAGATAATGTTCTTGCTGGATATTATAATTGAGAGTGAGTGAACCATTGGATTATACTCGATGGAGTAGAGTATTACACGGGTAGTTCGATTTTCTGTTATTTTGGAGTGGGTGAGACTGTGTTTTAGGTTAAGCAGCGTGGAGAGCCTCCGAATACGAGGTGTGTTCAAAAAGTATCGCGACTTTTGAATATTCGTGGGTTACGTATATTCGAATTTCGATCTTTTTGTGGCTTTATGTTGGTACTCATGTCTCTCACTTATGCCGACAAGCTCGGCCATTTTGAATGTTCACTTAATTTTTGACAGCTGCTTTGCTTGCAGGTGTTTTGGATCGTCTTCGATTTTTACCTATTAAAAAAATGGATCAAAGAACCTGTATCAAATTTTGTGTGAAAAAACGAAATTAAGTACGCGGATGCATTCCGAATGCTGACTGTGGCATACGGAGAAGCTACCTTGAACCGAAGCACCGTTTATCGGTGGCACAAAATGTTCTCAGAAGGCCGAGAAGATGTGAACGACAAAGAGCGTGCCGACGCCCGAGCACTTCAACAACAGACGAAAAAATTAATGAAGTGGAGAAAATGATATTGGCCAATCGTCGAATCACCGTTAGAGAAGTTGCTGAGGACCTAAACATATCGATTGGCTTGTGCCATTCGATTTTTTATCAATGATTTGGGCATGAGACGGGTCGCCGCGAAATTCGTACTAAAATTGCTCAATTGCGACCAAAAACAGCATCGCATGAACATTGCTAATGAGATGTTGGACTCGGTCCGCGACGACCTAAATTTGCTCCAGAGGTTCATAACTGGTGACGAAGCGTGGGTTTATGGTTATGACGTGGAAACCAAAGCTCAATCATCTCAATGGAAGCTGTCGCACGAACCAAGACCGAAAAAAGCGCGCCAAATTCGGTCGAATCTGAAAGTTTTGCTGACAGTTTTCTTCGATTGCATGGGTGTGGTGCATCATGAGTTCTTGCCACAGGGTAGAACGGTCAATAAGGAATATTACCTGCAAGTTATGCACAATTTGCGCGAAGCAATCCGCCAGAAACGCCCGGATTTTTAGAAGAACAAAAATTGGCTTTTGCACCACGATAACGCCCCTGCTCACACATCGTTGCTTGTGCGCGACCTTTTGGCCAAAAACAACGCTCTAATGATGCCGCAGCCACCGTATTCCCCAGATCTGGCCCCCTGTGACTTTTTCTTGTTCCCTAAACTGAAGAGACTCATGAAAGGACGAGGTTACGCTACGCTTGACGAGATAAAGACGGCATCGAAGGAGGAGCTGAAAAAGATTTTTAAAAAAATGATTTTTTTGAAGTGCTTCGAAGATTGGAAAAAACCGTTGGCACAAGTGCATAATATCTCATGGGGATTACTTTGAAGGGGACAAAATAGGTATTCATAAAAAAATAAATAATTTTTGAAAAAACACACAAGTCGCGATACTTTTTGAACACACCTCGTATTTGGATTAGAGTATTCTTTCCTAGTATTTTGACTCTAGGGTGGAGTTATGTGTGTATTATTTTGTAAGAGTCTTAAAAATTGCGATCTTGTGTCTTGTTGAATTGTGGAAATCGAAATGGTGGTGGAACGGCTTTTTGATTTTTAAAATAAGAAAAATATATATATATATTTAGAGATATATTTTTCTCAAAGCATATAATATAAAATTGATCGATAAAACATTATTGAATTTTAAGCCTATAATGAATTGCTATATGAAAGGTTTTACATATTAAAACTTTCTGCTTTTGAATTTTTCCCTGGAGTCGATAATCTTAAATGATATCAGTTGTAACATATTACACTAGGTGGAGCTGATCTCACATACACAAAACAAATACATTATTAGACGGTTACAAAATTGGTATTTAATCAATTGAGATATTTGCAAGTATAACATTTTTATGACCTCTTGTATTTGATTAATATTTGAAAATATTAGCTATGTCAAAACAATTTTATTTTCAAAAAATATCTTGATAATTTAATGTAGAAATATAGTGTTATGTATTTCATGAATAAATTTTATCAAGTCTACATTTCTAAATTTGAAAAATAGTTTCAAATACTTCAAGTATAAGCTTTAATTAAGTGTATTATCATAAGACTAAAGGCGATTTTGTTTTACTGAACCACACACCACACAAGGACTCTAAAATAAATTCTTTGTTAGAACTAAGGTCATCTAAGAAGATTCTTCACAAAATCCCAAATGCAGAAAAAATCTGTTAGAGCCTATTGGGGACATCATCTGGAAAGGTTAACCATCATAATTGTATGATGCATCAGCGCGCCATCTGTTATAATATTTGAAACTATTTAGACGCGTATGATTCTTTTGAAAATTAAACAGTTTCTACTTCTCTTACTGAGCCAGACCCTCCCTTTATTTTTTCAATTACAGTAAGGGAAGTAGAAATTGTTTAATTTTCAAAAGAATCATACGCGTATAATAAAGAGTCAAATATGAATGATAATATTGCTTGGTTCTTTTTTTTTTTGTATTGCTTCTACAGTTCCTTATACTGTATCATTACCTAGGTCAAATCATGAATTATAATAAAGGATTACAAATTAGGTGAGGCCTATGCTTTTATTGTGAAATAACACAAAAAGTTGAGAGATATTATAGATAAATCTTCTTATTCGGATTCAAAGAAAGATGGTATGACACTGAGTAGCTATTAGGTTGCTAAATATATACTACTATGTACTAATCTCACATGAAATATGCAAATATGTAACAAAAATATTATATTTATTGATGTTCCATTAGTGTATAATTAATATTTAGTTGATATATATATACTCAAATATAGATGGACTAGCCGAATGACCCGGGCAACGCCTGGGTTTACCCGATTAAATGCTTTTATTTAAATACTATTCGTTACAATTATAAATTGGTGCCGTGGATGTCATTCTTGTATAATATATAAATGAGTTTTAAAAATTGTAAAAAAAAAAAATGCATCGGCCGGGAATCGAACACGGGCCGCCCGAGTGGCAGACGAGCATTTTACCACTGAATCATCGATGCTTATGAGAAATGCCATATTTGAATATTTATTCCATTTACAAAAGCAAACTGTGACAGAATTAAGAATTGATTGATGACTCTGATACTTGTATATTTTAATATATTTGTTGCGACGGCACTTTGGTTTCAGCGAGCCGCGGGCGTCAACTTCACTACGCATGCGCGCGGGACGTCATCAGAGACGCTGGGATCTAGCGGTGAACAAGAAGGCTTAAGCTGGCGGCCGTTATTTAAACCGTTGCTTCTTTTCTCTTTATAATGTCTTGCTTTAAATAAATTAATTTTAATTAAAATTTTATCAGCAGCCTTTCCACAAGCCACACCAACACAGCACATCAACAGTCATCCTACAAAATTGGTGAGCCGGACGTGATGCAAAAGTTATTTTAATCACACTTCTATATATTTTTTATTTCATCCACGAAACTTTCAACAGCCCCAGAATGCAAGACGCAACTACGGAACATCCGGAAGGGCCAACATCCACGGCACCCTCCCAAATATCAAGATTGGCTTTCCGTGCACCACCATTCTGGCCCAACAACGTTGAACTGTGGATAAGCCAGCTAGAAGCCGCTTTCGGTCTAGCCGAGATCTCCCGCGACGAAACTAAATTCCAAGCAACGGTGAGGAGCCTAGACCAGCCAACCCTTACTTACGTCGCGGACATCGTAACGGCCCCCCCACCCTCTGGTAAATACCCATGAGTGAATATATGGCGTTTATTATGGATAAAATTGATACATTATATCGGTTGGGATTTCTATATGCCTATTATTTGATTAAGAATTCTTAATTGAATTCTAGACAATTCCTGTTAGATTGTAGGAATCAAATTGTAGATAGGATGCTTTTATACCTTTAGAAATGAACTGTAGTGTGATATTATTCTCAAAGGATATAGTATGAAAATGATTCCTAAACATTAAAGAATTTTAAGTTCATAAATATATTTATATGATAGTTTTGTCATTTCCTTGAGAAGATGAGAGTGAGTTACTGGAACGTTGAGAATTAAATACATTATTGACTGATGTAGTTATATTTTTTCCGAAAAAGTTATAGGTATTATACATATCAAAACTCTATACTTTTAATTTTTCCAGTTATGTGTGTTTTTAATAAAGAATAATATCAATTGTACATTATTACACTAGGTGGAGCTTATATTACTTACACAAAACAAATACATTAGTAGACGGTTAAAAAATTGATGTTCTATTGTTGTGTAAACTGAAATATTGGCGACTAAAATATATTTATGATCTATGTTTACTTCTTATTTTAAAAAATATTAGCTATGTCAAATCAATTTTATTCAGAAAGAATATGTTTTTAATTCAGTTAAAAATATCTGCTTTATTAATACGATAATAATTTATCGGGTCTCCACACAAATTATATATTTTAAAAATAGGTTAAGCAGTCTCCAACTTCTACCCACCATGATTACCATGACCTGTACCACGTGTACTAGGGATAAGCAAAAAGATATAATAGGTTCAGATACCTCAAGAATAAGCTTTACCTAAGAGAATTATCATATAACCAACATTGTTTATATCATCTTGATTTATAAAAATATTATCTAGGTCAAATCAATTTTATTCTCGAAAAAAAGGTTTATTAATGGTTTCAAAATATATTTTTCCTTTCGATAATTTATCGAGTCTCCACACAAAGTTCTATATTTTAAAAATAGGTTCAGATACCTCGAAAATTATCTCAAGAGATTTAACACAAACCTATTCTGTTTATATCATCTTGAGCCACATATTGACTAGATAGGAACTTCTTTGTCAAAATTGACAGGTCATTTAAGAGTAAAAATATTCTTTAAAAAAACAAAGTGCAAAATGATCTGATTATAGCTTTTAGTGCAACTCTTCTGAAAGACTTAACCATGATAAGAGTATCTTGTTCTGTACTTGGTTCTAACATTGATTATACCGTATCATAATTCTGAGTCATATCACGAATCATGATAAAATAATTAAAAATACATGAGGCCTATTTTCTTCAATTGTAAACAAATACAAACAAGTCGAGAAAACGGAGGAGTCTCTGAAAATGGTATGACACTGAGAAACCTTTAGATTGTGAAAATAATATACTACTAGGTACTAATCTAAGTAGAAATATGTAAATAGGTGACATAAATATTATATTTATTGAGATGTCATTGATTGTCATAATTTATTAAATATTGAAATAGATGGAAATTTACGGTAATTTAAGGGAAATAATCTTGCATTTTACATTCCTTGACAGAACTCAAGGAAGTTTTTGCATGGAAATATAGGATTCAGAAAAAAACTCAGAAAAATATTTGGTTCACAGTTACCTTTATTTAAGAAACACGAGATAACCAAGTATGAACAAAATGGCTTCAGTCTCCCTAGTGTGGTATTATATATATACTCAAAAGATATAGCATAAAAATGATTGTTAATCATTATAGAATTTCAAGACTATAAAGAATTGTTTATTAATAAGTATTATACATATTTTAAAACATTATATTTTTTAAATTTACCCTATGTTTATGTTATCTATAATCATTGCTGATATCAGTTGTAACTTATCACACTAGGTGGAGCTGATGTCACTTATACAAAACAAATACATTATTAGACCTTTATAAAATTGGTGTTTAATCAATTGAGATATTGGCAAGTATAACATTTTTATGACCTCTTATATTTATTTATAATTTGAAAATATTAACTACGTCAAATTAATTTATTTTCAAAAAATAGGTTCATAATTCAGTGTAAAAATGTGAAGGTGGTACCTCTATTTGCGTTTAATTTATCAGGCACAGATTTCTATATTTGAAAAATAGTTTAAAATACTTCAAAACTTCATGAGTATAAGCTTTAATTAAGTGTATCACCATAAACCTAAGGTCGTTTTTGTCTTCCTAAACGACACATCGACACAAATAGAGCTCCCTTGTTTAAACTGAGGTCATCTTAGAAGATTATTTTCCAAAATCCAAGTGCAGAAATAGCTATCCTTTAGGGGACTTTATCTGAAAGTGTTAACCATGATAATAATGCTTGGTTATGTTTTTTATTGGCTCTACATTTTCTTATACTGTATCATTCCCTAGGTCACATCATGATTCATAATAATGGATTAAATATTACATGAAAACTATTCTTTTATTTTAAAATGAAGATATATATTATAAAAATGGTTGCTAACATCAAAGAATATCAAATCTGTACAGAAATGTTACAATATAGTTTTGTCATTCTCCCTTGGGAAGAATGACAGCGAGTTTAAAAAACGTCGAGAATTAAATACATTATTGGTTGATTTAACTATGTTTTTTTCTGAAAATGTAATCAGTATTATACATATTAAAACTTTCTACTTTTGAATATTTCTAGTTGTGTGTGTTTATAATAAAAAAATAATATGAATTGTAATTTATTACACTAGGTGGAGCTGATTTCACTTATACAAAACAAAAACATTATTAGACGGTTATAAAATTGTCGTTTAGTCAACTGAAATATTGGCAAGTAAAATATTTTCATGATCTCATATTTACTTCTTATTTGAAAAATTATTAGCTATGTCAAATCAATTTTATTCTCGAAAAATATATGTTTTTTAATGATTTTAAATAATAATTTTCTTTTAAAATATGATCGCTAATTTATCTAGTCTCCACACAAATTTCTATATTTTAAAAATAGATTCAGCTTCCTGAGCCACATACTGACTAGATCGGAACTTCTTTGTCAAAAATGACAGATCATTTAAGAGTAAGATTATTTAAAAATAAGCAAAGGGCAGAATGATCTGTTTATAACTTTTATGGCGACTCCTCTAAAATAAGTGGGATATTTTCTTGTGTAAGGTATTAAATACTAGATTTAATTTTTTAATTCTACATTTTATTGTATAGTAATGAGTGTATGCTCTTTTTAGTCCTTATTATACAAAATAACAATGGAAGAATCTCTAACAACTCTTCGAAAATAGAATCAAGAACCAATGAAAGTGTAGAGGAGGGAAATCATTGTAGAATTCTGCTATCAGCTGGACAGTTCTACGAAGCAAGAGCTTCTAGGGACATAACATAGATGCTACGTATCCTCTAGCCTTGCCTCATGCTGCAAGTACTGCCGCTTCAAAAATTTCAGACCTGTATATGTGGACGAGGCCTGAACAAAGAGTAAATCAGGATAGAGTCTTTGGAAAAAGCTAGAATTCACGCACACAACTTTATTAATATCACTCTGGTCTTATACAGATTCAACACAGAAAGGAAGCATAGAAGTAGCTCCTATACTCCAGGCAGAGCAGAACCAAAAAAATAGCCTCAAAGGTCTGATGCATGTCCATTGGCCACATATTCCACCGTGTATATGTCTAGGGTTTCGTATCACTGAAAACATTAGTATGGAATCAGCCGCGTTCTAATCTTCGATTTCCTTATCCGAATAAATCACGACAATCAGCAAGTCCATTATTTTCCTTCGAAGGTTTTGACTGCGGTTTTGTAAAAATTCATATGAAAAAGAAGAGACTTGATCAAAAGTCAATATATTCATGGTTATATATTTGTTTTCTCTATCCGATTGACAATTATCCAGTTAAGGTTTCCCGTAGTCTAACATTTGAATTGATTTCAAGATTGTTATTGAGCTAATAATACAATAACATTTTAGAGCTTTTTTTAAAATCTTATTCCCGATCAATTAACTTTATATTTTTGATATAAAATTGAATCTAATATATTTAGAAGCAGACACAATTCTTTATTTCACTGAGCAATTAATTATTAGCTGAAACATCCCAGAATTTATATCAATAATTTGATATTAAATATTGGATATATATTACTTACGAATGGAAAAATATGTCCAGGGTAGCCTAATGGTTTTGGCATCTGCCTAAGTGGAACACTGTGGGTTCGTTTCCCATTCCTGGACACTTTTAATTTTCCGTTTATCATTACTCGTTAGAATTCATCCTCTCATACTTCATGACTAAGGTTAGAAATAATCGTTATTTATCCCTAAAATGGGTTTAGATTTTTCGTTCAAAAGAAACACATGTAGGATATTTTCAAATGTCGTTCTATGGTCATGGGCCGCATTATATTGTATTATGTATTAAATTATACCAATAGACCAATAAAGTCACTGACAAAAATATTAAACAGCCACTTAGGTCCTAAAATGTATGATTTTTATTTGGTGTTTGTGTTAAATGCTGAATGCTTCATATTTATAAAAAAATAATAATAATAAAATAGGAAGTGAAGAAAAAGCAATTTCTTGTCGTGTAGCTAAAGTTGGCTTGTTGTTGGATTTAATTTCCAAGCTTATTATTATTGAGATTACCTTTTTATTGATATTTGACCACTCTGATTTTGTTGATTGTTCGATAGCACATATATAATTTTGATTGCTGTATTTCCCATTATTTTTTCTTTCTATTATGTTATAATTGTAATATTTGTATATTTAAATAAAATCATTAATTAAAAAAAACTCCTTCATTAACTAAAAACTCCTTCACTTGTGCTATCTTTCGGAAATTTAATTTATTAAATTACTAATCAAGAAATGGTATTCAACAAATTATGGAATAAAATTAAAAATCAACTATTAGTTGGTATTTATTCCGACAGATGGCGTAAGCCATCAGCAACTTTCTTTTGCACGATCGGGAGATGCCTTTTTACTAATTTATCCACCTGTTCTCAGTAAAATTTAACTTTTAAACTATTTTTTTAATAAGAAGTGTTAAAAATAGAATAACTACACGAAACTATGCGTTGACGAAAAGTTTTTTTAAGCTCGTTATTCTAAAAAAAAGGATTTTTAGAATTTGCATTTTTATCATGATATATTTTTCGAGGTTTCTTAAAAATTCACTGAAATTATTAAGGAGTGAGTTTTAATCAAATTGGCCAATATATTTTTACGTACGAACTTGAAAAGTATCTCTTGAATTCAACCGTTGAATTATACCCTTGCTGCCATCTATTATCAACTTTTGAAACTATTTATGCCAATTTTCCATTTTTTCAATATTAAAATGGATTTTAGAGTCGAAACAATTAAATTCACATTTTTTTTTGTATTTTAGAATACTATTTTTCTTGATTTTTAAACTTTAACTATTAATTTTAATTTTAAGAATAAATTTTATTTCCTCATTAATGAGTTTAAAATCAATTAAAAATGATATTAACAAAATATAAATTTGGCGAAACACACTTATGCACAAAACTCAAGCAAGCTTCATATTTTAAGCATAAACCACTTTTTTTATTTGCCTATATAACAACGGATCTTCTCATAATGTAAATTCGAACCATCTTTTTTTGAAATAATATAATAAAATATAAAAGAAATGTAATCATCAAAGCACGGAGGTTTTTTTAAACATAAAAAAAACCTTTATTATCCTTACTGCGATGAAAATATATTGGGAGGGCTTGTCTCATCAGTGGTGAACCCTCTTAGCGGTTTCGCTAATTTACTTTACCAGTCCGCTTTTTAGAACTCTAATCATCGCAGTAAGGACAGTAAACGTTTTTTCATGTTTAAAAGAAACATTCGTCTGTGAGGCTTCCATTTATTATATATAGATTGCATGTTATCGCCTTATAATTAATTATACCTAACTGGCCTTGTACTTATTGTTTGCGGAAGAGCATTGCTCTATGCAAATATTTATATGTAATTCTACTGTCCTGAAAGCTTATGTCCATATTTGGTTGAATACCATTTCTAAGATTTCAACCTTCAGTATAGTTGTAAGAGAATCAGAGGCTGGATCTCAGAAAGTATTGTTTAATTAACAATAATATTATATTAAGATGACAAGGAACAAAGAGAGTCAAAAAAGGCAAGCGTAGGGGCAGACAACAAAAGCAAGCTAAAAATTCTACAGGTACAGTTGGTCGGAGTGGCGCCAGGTCACGTGATGTCTTGTAGGAAGGTGTCGTTGCTAGGCAACAGCTGATGTGCGAAGTTACTCTCCAACAATAGTATATATAAACAGAATTGTTTAATACATTATTAGAGCTCTAAGAAGCGGTGTGGTAGATTAAATTGGCGAACTGTTAAGAAACTAGAGAATATATATGTGATAATATGTATATAGGATTATGCAACCCCACCACAAGCTATGTATAATGTATCGTCTGAAGCTTTAATAAAGGTTAGGCCTCGCGAGATGGGAAAGAACAAAGTACAGGATTGGACCATCCAGGAGGTAAAGGTCACTGCCCTGGACCCATAAAACTTAAGTTCAAAGGCCTTCTTCTTCCTGCAGGATTTCAATCATGGCGACAATGGAGGTACTGAGCCAATCACCTTTAAGCATGACAAATTGACAACCAATCACCTTCAAGCATGACAAATTGATAGCGAATCATCAGAGAGCACGTGGAAGGATCTCAACCAATGAGAAGTCGAGAGAGTCGATGACGATTATCTCGGACAAGAAACAGAAAGAAGGTGGGTGACCGTGCTATGAGATAGGTGTGCTCAACATAGGCTCCAACCAAGGTAGTGTGTACGCTCCACCATGTGAAAGGCCAGCTACCTCCTCCTATCTCATTCTTCTCCCACTCGCAAAAGTCCTTTTCTACCCCATCCAGGTGTGTTCGTTCTTCCCCTGTTGAACCTATCATCCTACCAAGACTGCGTCAACCACTAATTCAACCCCATATCCACCCAACCACACAATTCGACAGGATTCGACATATATATATATATATATATATATATATATATATATATATATATATATATGTTATATGAAGGTATTATTTAAAATGTTATATTAAAATATCTTATTTGAAATTATGTTATATTAAGGTATTGTGTTTTATTAAAAAATATATTTCATAGATTCAGATACTCTGTTAAATCGACCGCCAGAGGTCATGCTTCCCATATAAAATCTCGTTGTGGGTCTTTCCCGTTGGCCGGCTCAAAACTTTGTACATTATGTAAATAATATCTTGTTTTCCTTGTTTACTCGCCTTAAGCCAGGCAGCACTTTTATCAAACCATGTTTTTTATATATTCCATAAGTTCAATTAAATCTATTTTGATAACTGATTTTATTTAATCATTGCCACGACTTCTCAACATATATCTATTCTCAAAATAATCAGCATCAAGTATTAATTCTATATAGCTCTAATAATCAAAATACAACAGAAATCTAATTATGTTATATATATATATGGTAATTTAAACCAACAACCCCATACTGTGTATATAACTTATAATAAGATTGTCATGTTGTATATAGAAACACATCTATAAATAATTATGCGCATGATTAATCTGTGTCATTGCATCGCCCTATGTAATGTAATTTGTACAAAGTGGATAAATAAATAAAATCTGTAATAGATTTAAGAATTGAGCTAAAGCAGAGATCGAGCATAGTATTGCCAAAACAACAAAGTCTAAAGATGGAAGTCATAAATCAGGTCGATTTACAATTCCCACAAACAAGGCCACCCACACTGTCACATGTGGTGGAATGCAGAGACCCCTCTCACACCTGGACAGGTAAAGGCGCGCTTTCTCAAACGCCCCTGTCACATAAGGTCGCCCCGTCTTTAACCTATAAATACATCACCTTACAGTGACTTGACAGCTCAGTATAGTTCAGTCAGTTTAGTTTAGTTCGCCCTTAGTGCGGCATCTGTGCGAGCCCCCCGTCGGTCGTACCTCAGATTCTCCTCATCCATCATGTAGACGAGTAAGAACTCTTCTATCTCCATCTTTTCGCTCCTAGCTCAACTTTTATCTATTAACGGAACTTTCTTAGTGCAACTGTGCCTTCGTTTTTTGTGTATGGATATCCCCAAGCTTTTCCACTCTGCCTCGACCACGACTGCCTGTATTTTGTGAGAACTTTTAAAGGTCTTCCAAGGTGCAGAGAGGTACTGGAAAACTCTACATCCTGACTGTTCCTCTTGGTCAACACTCTTCACAAGGCTTACCAGAACTTCAACTTATTTCAGTAGTCGACATCAAACTCAACATCTTATTACATATATATATAATGTAATATATATATATATATATATAATGAGATATTTTATATAATAGTTTGTTGTATTCGCCTAAATTTTAGCTATTGAAAAACGTCATAGTCCGAAAGCTCGCCAAAGTTTTATCACATAAATAAAGAATCTCCTCACCGTTATATTTTATTCCTTCTTTGAAATTATACCCGGCGATTCCTCTTCTTGTAAAATTTTATGACTTCATATTGTTATTCACTATTTAAAAATAAAGGTTATGTCAGATATATTTATTTTCAAAGTATATATTTCATTATTGTCTCCAAAATATATGGGGTTTTTATAATAATAATAATTAATCAATCTCATACAAATTTATCAATTTGGAAAAGAGGTGATACCTCGAATATAAGTTTTAAATGAATGTAATACCATAAATCCGGATTCAGTTTTGTGTACATGGAAATACATCCTGTGTAAGATGAGATTTCTTAATAAACCTTGTTAATTCTAGAATAATTGAAAATCAACGAGAATAGTTGATATTTATTCCGATAGATGGTGCAAGCCATCAGCAACTTTCAGTTTCACGATATGGAGATACCTTTTTTAATTTATGCACCTTATCCCAGTACAATATCACATTTGTACTATTTTTCACATTGTGTAGCGGTCTCATGCAATTCTGGCCTTAACTACCCGTTTCATGATTTTCCAGGATGCCTGAATGACCTGATTTAGGGGTACTTTGAGGTATTTTCTTCATATTCATATTTTTCATGCCAGCTAGTTCTCTACCTTGTCACATCTTTGCACCCTTGCTCTAGCCATGGATCTTGCCAAGAAGAAGCGGAAGAAAGCACACAAGCCCATCGTGGACGTCGCTGCCCTGGAGAAGGAGGACGAAATGGTGATCTCCCGCAACCACCACATCCTGCGCTCCATTGGCCATCCCTCCCTCAAGACCTTGCATGAGGACCTAATCAGCTTCATCGCGATGCGAACTAAGCTGATCAAGGCCCTCCTTGCTGAAGTGTAGAACCTCACTGGCACCCTCGATGCCTTCGCGGAGCTAGACGAAGTTATGGAGGCCAACAAGCCCCAGACTGCCTGCCACAGCACCCAAACCAGCCCAATTCCTTCCTGCAAGGACACCTGCTCCCAGACTGACCCAGTCAAGCCCGCCACCCCTGCTCCTGCTGCTCTCCCAGCCAAGAAGCCTGCCCCCACGTTGCCTGCAAAGAGGACAAATCTGCAAGGTCCTTCCAAGCCTGCGCCTTCCCGCGTCTCCAGCCTGCGGCCGCCCGAGTGACCCTCCATGGAGAAAAATCGGCGGCCCACACAGTGGTCATCTTAGATGACCCACAGACTGACCCAAGGGAGATTCTCAAAGCTATCCGCGCTGCCCACACTCTCCCCCAAGGCGTCTGGGCCTCCCTGCGCACTAAGGGGAAGCTGGTTCTCCAATCCAGTAACCCTGACACCATCCCTGCAGTGACAACCTCCATGGCCAACAATCTGGATGGAATGAAGGTGCGCCAGCAGAAGGAGATCCTGCCGCGCATCTGCCTCTTCAAAGTGGATGAGGAGACATCCAATTCCACCATTGAGGAGACGCTCCTGGAAACACCTGCTGTTAGACAACACCCTGGGGGACAAGGGAATGCGCCTGGTGCACCGTTCTGCACCCAGAAACGAGACCTGCATCGCCTTCATCGAGGTGGACCTCAAGACCTTCAGGGCCCTGGGCGTGCGCGGGAGGATCGTGGTGGATGGAGTAATCCTCAACTTCAAGGAGTCCATCCGCGTCTGCTTCCGCTTTTGTGGCTTCGGCCACAACTCTGCACAATGCACCAGAGCTCCTAAGTGCATCCACTGCGGGGAAGACGGCCATGAAGGCCGTGCCTGCCCATCCATTGCCGACCAGCGCACCTTTAAGTGTGCCAACCTCTTTGTCAAGGGCCTTCCTGACAAGCACGAGGCGAGAGCCTCAAGCTGGCCTATCCTGAAGTCTAGGGCCCTCAAGTTCTAGGCTTCAAGGACCTTTTGCCTCCATTATCCATCTGCCACTTCTACTGGATTCCAGGCCTAACCAAGACTCCTGCCTCACTGCACCCTGGCGCTGTTCCCCTGCTTGCCCAACGTTTCCTCCACCGCTGCGAGACATCTCCTGCCGCCAGATCCTAGGATCCCTTGCCACCTGACATCGCGTCTGCTGCCATGATGACGGGGCTAGAAGTCCATACCCAGACTTGGACAATTAGCCCGGAAGACA
This sequence comes from Cordylochernes scorpioides, assembly GCA_030710605.1. Classification (NCBI taxonomy): domain Eukaryota; kingdom Metazoa; phylum Arthropoda; class Arachnida; order Pseudoscorpiones; family Chernetidae; genus Cordylochernes; species Cordylochernes scorpioides. The sequence continues at coordinate 24,794,227 of CP092883.1, read as the reverse complement.
AGACATGACGTTGAGGTACAGCTTGCACCACGCTGATGAGGGCCAACAGCCCGAAACTCGTCCGTGGTTAGTTTTTCTTGATTAATCAAGAATGGGTATTTGGCCAATTCTGGAATAATTAAAAATCAACGAGAATAGTTGAAATTTATCCCGATAGATGGCGCAAGCCATCCGAAACTCTCAGTTGTACGATAAGAAGATACCTTTTTCTTAATTTTTAAAAACGTTTTTAAAAAACTACAAATATTTTCTCACAGAGTTTATTTTTATTTTTGAGAAATCGTCAATTGTGTGTGTGTTTTAATAAGGCCCGTTGAAGAGCGATTTTCGCTTGGAACCTTGCAATTTAGAAATAAAAGAAACTCATTGAGAAAATATGTGTAGTTTTGGAAAACATTGTTAGGTTATATAAAAGTAAAGAATGTTATTTTAAAAAAAAGAGTTCAGGATGATGCCATGCCTATCTACTGACTAATTGACCAACTGGCTATGGGCTTCTAGGCCCACAAATGGCCTCACCAAGCAGACAGTTCAAAGTGCATCATGGGAAGACGCCAGGAAAACTGAAAACCACCAACGCTATAACATAGTGTTACGTTATACTCAGATGCTGTTAGTAGTATTTGACTAATCAGGATGGCACAAAGATACACACGTGAGTTCGTAAGGATTCAGCAAAATTTATCGCTTTATTATACGTGGTATGGAACAGAAAGAGTACAATCAGTGGGATTTGCTTCAACCTCCCCTTGGCGACGTGGATGTAACTCTTGTAAAACGTTCCGCTCCACACTATACATGTCCAGTCTGGACTACACTGCCTTATAGGTCACTCCGATGTCAGTCTTTCCTGGCACCGTCTAACAGGGTCATTCACAGGCCCCGGAGGCAACTCCCTACGTCTTCTACTTGCCGCAGATGTGACCAGACTCTCGTCCACCCCCCTTCCCCCTCCCCCCACTCTGGAATGCCAGCGTTTATAAAAATGCACATATATGATAAACATATCATAAATTCTAATATAAAAAAATGGATATTCTAATGAAAAACTATAATTTCTTTTTGTTCACCATATGCTACAATCCATATGAAAAAAATATATCGTAACGGTCTTTATTCATGTTTTCTATCATACAAAACCATATTCTCTTACATTTAAAGAATATGAAGGATTTTGAAGTGTGTGTAAATAAAATTAAGTTTTTGTAGTGGTTCAAGTATTTGAAGAGAGAGAAAGAAGTAGAATCCGGGAGGCGATAGTTCAGAAAATATTGTTTGACGATCAAAATAGTTATCGTCAAACTTATGTAACTTTTTCTTTCCGATGGTGTGGATGGTTTTCTTGAGAATAATTGATATTTTTGTATTATTCATTATCGCGTGCGTGCAGGTTCAATGAAGTGTTTGGTATATTTCTTTAATTTGTTGACAATACCTCTCTGCTATGACGGTTTCGACAGAATTCAGTAAGTTAAATATCGCAGGCTATCATAGAGTATAAATTTTCCCCTACAAGTCACAATACGTTCGTACATCGGATCGTTATTTCAGCGTATAAATAGCGACGGCATGGCTACAAAATGTCGATATTTCGGTTTTTTATTTATTAAAAGTGAAATCCAGTTGTCGAGATTTTTCACCTTTGGAATTAACTTAAATGGCGAATATCTATTAATATATAAAGTTATCAGAGTCATCAAGCAACAATTCTTAATAATAAATTCTGTCACCGTTTGCTTTGTGAATGGAATAAATACCCAAATATGGCCATTTCTCATAACCATCGGTGGTTCAGTGGTATAATGCTCGCCTGCCACGCGGGCAGCCCGGGTTCGATTCCCGGCCGATGCATTTTTTTTTTTACAATTTTAAAACTCATTTATATTATACAAGAATGACATCCAGGGCGTCAATTTATAATTGTAACGAATAGTATTTGAATAAAAGCATTAAATCGGGTAAAACCCGGGCGTTGCCCGGGCCATTCGGCTAGTAGAGTATAAATTTCACCCTACCAGTCACCTACGTTCGTACATCGAATCGTTATTTCAGCGTATAAATAGCGACGGCATGGCTACAAAATGTCGATATTTTGGTTTTTCATTTAATAAAAGTGAAATCCAGTTGTCGAGATTTTTCACCTTTGGAATTAACTTAAATGGCGAATATGTATAGATGAATAAACGTTAAGTTCTTAGCAATCTCTTGGTTGGTTTTGTGGTTTGTTTTCTTCGATTTACTTCTTTAATCGATCACTGTCAACCACCGCCTAGGCCAGGCAAACTACGGCTCGCTCGCGGCTCTTTATATAGTTCCCATACGCAAATATTATTTATGCGAGTACTATTTATTATTGGCAATAAAACATTTTGTGGCTCTTTAAAAACTTAGAAATTTTGTAAATTGAAATGTTTGCCTCTTCCGACTCAAATGTTTGCCAACCCCTGGCCAAGCTGATATAAATAGAATTTTACTAACCACCTATGTGTAGTGCGTTTTGTAGTTTTCTTGTCTTCCCAATCTCTGATAAGAAATCGATTTATTTACTAAGTGTTTGTTTCCAAGATTGAACTCCTAAATCCAAATTATGAGGATTTAAAACACAATGAAATCAAACGAATATAGGATCACACACACACAGAACAAAAAAAGATATGATTAAAAAGTGATAGATAAATATACATTTTTAAAGAATATACTATATGAATATTTATAAATGCTATTTTTGTCGTGTCCCGCTGATGCACCTCAACCAGAGCCCAACTCTTGAACAATTATCATTTATTTCCAAACCAAAACTACTATAGAAAACAAGTCCAAAATAACAAGATTTACTGAGAGCTAACTGCCAAGGTCTGAACTTCTTAACTCCTAACTCTTGGCTATTTAACTGATTTACACAACCAATTTATAGCACCAATATGTAAAATCAGAACTATGCAAATTGTAAAACAACAAATATGTAAAGACACAACAATATTCAAATATCATCGCTTTAATATCTACAATATGAAATTGGTCATCATTAATGAACAAATTTTATTCAATTTAGCCATATTTATTTGATAAATGCTATATATATCTACTATTGATGAGCCTGGCCCCCCCTCTCTCTTTCTTTCTCTTTTGCCTATATTTGACGGGATGTCAATAAAGCTATGTTAAATGTCAATTGTCTCTCTCTTTTTCTCTCTCTCTGAATATTTTCCTCATAACATTATATGTAGAGTAATTAATAGAAATATATTCCATTAAAATATAAAATATATATCATAATTCTCGTTCACAGATGGCACACTAATATACATATTTGATTGGTACTTCACAGGCCATTTAGCCAAGTATTTACGGAAGAGAAATCTTCTATGCGATATACATTCATGAACAAAACTTGAAGAATTTTATCTTATATAGAACGTATTCGGAATTCAGACAATAACTCTGAAAGATACACTCGTAGACAAAACTTAAGGAAGTCGTGCCTTTCAACATGTATATTGGGATTCAGACAATAACTATGAAATATACACTCGTAGACAAACTTTAAGGAAGTTGTGCCTTTCAGATGTATATCGGGATTCAGACAATAACTCTGAAAGATACACTCGTAGACAAAACTTAAGGAAGTTGTACCTTTCAGCATGTATATCGGGATTGAGACAATAACTATGAAAGATACACTCGTAGACAAAACTTAAGGAAGTTGTACCTTTCAGCATGTATATCGGGATTGAGACAATAACTATGAAAGATACACTCGTAGACAAAACTTAAGGAAGTTGTACCTTTCAACATGTATATCGGGATTGAGACAATAACTATTAAAGATACACTCGTAGACACAAAGACACATCTTATGTGTAAGATAACCCACCAAATGTGTGAACAAAATTTACTTCCTGTCTTTTTCAAAATTTACTTCGTCTTAAAAAAAAAACAAATACGGGCGACATCGAAATATGAAAAGTTCAAAGTTTTCAAAGTGTCCATGAGTGTATATTGTCACTGTTCCTACACACTAACGTGAAGGGTTAAAATTAATATTCCGATTTCAGGTTTTGTCGCCAAATTCCGCATGTTCAAATCTCAACTACAAACAAACAATTTTAAATGGTTACATGTCGGTGTGTATGTTTTTATCTTCCATAAATTACAACGGCAACCTTATTAAACAAATTTTCCCAGAGGTACTCATATGATGAAATTACTTCTTTCTATAAAGCTCCTTTACCAAAATTTCACATTCAATAAACCTAAATCTCGGTCCAATTATAATTAATGAAATACGCCTAAACCTGTCGATAGCGCTCCCTCAAAATAGCGCCTGATTTTAAATACGTAGTACGATGCGATTTACATTTAAAAAAGACCTGTCTATAGCACCCCTTCTCTATAGCACCCTATTTTGGTGAGTCCCAAAAGGGGGCGCTATAGACAGGTTTAACTTAATTTATTTTAACTATATTTAACTATATTGGTCAATAGTAATTCTTTGTTAATGCTACGAAATTTTATTTTTCTTAATTAACATTATCCCTAGTACACGTGGTACAGACCATGATAATCATGGTGGGTAGAAGTTGGCAACTGCTTTTACTGTAAGTGTACCACATGTCTACACATGTGAAAAGCAGTTCGACTTTGCACTTACAAATGTGCCAAAGCCCTGTCTGTTTACTTGCACTCGCTGGTGGGTTGGAATTTCAAAAATCAGGGGTCATTGAAGCATTTTTCCCACCAATTAGAAATATGTGCCCAAAGCGGGATTCAATCCCTGTCGTAGCGGTCGAAAACCAAAGGTTTAGACCATCCTTCCATCTTGGATCAAAATATCATTCATTTTACAAATATTTCAGCTGGCTGAACGCCAACATTTATCAAGGTGTTATAACATATTAATGTGTGTCAACAACAAACTCAGCGCTACACATTGTTGACACACATTAAAATGCTATAATACCTTGATAAAGGTTGGCGTTCGACCAACTGAAATATTGGTAAAATAAATGATATTTTGATCCAATATATGCCTTTTCATTTAAATATTTATTTATGGATTGCTCTATTTTCAAAATGAAATGAAATATTTTATTTACCAAATAATTTCAACCTAAACCTATAGTGTGAATTATAAATCTAGTGGACAACATATCATGATGGTCAGAATTATCCAGATAATGGTGAGACTCCTTATCACACTCAAGTTTGATATTGGTATAATAATTCAACAATAAAATATTTTGACTATTAATTGATTTCATGATGCATTGGCGCGCCATCTGTTTTTAAAATCAAAACTATTATAGACGCGCGTAGGGGTTTTGTAAAAATGAAATAAATCCTACTTTTCTTACAGCAATGGAAAATTAATTAATGTGAGGGCCAGGCTCATCAGTGGTGAACCCTCCCAGCGGTTTCGCCAGTTTAATATACCAAACCGCTGTTATATTGCATTTTTGGAACTTTTTTCTATCAAAAGTCTAGCTACAGTATCACTATAAAAGGAAGTTCTAAAAATGCAATATAACAACGGTATGGTAGATTAAACTGGCGAAACCGCTGGGGGGTACACCACTGATGAGCCAGGCCCTCCCATTAATTTATCCATTGTACTAAGGACAGTATAAATTGTTTTATTTTAAAAAGAATCATACGTGTCTATAATAGTTTTGAATTTCATTAATTGATATGTTGATTCCATATATTACAAGAATAATGATACTACTACCTTTTATTCCCAAGGGAAAAGATATGACTATATCAACTAATTTTTTATTCAGTTACCGATATTTCAGTGATTCGCTGTCACCTTTCTAAGGGGAATGATTATTGTAGAACAACATTTGAAAATTATCCCGCATGTGTTTCCTTCGAACGAAAAATCGAAATTTATTTTAAGGATAAATAACGATATTTCTAACCTTAGGGATGAAGTATGAAAGGATAAATAGGAAAAATAATGATAAACGGAAAAATAAAGTGTCCAGGGGGGATGGGAATCGAACCCACAATGTTCCGCTTACCGGGCAGATGCCATGTCCACTAAGCTACCCTGGGCATATTTTTCCGTTCGTAAATAATATATAAAGTAATTAATAATACAATATAATGCGGCTTATGATCGTAAAACGACATTTGAAAATTATCCTGCATGTGTTTCTTTTGAAAGAAAAATCGAAATTTATTTTAAGGAGAAATAACGGTTATTTCTAACCTTAGAATGATTATTTGTAATATTTTTATATTCTATTATTTCTTATCCTATCTTATCCTTTTATTTATCACTTCACGAGCTTTAGCTAGCACGAGCTTAACTAATCGTTTATTTTTAATTATTCTTAAATTATCCAACTGATCCAAGTAAAAATTCACCTTTGTACTATTTTTCATATTGTTTGGCGTTCTCACGCCATTCCGGCTTAAATACCTGTTTCGTGTGTTTTCAGGATGCCCCAAAGACCATCCTTTTTGGTCGTCGGGGTACAGCTTGCACCACGCTGTCAAGGGCCAACAGCCCGAGACGCGTACGTGGTTAGCTTTTCTTGATTAATAACGAACGGTATTTGGTCAATTATGGAATAATTAATAATCAACCACTAGTTGATATTTATTCCCATAGATGGCGCAAGCCATCATCAACTTCCAGTTACACGATCAGGAAATGCCTTTTTTCTTAATTTATCTCCCTGATCCAAGTACAAATTACTTTTGTACTATTTTTCATTAAAATATACAGTTATCAGCGTCATAATCAATTCTTTCTTAATCAATTCTGTCAACGTTTGCTTTGTGAATGGAATAAATACCCAAATATGGCCATTTCTAATAACCATCGGTGGTTCAGTGGTAGAATGCTCGCCTGCCACGCGGGCGGCCCGGGTTCGATTCCCGGCCGATGCATTATTTTTTTACAATTTTTAAAACTCATTTATATATTATCTGGTTCAAATTCACATAAATAGGTACCGCTCAGCAAGAGCAACCTAGTTCATGATAATTGAACATTGAATAATATGTGAAGGTTATTCACATATTAAACAAATTTTAACGCGGGATTCAATCCCGGTTCATGACTGTCGGGAATCGAGGGGGTTACCCACTCGTCCACCGACTTATATTTCATTTATATATTATACAAGAATGACATCCACGGCGCCAATTTATAATTGTAACGAATAGTATTTGAATAAAAGCATTTAATCGGGTAAACCCCGGGCGTTTTCCGGGTCATTCGGCTAGTAAGTTAATAATGTCAGTAGATATTGAGAATTTTTACGACCTGACGAATAAAGTCAGCTTTTATTTGGTCATGTGATAAGCTTAGCACGTCTTCTCTATAGGAAAATAAATTAGGAGGCGATTTAATAAAGTAAATAAAATAAATAATTTGAAAATTGCTTGATTTCTTAGTTTTCATAAGTTTCTTACATTTATATTTTTCTATATTTTATATCAAGTATTCTATAAAATAGAATCAATATCTTAGGAAGAATATTAAGGTAAAAACCAAATTAATACACACCGCCATCTATTATCAACTTTTTAAACTATTTTTTGTGAAATTTCTAAGTCAATTAAATTTTCATTATTATACATTTCTATAACTTCCCCCTCTCTCGATATAAAAATATGTATATAAGAGAGATTTGAAAACATATTTTGAAATATATATTAGAGATATACCAATTTTTAAATATGTTTATATATAAAATAATTAAATTAATTATTTTTAATAAAATGTTTATGCCGATAAATATACATTGAAAATATAATTTAAGATTTTAATTACAAAATACATTTCATTACAAAATTGTTGTGTGTGTGTGGAGTTACTATATAAATAAAAGGTAAAATTCCCATTAGAAGGATTGTCATAAATAGTTACACTTTTCCTCAATAGATGGCGGGATAGGCATGTTTCTGTCTGAATTGAGAATAAACAAATTATATAGAGGATTATAAGCACAGGAAGCGCAATTATTTGAAACTGATTTTTAAAAAGTATGTTAAACTATAACATAATTTTATTAAAAAGTAAAAAAAATGTTTATTTTATAGCTTATTTATTTTTTATTTATTTATTTCAACACACAAACGCGATATCCCGGCTAGGGATAATTGCGTCGATTTACATTTTTTAAACAGAAACAGTTATAAAATTTTTACAAAAAAAAAGTAATCGAAATAAAAAGAGAAAATATATATATATATATATTAGGAACCTGAACCTTTCAGGTTTGAAAGAAAATCATGAATATATTTACAAAAATAGTTAAACTTATGATAATTACATTATTACATTTGAATACTAAATGAAAGGACGATTTGAGTCAAGTGCTTTATTTATTATATAGCATTAAGATATATTTTAAATTATATAGCAAATATCTTTTAAATAACTGATAATTTATATTATACATATATTTATACATATTGCCAGACACTTCTTTCTTTTGTATACAGTTCTTTTTTCTCGTTTTTTCTCTCTTTCTCATTGTTGACATCTATGACTATTCTATTCAAGACCTAAAGGTATTGTATAAATATATATAGGCAAATGTAAAGACATACATGTATGACAGCGCAAGTGTCCCAGGGGGGAAAAGCGCTTTAAATTGAAATAAAATAAAAATAAACTATTCCAATCTATTTTTATTTATAAATCAAAATGATGATTTGTATATTTAGTTTCAAATGTCTTTTTTGGAACTGAATTTTCTGCTGTTCGCTTGAGTGTTGTACTACTGTTTTAAAATAGTAATAATTACTGTTTTATATTGTAAATAAACCACAAATGGAAATAGAACTAGCACTAATTTTTGTCATTAACTTATTCTAAATACATTTATGGTCTTAAATAACAAGTGATTTATTTATTTATTTATTGTTACAAAAAGCACGAAGTCCAAAGGACTATTGTGCTGTGCCAGTATTATTTACATATATATGATTAATTATTTACACGATGGATTAGTAGTGTTTTGTAAATTATTGCACAAATAGTTCTAAACTTAACAAAGTTCTCATAAGATAGAGTATATATACAAAGATAATTTGGTAATGTTTCAAAGTATCTACATACAATTTGATTAGTCAGAGGACAAGTTAAAAGAAGATGCTCTGGTGATTCAACATCTAAGCGGCATTCACATGTTGGATCATTGATAACATTCAGTTTGAATAGGAAACATAAGAAGGGTCCTTTGCCTGTTAAGAATAAAGTAGTGAATTTATCAGAAGAAATGAAATTTGGGACAGCAATTGGAAAGAATTTCTTGAACAGTTCATTAGATTGAGAATGATAAAACTTAAATTTTAGATCCAGATATAGTTTATTTAATTCTTTTTCAAGGGTTTTTTTGAGTGTTCGATCTGTGAGAGAATTTGTCAATTATACTTTGTTTGTGATAATTCAAGATAATCGGACAGTAAAGGAGTTTTCGCTAGTATATGTGTGATGTAAGAAGATGAAGTCCCTATAAGCATGTGGATCTAATAAGAATTTGATATTGTTTAGAATTCAACTTAGATCTTTTTGCTGCAGTGATAAAAGGAAACCAAATAATTGATGCATAGCTTATTGTAGAGCGTATCATAGCTTTATATAAGATCAATCTACGCCGAGTATCAATGCCCCAAGTGCGTGCACATAATAAGAATACTATATTCTTAAGTTTCGTAGCTAAATAACAAGTGATAATTAGTTGAGATATAGATTCTGTTGACTTTTTGCTTAGATTTTAAAGATACTGATCCCGAGAAGATTAATCAAACATTATTGATTTACAAGAGAGCAAACAAAAGAATAACTTATTACGATAGTAAATAAAAAGAAACCTATCTACCTCTTATCGTTAGCGCCTATTTACTTGTGATCTTACACATATACTCTGTGGTAACAATTAATTAATAATACATATATTATATATATATACGCGAAACGCGTTCGTGGATGGCTTTTCTTGATTTATCAAGAAATTGGGTTGGCCAAATATCAGGGAACAGGCTAAATCAATGTTTAGTTGATTTCTGTTGCACCAGATGGCGCTCTGCCTTCTGTAAAGCACATGTGCTCCTGGTCAGGATATGCCATTTTTATTATTGATTTCAACACCTGATCTTTTTATCTTTTATTTTTTTCTTTCGTTTTTTCATATATATATATATAACAGATTATAAATATATCTTCCTATAATATTGATATTTCAAATATTAACTTAGGGTTAACAGAGAAAGAGGACGCATTTTTTTGATATGTTTTGAAGACACCTTTTCTCATCAATTTGATTTTTCTCCAACTCAAAAATAAGTGGAGAATAAATTTTTACCTCAAGTTGAATCTTCAGTCTAATTGTTTCAAATAAAAATAAACAATTAAAACCAAACGAGATTCTTGTCGAATAAAACGAATATGGCCATGCTTATCGGAGTTTTCTTGCTCTTTCTTCTGCCCCTGGGGCATTTGATGCCTGTTCCACAGTCAATCGTCCCACCTGGAGCTAGCTGGGCTGTCAGCCCCTTCCTACAGAATCTCTGGGAGATTCTTGATCCCATCGGCCATCTCTTCCACCGGCCAGATCTGGCCATCACCTGCCTGGAGTCCGCCCTGGTGGCCATCCTCACTTTCGCCCTCTACCTGCAACTACGTCGTCGCAGAAGTCGACCGGCTTGGAGCCCCTGCTGAAGTCTCAGCCCCTTCTTCCTGGAGAAGATACCTCGCATTGAATTTTTAACCGAAATTCCTTTTTATATATATTATGTTGTTCGTGTAATAAATGTGTTTTATTTTGTATATATGTTGTAATATAATTAAATCTATACTTATATCGCCATATGTAATATAGCTATAGTATAACAAACAAAACTGTAAACACAATTCAAATCACAAGTTGGCCATCATGTAATGCAAAACGAAATAATAAAGTTAGATTGAGTGACAGCCGGAGATAGGTCTCCGAAAATCAAAGTCGGGTTACCAGGTGTGTCCCCTTTTGCTCATAAATAGAACAGTCACGCTGTGACACGAGATTGACAGATCTCTCTCGATCGGCGTCTAGCTGCCATCTCATTGAGTGACATCCAACATGCCTCGTCCTTTGTGCTACTCATTCACGCCTGAAACCTCACTGATCATTGTGGCAATCACGACTGTATCTAACCTACATGCCGCACTACAGTCATCCCCAACAAGATAAAACACTTCACTATATATATATATATATATATATATATATATACTTATACTGTGTATATATATATATATATATGTGGGATGGTTGCGTGATGTGTTGGTATGACTTGTGGAAAGGCCGCTGATAAAATTATAATAAAAATTAATTTATTTAAAGCCAGAAATATATAAAGAGAAAAGAAGTAACGGCCGTTGGGTCAAGCCTTCTTGTTTACCGCGACGAGTGGCCAGAGTCTGGATGTTCGCGCATGCGTAGTCAGGTTGACGCTCGCGGTTGCCGAGGCCGTCTACTGCCCTTGTGTGTAGTGGAGCTCTGTCCCAGTTCGCGCTCGCTAAAGCAAAGTGTGGTCGCCACACTACTTCCCCTCCAATAGGATCTTTAAATATCCTATGTAGTCGTAGGGGGAACTCTTGGTAGGGTGCCTTGTTGGGTTGGGATCTGGTCTTGGGGCTTGAGGGAGGCACCTGTCCTTTTTAAATGTTGGCCTGATGTAATGGGTGGCGACCATTTTGTTAGCTTGCAGGGACACCATGGGTAGCTCAGCGATAGGTATAGTCGCCGAGAGTACCGGAGGAGCTATTGGTATTGGGGAAGTAGTGACTCTTGCTTCAATGGGAGGTGATGACTGTTGGAGATAGTTTTGAGGTTTGAGAGGTTGTGGTACCGAAGTTAGGGCGGGCTGCAAGTGGAGAGGAGTCGTTGCAGCAGCGTTATTGGTTTCTTCTAGGAAGAGTAGATGTTTCTGCTCGCAGGATGGAGGCAAGGGCTTTTCATGAGACGGCGGCTGCTGGGGCAAGGGATTGTCACCGTGCACTGTGTGGAGAAAACAGTTGCAGGGGGCGGGGGGCGGGAGATGCTGTTTGAAGGAAGGGTGGAGCAGAACGATGAGAAGTCCAGGGATGAAGAGTTACTCAGAGAGCTGATGGGAGAAGGCAAGGTGGAGCTTGAGTTGGTATCTTCAACGTACTGGACTGTAGTCACCGGGGCAGTTGTTATGATATTCATGTCACGGGGAGAAGCCGTCTGCTCCAGGTGTTGGAGGCTATTGAAGGAGAGAGTACAGGGATCACAGTGCTGAGATGGAGGTGGTTTGGACAATTCAACCAGTATAATCGAGGGTCTCTGATCAGCAATAGGCTTAGTTTCTGAGATTTGAGCTGTTCGTACCTGGCGTGACCGGCCAAATCGCTGGAGAAGCCGTTCTTTGAGCGCCGCATATTTTCCTGAAATTGACGTGTTCTCTACAATGTCGTAGACGCAGATGAGAGCTAGTCTATCTAAATTAACGATCGTTGCGTTATACTTGAAATAGTCGTCACTGGCGATGTTTGCGAAAATAAAGGCAGCTTCCAGTTGGCTGAGCCACAATGGAATGTCGTTTGGTAAGAAGGGTGGAGCTCGAAAAATAAATATTGATATTTGAGATGTGGTGAGTTCCACCGTGAATGTTTGAGCTTCCATGATTTGCCCTTGACGTTGGCCGTTAATTCTTCATTCGAGTCGCCTGGCTCACCAATTTTGTGGGATGGTTGCGTGATGTGTTGGTGTGGCTGGTGGAAAGGCCGCTGATAAAATTATAATTAAAATTATTTTATTTAAAGCCAGAAATATATAAATAGAAAAGAAGTAACGGCCGTTGTAATGGCCGTTGGGTCAAGCCTTCTTGTTTACCGCGACGAGTGGCCAGAGTCTGAATGTTCGCGCATGCGTAGTCAGGTTGACGCTCGCGGTTGCCGAGGCCGTCCACTGCCCGTGTGTGTAGTGGAGCTTTGTCCCAGTTCGCGCTCGCTGAAGCTAAGTGTGGTCGCCACATATACACTACATGTGTATATATGCTCTTTTTTTGCAATAAAATAAGCATGGTTCAGTCAATTAATTCCATTGAAGTAAGAATGGTAGACGTTTGTTTTATTTTTGTAAAAGAATCACTCGTGCTTAAACCTATCATAGAAAAATAAAACGGAGATAGAAGAGAAGTCTCTTGTGATATATTTTTTAATAGCAAGCTTTCGGACGCATGCGTCCTTTTACGGTTTTTTTTTACGATAACTAAACAAAAGAACGAGATGAGTTTATATAGGACAAGATATTTTTGCATACGAGAGAAAAATATAACATTATAAAAATAAATAAAGAGAAAAGTGAAAACGTAAAATTTCGTATGTAGAGCATTGATATGCAAAATTTGTGCTAAGGACGTTAAATTTATGAAATAAAATATTTTTATTATTGTGACTTCAATACGATAAAGGTAATGACAAATAAACAATGAGGATGAACCTATAAATAATATAAACATTGCTAGAAAGAAATGTACTGTGTATGACTATTTACAAAAGGAATGGTATATATCGGTGGTGTCTATTTTTCGGTTTATACTGTTATATTTTATGGATATGAATGATTCATGGTATAGTCTTTGCTGTTTATTATTGATGTGATGGTAATGTATTGTTGGGGAATTTAAATTAAAACTATGGCCTGTTGCAAAAGAAACTGCTCTTCAATCTCCGTTTTATTTTTCTTTTTTAACTCGAAAATTATATTTTAGTCGATTTTACCAGAGATTTTTACCTTCTGTTCGAGATGTCTTTATCAGATAATGAACTCCGATACTATATACTCCAATTGAAGAACAAACTTTATATATATAAAACTTTCCAGATGGAGATGCAATCTGTCATTAAATCAGCTTTGTGAAAGAGCTAACTTCTTACCACCTTCTTTTCGAATCAAAGATGTTTGTAACCCTTTCTTCGCCCGAATCATCGAACGTACTCAAAAGAATCTTCTTCGTTCTAGAATCAAAGGTTGTTTTTCCAATATTAGGTTCATCTCTAAAACTATCAAATGACTCATATACCTGATTGATCAACGAACCTCAAAAAAGGAATTCTCGGAACTAATTCAATCCATCACAGAATATATTCATCTTAATGAAAGAACTATTCGTGGCAGGCATCAATCGAAAGTTGAATTTAGGATCAAGAAATATTCATTTCCAGCGCACTTGCCATTAATAATAATCAAATATCTTTCAACCTGATAAATATATCCTCTTCAGAATTATCCCTAAAACGGAAAAGAATCTCCTTTCATTAGGTCTCAAATACAGGGTCCCCGCTAAGTTAAGCATCCCATTAATCCTATCCAGTGTATAGTCTGCCATCAGAAACTTCAACCACCAATATATCTTTAAAATACGCCAATCAGGTTTTTCCATTTTACAGAAGCCTCTGATCTTTACTAGGAATTCTTTGGATTTAATTAAAACAGTAAATAGTCTAAAACAGAAACATTTCATAGTAATAACCAAGGCAGATAAGGGTGCATCCACAGTACTACTGAATCAGAATATTTATAAAAATAAAATTTTAGATATTCTAAGAGATGAAGCCACGTTGTCAGAGATCTCTAACCAAGCAAACCTCTCTTTACTAAGGAGTTTTAAGTCCTCTCTCCGTAGCATCAAGAAAACAGGTAATATAACTCAGGAACAATTTAGCTTATTCATTTCAGCCATGGAAAATAATGCTTACATATATGGACTCCCTAAAACACATAAACCTTAAGTACCTCTACGACCTGTAATAGCTTATCATCTTTCTCCAGCTTTTCCTTTACCTAAATATTTAACTAATTTCCTATTGCCATTGATAAAATCCAATCCAGGCCCACATTCAATTTCCAATTCCCCCACATTTATACAAGAAGTTTTATATCTGAAACCCCCACCTGACTATAATATGATATCATTTGATTTAACATCGCTGTGTCTTTCACTGCCACACTCATCTTAGAATCACTGAAACAGTTCCTCACCTTTGCAAAAATAGACCAAAAACTAAATAGTACCATAACTCAGTTAACAGAGCTATGTCCATCTATGAGTATATTCACGTTTAATTCCCAGCATTATAAACAGATAAGAGGTACCCCAATGGGTAGCCCTTTGTCTTCCATTGTTTCAGAGTTGGTAATGACAACTTTGGATAAATATATTAATAATAGCTTTTCCTCCGATATTTATTATTGGAGGAGATACGTAGATGATACATTTTGTATTTGTAAGTCTAGCCATAACCACCTTATCCTCTCAGGCTTACACTCTTTCCATCCAGACTTAAAATTCACATATTCAACTTTTTATTCAACTGTAAATACAAAGCGCGATGTCCCGCCAATGACACTGGCGCCCAAAGGCAGGCAATAAGAGAGAGAGAGAGGGAGAATCTATTTATATATCCAAAAACTTATGCACAAGGCATTTACCATTCTTGAAATTGGTTTCAAACAAGCATACTATATATATAGGTACTTTAATTTAAACACACCTCAAAATTAAGAAAAAGGGGAAAAAATCATATATACAGCACATATTTACAATTATACCAAACACTTGAGATTATTTAAAAACTTTGATATAAATTTACAAAATCTATTGAATTCAATGTATGAATCCCTGCTGGATATCAGTTCTCTTGGATCGGTACAGAGAATACCGTTATTAAGTCTGTAGTCTTGAAATGCTGGGCACTTAAGTAAAAGATGAGTAGAATCTTGAATGCGGCATCCACAAAAACAGCCCGGATCCTCCGATGCGCGGATTTTTTCCGGAAAACTCCCAAAATTACCATAGTTGGTTACAAATTGTGTGTTGTGGAAATTAGGGCGAAAATAATTTGGAATACCCCGGTTGAAAAAACTTGTAAATGTATCGTTTGTACTATTCAGTAAGAGCAACATACTTTCGTCTATATAGGATTTAATTATAAAGGGAATATCGATGTTGTATTTTTGCTTGTCCTCGAACGATAGGTTATTTAAGTCATATTTCATATATTTTTTGCTTCAATGTAATCTGCAATCAATGGAGTGCTAGCCAAACTGTGAACACAGTTGTACGAAGTTGTCTTGTAAGCTTGAATGCTCCATATTAATATCTGATATTGCATTGAGTTTAATTTTGTATCGATTTTTTATTTTAAAATTTGAACCATATTTCTGATCCATATGTTAAAGTTGATCTGAATAAAGATTTATACAATGTAATTCTTTTATGGGAGCTCAAACCCCATGATTTGCTGCAAAGAGAGAATAGAACATTTTTCATTCTTTGAGTTGTGCTCACTATTTCCTCTATATGAAAAGCAAAATTCAATTTGTTTTTTCTTCTATGATTTGCAATTGTTTTTCCTAAAATTTTTATTTTTTGTACTGGTGAAATTAATTCACTCTTAAATTTAACTGGGATCTTCTCTTTATTATGCAAATATAAAATGTTTGTTTTTTCGGAACTGATTTCTAACTTGTACTTAATACACCACAATTCGATAGTATTTAATGCTTCCTCTATAACTATTTTTAGTGATGTTAGATCTTTATTCCAGCATATGACCGAAACATCATCCGCATAACAAATCAACTCACAATTGGGCACCTGAAAATTCATCAGCAAATCATTCAACAAAATTGTCCATAGAAGTGGAGAAAGCGGACCGCCCTGAGGACACCCCTTAGTAATTGGCTTTGAAGTTGTTAGATTGTCGTAACTGAAAGAAATGATCCTGGAATTTAAATATGATTGTAGAATTTTGATCAATTTTTCCGGTAAATTATCTGAGTCTATTCTTTTGATGATCGCTGGCCACCAGGCATTATCAAAAGCCCCCGAGATATCTATTGTAACTAGTGCAGACAGTTCTTTTTGCTAATGCTCCATTAATACATCGATTATAGTATTCAAAGCAGTGATAGTTGACTTAGACTTGATAAATCCGTGCTGCGTCGAGCTTAACAGATTGTTTTGAATATAAAATTAATATATTTTATTTTTGAGAATTTTTTTTTTTCAAGAATCTTTGAAAAATTTGATAATAAAGATATCGGACGGTAGCTTTTAGATGATTCATAATTGGTTTTGCCGTGTTTGGCTATTATTTTGAGTGCTGCTGTTTTCCATTTTTTTGGGAAGTATCCTATTTGAATACATTTATTAAATATTGAGTGTAAAATCGGAAGTATTAGTTGAAAAGCATTCTTTATCATATTATTACTAATATTGTCTGGACCAGGAGATTTATTTACATTAATTTTGTCGATTAGCTCTTCTATTTCTTTCTTATGAATATTGCATGAGTTGGAGTTTGTAAAATTCGGTGTATAGTTCCTTATTGATGTATGGTGAGCAGTATCCGATATAGTTGTATCATCAGGAATTAATTCATTAACCAGATCTTTTATTAGAGTTTCTTTAGAATCTACTGGTGCCTGTTCCATTATTGTAATCCCTTTTGTTGATTAGAGGAACTCAGTTTTTTTAAGGTTTTATAGGCGTTTCCAAAAGGATTATTAGATCCATTTTCTTCTAAAAATTCCGCCAACTATTCCTCTTAGCTTTTCTAATACTATTTTTATATTTATTTCTGACAAACTTATATTCATTAACACTAATTGCTTTAAGATAAAAGTATAAGTTTCTCACATAATGAAAATACTTTTTCTTTTGTATAATTCTTTGTTCCACCACTTGATCCCGGTATCGAAAGTGAAGTTGGAAGATTTCACTTCCAGAGATTGATATGCAGCTTCCTGAATTATATCCGTTAGCCTGTCAACTACCATGTCAATATCAGTGTCTTTTTAGACCTTTTTTATATCGTTTTCCAATCTTCTTACTTCTTGTTTAAAAATTGTATTTGAAAACAGTGACCAATCTGCTTTCTTTTCACTAAATTTCCATGTAGATTTTTGTTGATTGTTTGTAATATCTAAGTTAACATTGATATCAAATGAAAAACTGTCACATGGTCGGAAATATTGGTTAATTCAAAAATGCGCCAATTGTTCACCAGTTTCAACATATGAAATAGAACATTATAATGCTCTCCCCTTTTCAGATATATTGATCGTTAGTACAGATAGCAGTTATCATACAACAGTTAATTATAAACCAAATATCCCCCCCCCCCATTACACTCATTTTAAATCCTATAGTCCTATATCGCATAAAATTAACACGGTTAGAACTCTCACTAAGCGTTTGCATACCCATTGTTCCCTCACTATTTTTAAAACAATAGAAAAATCAAAAATATTTCTAATTTGATCTCCACTGGTTACCCTATTCCCTTTATAGAGAAACATTCATACTCGCAGTACCCGTTTAAATCCACTTCATCCTATATACATACTTGTGCCTTACCATACTCCCCCCATGCAGTTTCCATCTATAGGATATTAAGAACATATGGCATCAATACCTATTTCAATAGCCCTCCAGACATTTACAAATTCATTAGAAATCCCATAACTAAAACTGCAAACCCTCTCAATCCGGTCAATTCTTGCGGGGCGGTCTACTGGGTCTCCTGTTGGGATTGTTCGGCCACTTATGTGGGAGAGACGGGTAGGCCCGCCTCCGTGAGAATAACGGAACATAACAGAAATATCACCAACAAGAGGACCGTAGAACCTTTAATTTTTCAACATGTATCGCAAACAGGCCATAGTTTTAATTTAAATTCCCCAACAATACATTACCATCACATCAATAATAAACAGCAAAGACTATTCTTGAATCATTCATATCCATAAAATATAACAGTATAAACCGTAAAATAGACACCACCGATATATACCATTCCTTTTGTAAATAGTCATACACAGTCCATTTCTTTCTAGCAATTTTTATATCATTTATAGGTTCATCCTCATTGTTTATTTGCCATCACCTTTGTCGTACTGTGAAGCCACAATAATAGTAAAAAAAAATTATTTCATAAATTTAACGTCCTTAGCACAAATTTTGCATATCAATGTTGGACATACGAAATTTTACGTTTTCCCTTTCTTCTTTATTTATTTTTATAATGTTATATTTTTCTCTCGTATGCAAAAATAATTTGTCTTATATAAACTCATCTCGTTCTTTTGTTTAGTTATCGTAAAAAAGCCTGTAGAAGGACGCATGCGTCCGAAAGCTTGCTATTAAAAATTCGCACAAGAAACTCCTCTTCAATCTCCGTTTTATTTTTTTCTATTTTAACTCAAAGAGTTTATTTTAGTCGATTAAAACCTATCATATATTTCATATTTTCAAATATTTATATTCTAAATCATTTTCCTTTTTCAATTATGAATTTTAAAGACTAAACACCATTAAATTTGTTTTACAAGCATTCAATGACGCGGACAAATAAGATTAAAATAAAGCTGAATTTTACTAAAATAATTAATATGAATTTTATTGCTCTATTACAAACACATACAGCTCTATTAAGACCACCAGTCTTATACAGTTACACCACAGGAAGGAAGCTTAGATGAAGCTCCTATACTCCAGGCAGCACAAAACCCAACAGCCTCTAGGTCGGACGCATGTCCAGTGGCCGCAGAATCAACCGTACATAGGTATTACTGAAAATATTTTGGCTATGAATATAAAAATATTTTAACCTATAGTTGTGTAGTGTACTGTGTAGGTGTATTGTTTGTTAATTTCCTTTAAAATTAAACTATCTCTAAAAGATAGTTAATTCCGAAAAATATCTGATTGAAAAGGGGTTTACTATTAAACCTACAATAAAGAAGCATAAGACTGACAAAGTATGCCCTGTGTACGGAAAAGATTTCTACATAGTGTGATCAATAATTTCCAGGAATGCTAAATATTTAAAGAAATACAAAAGTATAAAAATGTTTCATTTAAAATTTCTCAAAATAATGACAGTCACTATCTATACACTTTTCCATCTTTTTTTTCCAATTATCAAAACACCTCTGAAAATCATCATCTTTCAGGCTTTTCAAAATAGTCTTCAAATTCTCATAATTTCAGGTATTAGGTCAAATCGAGGTCCTTTTAAGACTCTTTTAATTTTAGGGTAAAGGAATAATTCGTTGGGAGCTAGTTCAGGAGAATAGGGTGGCTGGGGTAGTAAATCAATTCCGTTTTTAGCCAAATAGAGTTGTACAGTGACTGCTGTATGTGGCCGTGCGTTGTCATGATGCAAGAGCCAATTTTTCTGATGCCATTTTTCGGGTCTTTTCTGACGCACAGGCTCTCTTAACGGTCGCAATACATCAAGATAGTAATGTTGATTAATGGTCTGACACTCGGGCACGAATTCATAGTGTACCATTCCCTTCAGATCAAATAAAGTGATAGGAAGACACTAAAGCTTCGATTTGATCATCCTTGCATTCTCTCGCTTGTTCGACCATCTTTAAATCGTGCAAACCATTCAAATGTCCTCGATTGTGATATGACATCTTCTTTAAAAGCCTGTTTCAACATTTGAAATGGTTCGGAAGCTGCTTTCCCTAATTTAAAGCAAAACCCTATGCAGACTCGCTGTTTTTTCAACACAGCCCATACTGAAATTCGAAAATGTTCTGATATACTCGAGCTTATAAATTTGATAAAACGTGAGCACGTGCGTCTATGTGATCAATTTTTATTTCTACGTGTTGATTATATGTTTTATATATAAGGTCCTTATAAAATTATTTCATTATTTTGAAAATTTTACGTGATCCAGTCTCAATCCTGGAAATTATTGATCACACGTTGTATTATTGACCTTTTACAAAGTCTTTTTACAATAGCTCTGTATGTGTTAAAAATGTCAATTTATATTATATATGCCTATTTAATTGGGTCCTAAATAAACCCAATATATTTTAAAATATTTTATTGAACATACTATCGAAATATCAATAATATAATATAAGGCAATTTTGAAAATATTTGAAATTTTATGATTTCCATTTAAAAATATCATAAATAGTTGCCTTTTTCATTAATAGATGGCGCGCTGAGTATGTTTCGTATCAGATTTTGTATGATATATTTTATTTAAAAAATAAGGATTATTTTGTATTTAATAATATTTTTTATTAATCCAATATTTCGATTAGACCAATCGTTCATCTTTTACGAGGTTTTTTGTTCTGATACACATAGCAGGTGTCACGCTTCAGGTGTGCCACGGACGTCTTACAAGCTTATAGGGCGATGAGACCATCTATATATTTTATGTATATATAAATATAGATATATAATATATATAGAATATATATATCTATTTTCTTTTATTTTAATGATCCTTCTTATATAGATAAGCCCGCATAGGGCATAATGATCTCTTATCATTATAAATTATTTACCATAAGGATAAAACTGTAATTTGTATTTTGCCCAAACCCATTGCTAGACATTCTTTCTCTAAAGTTGATTAATTTAGTTCTTATTTGATTATGGCTCTACTTATTTAAGATCCAAACCTTTTCTTTTCTATCAGTTGTTTTCACTAGAACTGCACCCTAGTCCGACGCATCTGTGTGAATACAGGTGGAAGCTTGAAGGTCGAAATTTGCTAGGACAGATGGATTCAATAAAGCCATATTCAGAGTTTTAAATTAATTCTCTTTTGGTTTGTCCTATACACATTTGATGTGTTTTTTTATATATAATTCAATAAGG
Organism: Cordylochernes scorpioides; assembly: GCA_030710605.1. Lineage (NCBI taxonomy): Eukaryota > Metazoa > Arthropoda > Arachnida > Pseudoscorpiones > Chernetidae > Cordylochernes > Cordylochernes scorpioides. The sequence continues at coordinate 24,772,549 of CP092883.1, read as the reverse complement.
GGACTTACTAAGTGAGCAAAGTTATTTATAAATTTCCTGCATTTAGAGAAGAGTCCCAAACTATTTTGCATTTCGTTTACTTTCTTAGGTTTCAGAAAATTTTAACACCACCTCTATATTTCGATATGAGAGCATTATTCATGTTGGATTGTGATATAGACTGTATCTCTAGTTCTTCAAACGAAATTCAACCTTTTTTGCATTTAAATTAAAATTTGATTACGGAAACGTTTAAAACTTACCTGCAATCTCTCGAGTTGAGTTTAAAATTGCTGATTATATATAATAATGTCATATATTAATAGTATAAACATTATGACATTTATAAATTTAGAAAATTTTATTCATAAGCTTTTCGAAAGTTGCTGTAGCAATACATAAGCCAAAAGGCATATCTTTAAATTTACAAAAGCCCTGGTATGTTGTGAAAGCTGTTTGTTTTTGTCTTCCTTGATATCAATTAGCAAGTACTCTGATTAAAATATATTTTTGAGAAATCTTTAAGGGTTCCCATGACATAATATACTCTGAATAAACCTCACTTACAGTTTTTATTTTTTTTAGGTTTCTATAGTCGACGCCAAACCTCCAACTGCCTTCTTTTTTCTTAACTGATATGACTAGGAATGGCCACACATGGGCTTGAGAATGGGCGAATGACTTCTTTGTAAAGCAGATCTAGTATTTAATTGAGTTAAATTTTCTATATATAAATTAAATAATGCTAGAGGTTTCTGTAGATGAGTTTCTTTCATTCTTATTAATGCGTAGAAGGGCGGAAATACCCGAAAGCTCGAGACTGCGTTAATAAAGATAAAAGAAACTCATCTCCAGAGAAACCTGTAGCATTATTTAATTAATATTTTGTATTTGTCATCAATTGTCTCTTTCAGATGCACTAACCCTGTATGCTTTTTTGTTTATAGGCTATTTTCCTGACATTATATATTTCGTTAAATTGGTTGTACTTGATATTTTGTAGAGAATAGATATTGCCAATTCGATAGAATTTGTTTTAATTCACTTTGTTTTTTAGTTGGAAAGTTTTGATTCATCTGGTTTTAAGTGTCTGTATTATTAGCTGCATCTTCAATAGTTAATTGATATAGGTAAACTGGAAATTACTAATGTCTGTGTTTCATCATTTTAATGGAACGTGAATTATCATTTTTACCTAAACATGAGAGAGAGGGATATTTGAGAATTCTCTAAATTTTATTGACATTCAGTCTACAATCATAAGAGGGAGGTTGCTTGCTTTTCACAGTTATTAAACATCTATTCTCAGAGAATTGCTTTAAATCAGCTTATTATTGTATTGAATAAGATTATCATCGTCATTCACTCAAATTTTGCCTCTTAGGTGTATGGATGAATTCAAAGGAATAAAATTCTTCTAAATTTCTTTCTTTTATGTATTCAGATTCAGCTCTGCAATCCATACAGGCTGTGACTAAAACTTTAAACTAGGAGGCTGGACAGCCTAGGTAGTTGGCGTCCGGCAATCACGGGACCCTGGTTATGACTAATTATTTCTAATTGTGGCTCAACTCAACGTGAGCTCGATAATGGAGCAATGCCTCGAAAGAATATCTTTCTCACTTAATTTTATAAATGGCTCGCTGCAAACCTAACATATTATAATGCATACCAGTTTTGTGAGTCACGAATTTAGATGTATACATTTTATTGGCTTATAAAATGGCTACCAATAATCTAGTGTATTCTAAACATGAATAGAACCTTCCATTAAAGACCGAATATTTCGGTTCATTTATCAATCTTATAAAAGCTGTCGCTCTTCTGAAGAGACGATTATAGAGATTATAACCCTAAAATGGTATATTGTAAAATTGATATATTTACATATTTTTATTCCCATCAATTTCCTTGGTAGAGCCTTAGATATTTTGTATGTTTAAATGCAGTTCAGATGCTTATCTGAACATTTAGGGATCCATATGGTAAGGTTAATTTTGGATTAGAGATAAGAATTAAAAATTTGACCAAATCAAGAAGGAATCTTGTACTAGGTTTATTTTTACAATTATTTAATTTCTCGAGCTATCGGGCTAATATGTCCTTCAACACGGAGATCGAAGTACTAATTCTAGGTCTCGGCATTGAAGGACATGTTAGCCCGAAAGCTTGAAATATTAAAAATAGACCAAACTATTATAATTCACAATTTATCATAGATCATGGAAATTTCAGGTTTTTTCTTAAGAAAATTCAGGCTGTGCAAGATTCGACATGTTTCTGTGGATTAGGGGAACAAACTTCAATACATCTCTTGCTAGAGTGCCCTGTCTTCCAAGATTACAGAGTCAACGACGATTTAATAGCTTTAGGCCCTAGTGATTTAATTTCAAGTAAGGACACATATATAAAATTAATTTCCTTTGTAAATATATTTTGGATTTCATTAAGAATAATGGTCTTTGATGCAACGATCTCAAGGAAATATTGGACATATTATATGGCTGTAAACAATATATAGATGTATGCGTGTATATGTGTGTATATATGTATATATTTTATATTTAATGATGTAACTGTAAATAAAATTCAAAGAATATCTCTATATGTAAATAATATTTATGAATCTTTCTAAATTACTTTCTGTGTATCTTTCCATGTTGAATATTTTATTTATTATATTTGTATGTACATTTAGAGCAAGTGTCCCTAGGGGGACATAGCGTTTTGAATTGAAATAAATAAACTTAGCCCTAGATTCCTCATTGATTTGGTTAAAGTGTAAAAGAAAAGCATGGAAGAATATTTAATAAGAATGAAAAACATGATCGAATATAAATGAATAAATTATACGTGACGAAAGTGTTTTTACCATATTCAGACAATAATACTAAATACGTATATTTAAGTATAATGATTCAGTATTATCGTCTAAAATGGTAATAATGTAGCTACCGAAGCCTCACATTTTATCAATTTATCAAATATCTATTTGGATGTTATAAACATTCTTTTACTAAGGCTCATAAAAATAGAGTTTTCTCAGATTTATTAATTGTTATTCTAATCAATTGGATTTTACAAAGAACTGAATGAGCAACTTAGAAAATTAGCATTATTTTCCTAGATATATGGTCCAATGAAGAGCCTAAGATGTCTTCTTTCATCTCTATCTTGGGTGTGTAAAGCTGCTGTTCTGGTTCAATGTCAACTTACTGCAAGGATGCGGATATTTATGGAAATAATAATATGTGGTTAGGTATTAGTTCCACACCACGTCAATTGTTACATGTCTTGTAAATTATTGTGTCATCTGAATTTATTATCATTCCTTTATAAGGTTAATTTTCAAGTCTTGTGAATTTTTTTAATTCATCTCTCAGTATTCACATCACACATATGAACCTTTAGTGTTTTGTTGAATTCTCTAGCATTTTTCCAAGGCATCAGCATTAAATACTGACATTTGTTTTTCATTTGGCTCATCTGTTTGGCTTTCTTTGCTAGGTCATCAGCTATCTCATTACTGCGATCACAGCATGAGCAAGAATCCATTGTAGAATGGCAAATTATATGATATATACCTTCTGAAAACTTATTGTCTCTCATTAAATATTGATGTCTATATTTATATTTTAGATAGATATTATTTTATTTAACCTATCGCTACCGACAATACGTGTAACCACGATCCAATCCTTATGAACTATCTCGGACGTCAACGTGTAATTTGTAACTTAAATAAGGAACCTATAGCACGCCCTCTTTTGAAAATTAAGATCTAGCATTAGATCCTCAAAATGTATAAATTATTTAATTTTACACCTGCACAGGATAGAATTATGCTATCAATATTAATAAAGCGTTGTTACCTAGTTGGAAAAGACCGAATTTTGTCATTTTTGGATATTTGGTTTTTGTTCATTGAGAACAAGCTGAAGTTTAAAGATAATACCTGTACCTGGAGCAAGTCTACTTCAATGATAATTGCACTAAATGACAGCATGGGATAACCAACCTGTCAGCGAATAATTACCTATCTCAAACTCTACAATATGAATCATTAGGTTTTACACTTTTGTGAAAATTAGTAAACTAAATAAGATGAATTTCTTTTGATTTTTTTAACGCAATCTCGAGATTTTGGGAATTTATGCCTTTCTACAGAGTGCATCAAATATTTAATCGTTTTATAAACTCCTGTAGAGGGGCAGAAATGCCCAAAATCTTGAGAAAGCTTAAGAAACATTAAATGTATTCTTCTAGTTAGTGTCAAACAAAGGAGATACATAATTCATAACCATTACTTTAAACACCTATTATATAATATTATAGAAGAAGTAGACACGTACGTTACATGTAAAGAGAGAGAGAGAAAAAGGGGAATTTCTCTCTATCTATCAGAAGTAGTTAACTGACATTTGACGTCAACGTTTACCTCAGGAGACAACTAATTTTCTCTCACTCATTTTTTTTTTTCAATTTAGAAGTTGATATTTCCCTATGTTCAATTCCTATTGACAAAACACAAAATATCATCGAAAATTTCCTCCTCTAAGTTACAATTTTCTTTCCTCTATTTACAATGGAATTTGTACGTTGTGGAGATAATAGCCTATTTGATTTGTTAAGTGATTTTTTGTAGTGCTCACTTGGAATTTTGTATACGTAAAGGGTCTTAGAATTATGTTTGAGAATAATTTGATAAAATTAATTAAATGTTTTGTCATTAAAATGCTATAAGAACCTATTGTAGAGTGGCAATTTAGGTAAAATGAAATGAATGTATTGTAACGAAGACGTCCAAAATTTTGGTGTTTTTGGGGTAAAAAAGAGAAAATGTAACTTAAATATATTTTTAAAGTTATCCTTATGCAAAGAAACTACAAAAGTGATATTTAAGAATTAAGAATAAAAAAATACAAAAAAGAATCAAGAAGGCACTAACTCAGTTGCCAATTGTTAATTATCATATGCTAGCTAATTTTATCATCATCAATTTATATTTATTCATATATCTATGTAATTTATTTACATAGAGAAAAATTCTTTGAATTAATATACCTAACACAAAAGAGGCTGAAACTGTCTACCACCTGTAGACCGGGGGGCGGATAGACCAATCAGGGAGAAGCTCATCTAGCCAGAAGTGCAGTCTTTTTTTTTCAATTGTTGACAGCGGCTGTTGCATGATGCCTCCTATTTTTTACTTGATTTGTTTTCCGTAATGCACGAAGGTAAATATGAGGAGTCGATAGAACATGGATTCTTACCAGTCTAGCGTGATTTTCTACCATTCTTGAGACAGCAGCGGCGCAACAAATGGTGTCAGAAGTGTAGTTCTCTCTTCGTGAAGACAAATTTGGATACCGTTGAAACCAGAAAATGTCAGCGAAACAATCAGATCATGTTCAAGCTCTTCTCTCAGCAATGAAAGTATGGAGTAATGAAATTTATGGGAAGATCGAGCAACGATCTGCAATGTTGAATGAGAAATTCACCTAATGGCAGGGCGCTCAAAAGTTCTAAATGTTGTGTATGTAAATTGGTAAATATCTGTATGTATTTTGCATGTTTTTTTATTATTAATATGTAAATATATATTTGTATATATAGGACATTAACGGTGCAATTAAAGAGAAATTGACCAGTAAATATAGGCTGCGTGTCGTGACTAATACTGGGAGGCGACACAACAACTGGCGACGAGTGTGTGGGAACCAGTTCAAGTGCTCTTTCACAGGTGGAGGAAAACAGAAATATAAAGCGAACGAGAAGCCAACAGTGTGTCTGGGTGTCCAATGATTGTACCGTTCTGTTTCTTCAGGCCAGGGGAAGAATTCTTTGAGATTTTCGTTCAGAGGTTTGAAGCAGCTTTTGAGGCAAATGCATTGGAAGAAGGAAAAAGAATGCCCATCTTTGTTTCTCTGCTGGATTCGGAAATGTTGAAGCTGGGCAATGATTTGTTTTTCCCGAGTACAATGAAAGAACAGCCTTATGAACGGTTAATACAAAGAATAAAGCTACATCTAGCTCCAAGATAGAAGGTGATTCCTCAACGATGCAGGTTCTTGAAGAGAATACAACTAGAGAATGAATCCATTTCAGAATACCTGCGTGAGCTCAGGCATTTGGCTATGGATTGCACCTTTGGTGAAATGTTGGAGGTCATGTTACGAGACCGTTTTGTGGCTGGTATAAAATCGGAAAGCCTTCAGAAGAAATTGTTACAGGAGGATGACGATGTCACCTTGGACAGGGTATTTTCTATAGCAGTCTCGTTTGAGCTAGCTGAGCAAAATGCTAAGGAGCTGCAGGATGGACTAGTGGCTAGGATGGATATTGTTCCGGGAGGAAATAGAAAGAATGAAGCTCGTAGAGGATGGCAGCATGGGCCCGGTATGCAAAGAAGGGAGACAATTTGTTTCCGATGCGGCGAAAAAAACTCTCACCTGGCACCTGCATGTCCACATAAAACAAAACCCTGTTTTAAATGCAAAAGAATTGGACATTTGAGCAGGGTGTGCAAAACGGGTAAATCATTGCCAGACTGCAGATATGTGCAGGACGAATTTATTTATTCGGTACAAGGTGATACTGATGCAAAAATAAATCTACATGTTGACGAGTATCAGTTGTGTTTTGTGGTGGACACGGGAAGTCCCGTCACACTGATACCGAAAACAATTTATGAAAAATACTGGAAAGATAATAAATTATCTCCATCTTATTTAAGATTGAGGTCCTTTTGCGGAAAACCAATAAAAATTATTGGTGAGAGAAGAGTTTTTGTGAAGGAGGCAAATCAAGATTTGCGGTTGATAGTTGTAGATGAAGATATTTCGATAGTTTTGTTGGGACGAGAATGGCTAAAGGGTTTAAATCTTGATTTTTCTAGGTTATTGAACATTAGACAAGTAAGCGAGTCCGATATCAAAGTTATAATAAATAAGTATGCTAATTTATTTAGCAAAGAATTAGGTTGCTTAAAAAACGTCCATATTTATTTTTATTTGAAAAAAAATACGACTCCTGTATTTTGTAAGGCGAGAAGTTTGCCTTTTTCTTTGAAGAAAAAAGTAGAAAATGAAATCGATGGTATGGTTAACGAGGGAATTTTACAACCTATTGAGTATGCAAACTGGGCCGCACCTATAGTACCAGTACTGAAGAAAGATGGAAGCCTTAGAATTTGCGGCGATTTCAGATGCACCGCAAATAAGGCCATAGAATTGGATAAGTACCCGCTTCCATCAATAGACGAAATATTTTCAAAATTGTCTGAAAATACAGTGTTTTCGTCATTGGATTTATCCAGAGCTTATTTGCAGGTCAGGTTATCTGAAGAGGCCAAAAGAGTGGTGAACATTAATACTACGAAGGGGTTATTTGCCTTTAAAAGGCTACCCTATGGAGTAGCTGTAGCACCAAATAAGTTCCAAAGAGAAATGGACAATCTATTTGCATATATGTCGGGAGTGGCTTGCTACATCGATGACATCCTGGTAGCCGGAAAGGATCATAGGGATCACGAGCAAAAGCTGGAATTGGTCTTTAAAAGGCTGCAAGAAAAATGTTTAAGATTAAACAAGGATAAATGCAAATTCGCAGTAAAAGCTGTTGAATATTTAGGTTTTAAAATAGATAAAAAAAAAAGGACTGCATCCCATAAGTAGTAAAATAGAAGCGGTGGTAGAGGCGCCTGAACCTACAAACGTTTCTCAATTGAGATCTTTTATAGGTCTCTTTATGTATTATTCTAGGTTTATAAGAAATATTGCAGATATTTTAGCGCCCTTCTATCACCTCTTAAAAAAGAATTCCAAATGGAACTGGACTAGCGAACACCGTATATTATTTGCAAAATGCAAAGCATTGCTAACTAACGAGTCGGTGCTGGCACATTATGATGCAACTAGAGAACTAGTCCTTGCATGTGACGCCTCTAGCTATGGTTTAGGAGTGGTTCTGAGTCACAGGAACGATAGAAAGTGCAATGATTCTGAAGATAAGACTTGAAAAAAAGTATAACTCTTTAATTCCAATACACAAACAAGTTACACTATTCCATACTAGATAAATGAATCACTCTGAAAACACAAACACGATATATATACATATATACACAGTTATCATCATAAACTCTGTGACAACAAATAAACAAATATTAAATTAATCCGCCAATACATCACACCATCTTCCCCCTACAAACTTTGATATCGCACAGGAGGTCTCCGATCCCTTGGAGGGTTTCTTCTTGGCAGGGGCCTTTCCTCCGTCCGGGCTTCTTTGTCTGAGGAACACGCGGATTCCCTTGGGCTGCCTTCAATCTCCACACCTTGGTCCCCGGACACTGGATCCTGCGGCAGTCCAGCTGTTTCCGACGAAAACGATTCTCTGTCCCTCCGGCTGTTCATACTCTCAGGAGCC